>OX424570.1:0-263480 GCA_949152475.1 Terebella lapidaria | reverse complement strand
GCTCTAGGGTGACACTTACGATGAGCGGCTGTCTATGACCAGTGCTCTAGGGTGACACGATGAGCGGCTGTCTATGACCAGTGCTCTAGGCTGACACTTACGATGAGCGGCTGTCTATGACCAGTGCTCTAGGGTGACACTTACCATGAGCGGCTGTCTATGACCAGTGCTCTAGGGTGACACTTACGATGAGCGGCTGTCTATGACCAGTGCTCTAGGGTGACACTTACGATGAGCGGCTGTCTATGACCAGTGCTCTAGGGTGACACTTACGATGAGCGGCTGTCTATGACCAGTGCTCTAGGGTGACACTTACGATGAGCGGCTGTCTATGACCAGTGCTCTAGGGTGACACTTACGATGAGCGGCTGTCTATGACCAGTGCTCTAGGGTGACACTTACGAGGAGCGGCTGTCTATGACCAGTGCTCTAGGGTGACACTTACGATGAGCGGCTGTCTATGACCAGTGCTCTAGGGTGACACTTACGATGAGCGGCTGTCTATGACCAGTGCTCTAGGGTGACACTTACGATGAGCGGCTGTCTATGACCAGTGCTCTAGGGTGACACTTACGATGAGCGGCTGTCTATGACCAGTGCTCTAGGGTGACACTTACGATGAGCGGCTGTCTATGACCAGTGCTCTAGGGTGACACTTACGATGAGCGGCTGTCTATGACCAGTGCTCTAGGGTGACACGATGAGCGGCTGTCTATGACCAGTGCTCTAGGGTGACACTTACGATGAGCGGCTGTCTATGACCAGTGCTCTAGGGTGACACTTACGATGAGCGGCTGTCTATGACCAGTGCTCTAGGGTGACACTTACGATGAGCGGCTGTCTATGACCAGTGCTCTAGAGTGACACTTACGATGAGCGGCTGTCTATGACCAGTGCTCTAGGGTGACACTTACGATGAGCGGCTGTCTATGACCAGTGCTCTAGGGTGACACTTACGATGAGTGGCTGTCTATGACCAGTGCTCTAGGGTGACACTTACGATGAGCAGCTGTCTATGACCAGTGCTCTAGGGTGACACTTACGATGAGCAGCTGTCTATGACCAGTGCTCTAGGGTGACACTTACGATGAGCGGCTGTCTATGACCAGTGCTCTAGGGTGACACTTACGATGAGCGGCTGTCTATGACCAGTGCTCTAGAGTGACACTTACGATGAGCGGCTGTCTATGACCAGTGCTCTAGGGTGACACTTACGATGAGCAGCTGTCTATGACCAGTGCTCTAGGGTGGTCATTCAGCTGTAGTTGTATAATTTTCTCGGGTTTACGCTTGCCGCCGTAGGTCCTGAGGCTGATTCGGCTGATCGACGAATCGGAGAAGCTAGTCCAGTAGAGCTCCTGGTATGCCGGCTCAAAGGCTAGACCCTCCACAGATCCAATGTCTACAGAAAGGGGGGGGGGGGGGGGCATTCAGAAGTTAGGGTGACTTGTAACAATAAGATTTAGATAAAAGTATGAAGTGTCTTATTTGAGAAGTTCATTCTATACTCATGGCTGTAATTTCTGATCCATGGATCTTGTTCAAGTATCATTTCATTGAAATTCAAATACTGTTACCATGTTGTTTGGAAAATCACACTTTGTTTGATTAAAGCTCAAACACTAACTCTCGGCTATTGGCATGACATCGGTGCCGTTAAACGTCACACTTTGTATCTTCCCCATCTGGATATCACTGAAGAAGTATCGCTTGTTTGCGAAATCTACGGCAAGACCAATGACATTCTTCATTGCGGACGGGATGATGATCGGGGGATAGGATGGGTTCTCTTCTGCCATCATGCTCACCGCCTCGATACTGTTCACCTTGGAGTAGGCCAGGAACTTGTCGTGGGCTGTAAGAAGTTTGACAGTCAGAGTTAGACAAATATCTGATGAATATCTTCTGATAGAAGACCTACATAACATCAACCATATCTATTGATTCATTGACACCAGTAGATCATAGTATATACCAACAAATATGATCACACATTTAGCAAATACTCAGTTACATTTCTGATGTCTTGTGAACGAACTAGACGTAAAGGCCTAGAGGCCTTGGGGCATTTCGATACACAACACAATCACAGGTGAACTGATAATTACTGACAACTCTGCAACCAAAATGATTACGTAGATACATCTATTTCACTCTAAGACAACGGTTTCTGAGATATAAATAAAAATAAACGAGATATGGCCGAAAATGAAAAATGCCGACTCAGCAGAAAAAAAAATTTGACCCAGGGACAAGTTCACCCAACATACCCCTAAGACATGTTTTTTCTAGTACCACGAGTCCAAAAATAACATCCGTTTCATTCAACGACGCATCGTTTCCGAGATATGGCCGAAAATGAAAAATGCCGACTCAGCAGAAAAAAAAATTTGGCCCAGGGACAAGTTCACCCAACATACCCCTAAGACATGTTTGTCTAGTACCACGAGTCCAAAAATAACATCCGTTTCATTCAACGACGCATCGTTTCCGAGATATGGCCAAAAATGAAAAATGTCAAGAAAGCACAAAAAATTTGGCCCAGGGCCAAGTTCACCCAAGATACACCTAAGACAAGTTTGCCTAGTGTTACGAGTCCGAAAATGACGTCCGTTTCGCTCTACGATGCACTGTTTCTGAGATATGGCCGAAAATGAAACATATGGCCAAGCATAGACATGGAACAGAGATGGACTGCCAACTCTGATATCAATCTCTCTGTTTGTAGTTATTGAACTTGAGGTCACAAAAGGTCAGAGGAAGAGGGTAGTTACACTTCCGTTGTTAACCTATAACGTCGTATTGCCATTGTTCAATCTTGACGATCTTCTGAGTGATGATGTCACGTACGATATTTGACGCATTTTGACAATTCAATTTTCCATGAAAACGCCAAACCGGAAATAAAGTACCCCTCTTCCTCTGGACGCAAGCTCAAGGTCACAGAGTACGAGTTGGCAGTCCATCTCTGTTCTATGTCTATGGGCCAAGGACCCTGTAGCTCACCGGAATTATAAGGCAACCAGAATATTTCATCAAATGGATTTTGATAGTTTCTAGTATAACGTGGTCCTATATCATCATGACTTTGTAATACAACACTAAGCTCTAACTCTAACAGAGTTTTGTCGCTATGGAACAATTCCCACATTTGTTGTTGACTCAAACTTGACTTTCATCCAATGCCATCATCAAGTTCAGGGTCACCAAAAATAGTATAATATAATATAACATACAATGAATCCCCTTGTATATCCAAACTACATTTCCAGCTTTCATGAGTTGCCTGCAGAGAAGTGCAGACCTATACATTAACTAGACGCTTCCGGTCGTCTACGACTGCTTGGGTGTATCCCCCGTGGCCCCATCATCCCTGTCGCCCCAAATACTACTGATAAGCGTGAAAAACTAGAGCAAGGGCTAAAATGATTACCAGAGAAATGTAAAATCCTAACATGCTCAAGCCAAAACTGTTTTTTCCCACAAAAATTGCTGCATTGACCGTTCAAAGTCATTGAAGGTCAAATTCAAGGTCACCACTGAAATCAGTGCATATGAATTTCCATTTCAACATGTTCGATGAGATAACGAAATTACAGCCAGATCAAAGTTTTCATAAAAAGTTATATTTCAACTCAGAATATTTGACAAACTTGGTTTCAAGCTGAAAATCAAAGCAAAAGTTGATCAAAACTGCATTTCAAGATGACAAAATTGGAGCCAAATCAAACTTTTCACCATAAGTTATATTTTAACTCATAATATGTGCAAAACTTTGTATCGAGTTGAAATTCAAAGTCAAAGTTGACCAAAACTGCATTTCAAGATGACGAAATTGAAGCCAGATCGAACTTTTCACCATGAGTTATATTTTAACTCATAATATGTGCCAAACTTGGTTTCGAGTTGAAATTCAAAGTAAAAGTTGACCAAAACTGCATTTCAAGATGACGAAATTGAGCCAGATCGAACTTTTCACCATAAGTTATATTTTAACTCATAATATGTGCCAAACTTGATTTCAAGCTGAAATTCACATAAAAGTTGACCAAAACTGCATTTCCAGATGACGAAATTGGAGCCAGATCGAACTTTTCACCATAAGTTGGATTTTAACTCATATTATGTGCCAAACTTGGTTTCAAACTGAAATTCAAAGTAAAAGTTGACCAAAAATGAATTTCAAGATGACGAAATTGGAGCCAGATCAAAGTTTTCACCATGAGTTATATTTTAACTCATAATTTGTGTCAAACTTGATTTCAAGTTGAAATTCAAAGTAAAATTTGACCAAAACTGTATTTCGAGATGACGAAATTGGAGCCAGATCGAACTTTCACCGCAAGTTATAATTTAACTCATAATATGTGCCCAGTAATAAATGTTCCTCACCATAACTACTTTTATTGTGCTCAATATGAGACTTAACTAGCCAATTAATGTTAAATTTTTCATTAATATCAATGATACTACACCATAAAATCACAACTGGACACAACCTTTTCTTCATTGATTCCAACTAGACATAAAAGCCTATAGGCTTTGAGCCCCCAATTTGTTCTTATCATTTCAAATGGTCATACTGGACTGAGAAAAAAGGATACATAGGCCATTGTATGTGGGTAAGAGTGAGAGCTCCTCAGACAGTTTCTTACCAGAACTGCTTTCTATCATCTTGACAACTTGGCCCACCAGACATTTGCCACCCAAAATGAATGGACAATTACCCAGCCAATATTATTCAGCGTACAAGTATTTTTAATCAGGATGTTTGTGATATTTTTCAGGTGCTCCTGTCAAATATAAAATGATACGTGACTAAAAGAATGCTGTGTCATCTTGGCCAATTTTGTGATTTCAAAACTTGTACAATACAGCGGAATTTTCGCATTCATATTATAACCAAAGCCAAACATTTCCCAGCTAACTAAAACAATGATGATTCGGTCATTGCATGTGAAATAGAATTGAATAACAAAACTTTCAAACAATACATGTTTGTACAATATAAATGTAGACAGGACAAATCATTTCCCAAGCATGTTGTGTCATGTGTGTTGGCTTATTAACCATCTATTGTATTCTGTGGGATGGAACTTCTTTTACCATGTACACACACTAGTAACCCGGCTTTGGAGGGGGGAGTGGGGATTATGCATGGATATGAGCCTAGGGTCATGTTGGACATGCTAGCTTACTGCTGTATCACTTGTCAGGCATGACTGAGCAGGGCTGGCTGAGAGGGGCGGAGCCTATTGCTGTGCTGGACAGACTGGCTGATCTTGTAAGGCATGACTGAGCAGGGCTGGCTGAGAGGGGCAGCCTATTGCTGTGCTGGACAGACTGGCTGATCTTGTAAGGCATTACTGAGCAGGGCTCTCATATACTGCACTGGCTGAGAGGGCAGAGCCTAACCTCATGCTGGACATGCAGGCTGCAGTCAGTGAATACAGTAGCATGGCTCAGTTACAGTATTACATCTGCATGGGCGCAGGCGAGGGAAAAAATTTTAAGTCCCCCCAAAAAAAAATACACCTAAAAAAATTTTTTTCCCCTGGAAATTGCCTGAATCAAATTATGACATTGACAGGAATCGCCCGATTTTTTTTTCCAAAATGGCCGCTGGCGGCCATCTTGGATTTCGGATCTCGACGAAAAACAATAGGGGTTGGGAGCAAAGTATTTCGGATGAGCTGTGAAAATTTCGGAAAGATAGATCAAGGCGTTCAAGAGTTATGATCCGGAAACCAAACGGCGGAAGAAAAAAAAAAAACAAAAAAAAAAAAAAACATAATAATAAATGTCC
Organism: Terebella lapidaria; assembly: GCA_949152475.1. Lineage (NCBI taxonomy): Eukaryota > Metazoa > Annelida > Polychaeta > Terebellida > Terebellidae > Terebella > Terebella lapidaria. Next base: position 257,674 of record OX424570.1, on the reverse strand, counting down.
CTTACCTTAACTATTTTTATTGTGCTCAATAATAGACCTAACCATGTTAACTAGCAATACTAATGTTAACTTATTCACGAATATCAATGGTACTGCAGCCATAAAGTCAGTACTGGACACAACCTCTACCTTGTTGAGCCCAATAATAAATGTTTCTTTGCCTAACTATTCTTATTGTGGCCAGTAATAAACTTAACTAGTAAAACTAATGTTAAACTATTCAAATTTATGTTAACTTATTCAGTAAAAGTAATCTCTTCACACAAAACCATCAACTGTAAATTTGTACACATGTCCAGTGTGATTTGTTTGCAGATATCAATCAACTGGAATGATAAGAGATCTCAAACTGGATATTTCACATTGTTGTAATGTGAAATATTGTTGTAATCTCATGAACTTATTCATATTTATTCAATCTTTCCAAAAAACAATAGGTTCCGTGCCTGAGCATTGCTCAACGAGCCTGTTCAATATTGTAGTGATTCCTGTGAAATTACAACTTCTAGAGCGTTCACAAGCCATGGGTGTTGAAATTGCTGATTTTGTCACAAAATGTGTCACCAATCAGCCAATTTGGTTGCTATGGCAACCAAAATCGATAGGTGTCGTGATCTCACCATAAGACATGTCCATATAAAATATTATCAAAATCGGTTCGGATTTGCAAGCTGTAGCGCGTTCACAAGAAAGTGTCTGCGTATGCAGACGCGGCGGCGCGACGATCGCAAATCCATAGTATCCTCCGAACTTTGTTCGGGGGATACAAATACATTTTGTGAAGGTTACCAAAAGAGGCACAATACCACCATGCAACATTCACAGTCTACATAATATGTTCCCCATCATTGATAAATGGTGATTCTTCAAAGAAAAAAAAAAATTCACACAAAAAGAACATAAAAATTCTGGAATGAGTAGTTTACAAGGATTACACTACAGTATCACTATAATTAAAATACAAAGTTTCAAAGAAGAATGAAGAATTTGCTAATGCATGCTTACTACCACTCTACCTTCCAGCACCCCCACTTTACCACCAATGTCTCAGGAGGGATTTTTACCAGAATCTATTAGAACTATTAGTAAGTACAATGATGATCAGTGTGTTGTGTAGTAGTAGTAGTAGTAATATTTATTGACATTTACAAAATAGTATACTTTTGCGGCATGAAGTATCAATATCAAAATATGTCCAATTTATAAATGAGTTCATAATTATAGTTCATATACTCCAAGTTCACGTTGTCCATCAAACACTCCGTTCAAAGAAGGTTAACACCTGAAAACCTAACTCTGCAGCCACCTTGGCGTCTAACGAAAACAGTTCGTTTAAATTTGTTGATGTTTTTGGCAGCTGGCCTCTGAGATGATCAGTCAATTTACACTCTAACAGAACATGTTGTTCAGTCTGAATGGCTTCGCCACATTCACACAATCTTTGTTCACCAGGGGTGCGTGTCCAACGGCCGGATTCGATTTTCAATCGGTGTGATCCGAGTCGTAGCCTGCTGCAGTAGGTTCTGTGGTGTTCCGGTATGTGGGTTTCTAGGCTCTTGTATATAGGACTGGGGGTCAAATCGTTGTTTATTTCCAGATATGTAGCTCTTCTAGTTGTACCACAGGCTCTTACTGTGGTTTTCAAATGGTTCAGGTGAGACTCAGTATGGTTTATCGCGTTGTGCTTTAGATGATTGATTACATTGCCCATCTTAGAATGTGTTGTTATGGCCAATTGGATTAAGTCCTTGACGTAAAAGTCTCCTGCTCGTTGTTGAATTTTCTGCAAAAATTTCACCTGGCGGTCCTTGATTGAAGCTTTGGCATCACCCACACCCAGTTCTAGAAGGACAACATCAGTACACGTAGTTAGCCTTACACCCAACAGCTGTTTGAGTGTAGATAAGTAGGTTTTATCGAGTTGTTTCAGATTCTTTGTGAACCAAGTCTCTGCACCGTAGAAAATAGCTGACATCAGGGCGCTGGTCCAAACGTTAAATTTAACTGGGAAAGGGCAGTCACTGTTTTTTGATAGGAATGACGTAAATTTATGTACATGACCGTTTTTCAATACAAGTTGTTCGGCGATTTGATCATTTATGTCCATATTTGAGATTGGTACTCCAAGATATATATAACTGTCCGTGTGCTCAATGGTTAGGTCTTTGACCTTGAAAGGATCATTGTTTTGGGAATTTACTGAAACAAATTTGGTTTTTCCAGGATGTATTACCATATCAATCTCTCAGGCGCTCTCCTCAAGGAGTTGAAGCTTCTCTAACATGGTGTCTCGACAGGATGACAGGAGAACAGTGTCATCCATAAATAATAGGATATGGTTGCCTCCCAACCAACCATCGTTGCCGACTGTTTTTACTCGTTCCACGGTGTGGGCAACATAAAAGGTGAAGGCATTGCAGCTGGTAGAACTGCCTTGCTTAACCCCTCTGGCTGTGCTGAAGTGGTGTTCTCCTATTACCCCCTCAGACTGCAACGCTTTTCCAAAAGCTTTCAAGAAAACTGTCCCACATCCTTTATCGTCCATGCGTTTCAGGAGCTTAGTGCGACTCACCCTGTCATAGGCTTTTTCATAGTCAATGAACAAAATATATAAACTATTCCGAGTCTTTTTTGCAATATCAATTAGGAGCCGTAACGCCAAACTCTGCTCTTCGCAATTCCAACCCTTTTGTGCTCCAGCTTGTTCCACGTGTGGTATGTACCAGCTGTTGAAGCATCATGTACATCATGTACTTTGCCAATGTATCCATCGATGCCAGTGAAAAGTTCATATATGAAAGTTTACTTCCCCTTCCCTGTTTTAAAGTTAAATCATCCAAATCTAGCATTCTTGTTCGTCGTGCAAACTTAAAGTACATCTTGAGATCGTCAGTAATAAATAGGGAATAGGTACAATTCGATGACAGATAATCAGAAAATCGCCATTAACTGTGCCTGAAAGTTTACATCAGATAGAAAATGATCGGCCTACATTCATTGCCGGTTGCTAATACCAAATATATCACAAGACTGTGTGTAGAACTTGCCCGCAACACGGGCCGCTTTGAGGAAAAATGATTAGCCTGAGTTTGAATCTTGATTTTGTCAACTCAATTTAGGCACACAATACATATTTTCAGACCAAAATTTGCATGAATTCTCATTCTATATACAAAATAAAGCTATTGGAGACTGAATAAATTTTGTCATTTCTAAAAGTGGGTATATATTGTTGTTTCAATCCATACAACTGTGTTAATGTATTTACCACATTTAGATTGATGTGTTGATTGTTTACAATAATAAGTATTAGTTAAAGAATGAGACAGAGTGCCATCGCGAATATAAAGAACGACGGCCTTCGGCCGTCGTTCTTTATTAGCGATGGCACGATGTCGTATTCTTTAACGGACTTAAAATACCTACGGTATACAGTCAAGTGGTCGATGCTGTGCTATACACATAATCGCTCTTCATTGCTCACGTGTGCATTACCGGATACAGCTCACGGTCCAAAGACGGTATGTTGGGGTTGCAATACAATAACCGTTATTTATTTGCTTGTGTACACAGATACTGAGTACTACTCAATGTCAAAGTATACCACGTTGAGATTCCCACACGCCCGAAATGCGCTCATTTTGAATGTTGGAAGCCACGAGGTCACAACGTCGAAATAGATAGATTGTTATTTATGACACAACACACATGCGGAACCAAATCTGGAACGACAATCTCGCTGTTTTGCTACTACAACACAGGGAACGAGTGTACGTACGATGAATTGTCTGACGCTATTTTAACACCAGTAGCCTATAGCAGGGAATCACAAACGCACTGCTCCTGAACAAGTGTCATACAACACATCTACTGAAGAAATTTCGGACGAGGAGCTTACGCACGCCGTTCTTTATTTTAGGTTATGCAGTGCTTTATTTTCGGCCATGCAGTGCTTTATTTTCGGTCATGCAGTGCTTTATTTTAGGTAATGCAGTGCTTTATTTGCAAGTGATCGTTTCTTCGTTGATATAACGCACACATTATACAATGGATACATCGACAAGAAGTATTTTAATATCAGGCCCGTAGCCAGGATTTCTGCAGGGGGGGTTACCAAAAAATTAGGCCAAGGGCCGAAGATAGGTTACCGGACAATGTTTAATATTTTAGATGTTAGCCAGGTCACTGGTTGAATTCAAGGTCAAGAGAATATTCAGCATATATAACATTAAGCATATATCATGTCCACAGTTGATTGCTAAGCTGTAAATTCAATAATCAGAGAGATATTAGCAATTTTGTGCTGTGGCCTTGAAAATGAAGGGGCAAAGGTCAAATTCAAGATCATCAAAATAATCAATGTATATCATATTGTATATCATGTCCACAATTGATTCCCAAGCCATACAGTCAATAGAGGAGCTAGATATGAGCCAGTTTGTCCTTGGACCTTGAAAATGAGGTCAGAGGTCAAATTCAAGGTCACGAGAATATTCAGCATATATCATTTCCTATATGTCCACAATTGATTCCTAAGCTGTAAAATCGATAATAAGTGAGATATTAGCCATTTTGTACTCTGACCTTGAAAATTAGGTCAAAGATCAAATTCAAGGTCACGACAATATTAAGATTATATCATTTCCTATATGTTCAAAATGGATTCCTAAGATGTAAAGTCGATAATAAGCGAGATATTAGCCATTTTGTCCTGTGAAAATGAGGTCAAAGGTCAAATTCAAGGTCATGAGAATATTCAGCATATATCATTTCCTATATGTCCACAATTGATTCCTAATCTCTGATTTTAATATTAAGTGAGATATTTGGAAAAATGTGCCCCATTATAAAGCATAGGAGAATTTAACATAAGAAAGTGCCATTTGGGACCAGTCGAGAAAATTAAAATGGGGCAACCAAACTTATACACATCACAGAGGTATATGAGGGCAATCTTTTGAAACAATAATCTGAACTGTCTGAACAGTTTTTGAGAAATTGGCCACCAAAGTCAGAAAAAAGCCGTTTTTCGTCTTAAATGACCGCCATTTTGAAAAAAATGCGAAAAGCAAAAAACAAAAAAATACCTCCTTTTCTAAATATTTTTAGGCATTTTTGTGCAAAATTTCAGAAAGATTCAATTGTAAACTTTAAAGATAAAAATGTGGACGGACGACGCTGACGCCGACGACGCAGGCGAAGGACGACGGACACAACGCCATGCCAATAGGTTATCGGACCATAGGTCCGGTAACCTAAAAAAAATTAGCCCAATGGGCTAGAAAGGTTACCGGAGTAATATACAGAGTTAAGCCGAGAAAGTTGAAGGTCAAATTCAAGGTGACCACTGAAATCGCTATATCTCTAACCTTGAAAATGGGATCAAAGGTTAAATTCTAGATCACCAAACTATTCAGCATACATCATTTCCTATATGTTCACTATGGACCCCTAAGCTGTAAATTTGATAATAAGCGAGATATAAGCCATTTTGTAATCTGACTTTGAAAATAAAATGACTGACCTTGAAATTTAGGTCAAAGGTCAAATTCAATATCATTAAAATCTTCAGAATATATCATTTCCTATATGTTCACAATAGTTTCCTAAGCTGTAAAGTCGATAATAAGCAAGATATTGGCCATTTTGTCCTGTGACCTTGAAAATGAGGTCAAAGGTCAAATTCAAGGTCACGAGAATTTTCAGCATATATCATTTCCTATATGTTCACAATTGATTCCTAAGCTGTAAAGTCGCTAATAAGCAAGATATTGGCCATTTTGTCCTGTGACCTTGAAAATGAGGTCAAAGGTCAAATTCAAGGTCACGAGAATATTCAGCATATATCATTTCCTATATGTTCACAATTGATTCCTAAGCTGTAAAGTTGCTAATAAGCAAGATATTGGCCATTTTGTCCTCTGACCTTGAAAATGAGGTCAAAGGTCAAATTCAAGGTCACGAGAATATTCAGCATATATCATTTCCTATATGTTCACAATTGATTCCTAAGCTGTAAAGTCGATAATAAGCGAGATATTGGCCATTTTGTCCTGTGACCTTGAAAATGAGGTCAAAGGTCAAATTCAAAATCACGAGAATATTCAGCATATATCATTTCCTATATGTTCACAATTGATTCCTAAGCTGTGAAGTCGATAATAAGCGAGATATTAGCAATTTTGTCATGTGACCTTGGAAATGAGGTCAAAGGTCAAATTCAAGGTCACGAGAATATTCAGCATATATCATTTCCTATATGTTCACAACTGATTCCTAAACTGTAAAGTTGATAATAAGCGAGATATTAGCCATTTTGTCATGTGACCTTGAAAATGAGGTCAAAGGTCAAATTCAAGGTCACGAGAATATTCAGCATATATCATTTCCTATATGTACACAATTCATTCATAGTCTGTAATGTCAATATTAAGTGAGATATCAGGCTTTAATGTGTCCCATTATAAAGCATAGGAAAATTTAACATGGGAAAGTCACATTTGGGCCGAGTTTGGGCCCAAAATGGCCCACTTCAAGCGATTCAAGAGCAACAAAATTTATACATGTCACAGAAGTACATATGAGGAGTGTTTTTCATCAATAAGAAAAAAAAGTTACTGAACAGATTTTGAGAAAACGACCGTCAAAGTCCAAAATTGGCCATTTTTCGACGAAAACGGCCGCTCTGACCTAGAAACCAAGGTCAGAGGTCAAATTCAAGGTCACGACAATATTCAGCATATATCATTTCCTATATGTCCACAATTGATTACTAGTCTCTAATCTCAATATTAAGTGAGCTATTAGGCTTTAATGTGTCCCATTATAAAGCATAGGAGAATTTAACATGGGAAAGTCTCATTTGGGCCGAGTTTGGGCCCAAAATGGCCCACTTCGAGCGATTCAAGGGCAACGAAATTTATACATGTCACAGGGGTCCTATGAGGAGTGTTATGCATCAATAAAAAAAAAAGTTACAGAACAGATTTTGAGAAAACGACCGCCAAAGTCCAAAATTGGCCATTTTTCGACGAAAACGGCCGCTCTGACCTTGAAACCAAGGTCAGAGGTCAAATTCAAGGTCACGACAATATTCAGCATATATCATTTCATATATGTCCACAATTGATTCCAAGTCTCTAATCTCAATATTAAGTGAGATATTAGGCTTTAATGTGTCGCATTATAAAGCATAGGAGAATTTAACATGGGAAAGTCCCATTTGGGCCGAGTTTGGGCCAAAATGGCCCACTTCGAGCGATTAAGCGCAACGAAATTCATAGACATCATAGGAGTACATATGAGGAGTGTTATGTATCAAAAAGAAAAAAAGTTACTGAACAGATTTTGAGAAAATGGCTGCCAAAGTCCAAAATCAGGCATTTTTCATCGAAAACGGCCGCCATTTTGAAAAAAATGTGAAAATCAGAAAACTAAAAAATACCTCCTTCTTGAATTATTTTTAAGTATTTTTGTGCAAAATTTCAGAAAAAATAAGAATCCCCCCAGTATCGCTCCTCCTGTCCTACCCCAACCTTTCGTGTTACCAACAAAAGTCCACTTACGCTGACACGTTATGTTGGCTCCGACCTGACCTGATAAGAATCCCCCAAGCATCTCTCCTCCTGTCCTACCCCAACCTTTCGTGTTACCAACAGAAGCCCAATTCACTGACATGTCATGTTGGCTCTGACCTGACCTGATAAGAATCCCCCCAGTATCGCTCCTCCTATCCTACTCCAACCTTTCGTGTTACCAACAGAAGCCCACTTACGCTGACACGTCATGTTGGCTCCGACCTGACCTGATAAGAATCCCCCCAGTATCGCTCCTCCTGTCCTACCCCAACCTTTCGTGTTACCAACAGAAGTCCACTTACGTTGACACGTCATGTTGGCTCCGACCTGACCTGATAAGAATTCCCCCAGTATCTCTCCTCCTGTCCTACCCAACCTTTCGTGTTACCAACAGAAGTCCACTTACGCTGACACGTCATGTTGGCTCCGACCTGACCTGATAAGAATCCCCCCAGTATCTCTCCTCCTATCCTACCCCAACCTTTCGTGTTACCAACAGAAGCCCACTTACGCTGACACGTCATATTGGCTCCGACCTGACCTGATAAGAATCCCCCCAGCATCTCTCCTCCTGTCCTACCCCAACCTTTCGTGTTACCAACAGAAGCCCAATTCACTGACACGTCATATTGGCTCCGACCTGACCTGATAAGAATCCCCCCAGTATCGCTCCTCCCGTCCTACCCCAACCTTTCGTGTTACCAACAGAAGTCCACTTACGCTGACACGTCATGTTGGCTCCGACCTGACCGAAAGCACAGTCACACTTAGCAGGCTGACCCGGGCCCATGAAGAAACACAGCTCCTTGCAGACGTTTTTTCCTACAGTGCAGTCATTCTGGGGTGAGTCTGGAAATCATACAATTACCACAATACATTTAATAAATTCCATTCTACTGGACAAAGTATTTATTCAATATTTCAGAAATATATACATGTATTGAAGAAAAGGTACAACAGAGCTTCAAGGGTGCTATTGTAGCTTACCGGCAGACTCACATCAATCAGCCTATTGAGCTATAATACTGAAGGTTCAGTTCAAGGTCACCAACAGATATATATCACCGTATATGATTTTTTATATGCCCGCAATACAACCATAAGATATATCCGTTTTCATTATGCACTATCTACATGTTTTTTTGTCTGTAGAGGCCGAATTGAATATTTCAGGTTGGAAGTGACATTCAGGTTTACAACTCAAGATCATCAGTAAATTTCAAGATCACCCAGAGTTCCACCTTATACATGATACATGAATCCATTATATGCTCATGATACAAACCTACGCCATAATTCACATGTGCTTTGTCCGCAGAGACCAATTTATACATAACCGGCTAGATGTAACCTGGAGACTTTTGGTCAAGTTCAAGGTACAAATAGATTCTCAAACCTATGCTCAAAATACATTCCTAAGCTCTATTTACAAGATTGATGTCTGCACAGGCCAATTGAACACTTCCTTGAAGATGACAGAGCTGTTGTCCAGCGACACCTTGTACAGGACTTCACTGCTGACAGCTTTACCTGATCGTTGGTGGTAGTAAGTTATATCCTTGAAGATGACAGAGCTGTTGTCCAGTGACACCTTGTACAGGACTTCACTGGTGACAGCTTTACCTGATCGTTGGTGGTAGTAAGTTATATCCTTGAAGATGACAGAGCTGTTGTCCAGCGACACCTTGTACAGGACTTCACTGGTGACAGCTTTACCTGATCGTTGGTGGTAGTAAGTTATATCCTTGAAGATGACAGAGCTGTTGTCCAGCGACACCTTGTACAGGACTTCACTGGTGACAGCTTTACCTGATCGTTGGTGGTAGTAAGTTATATCCTTGAAGATGACAGAGCTGTTGTCCAGCGACACCTTGTACAGGACTTCACTGGTGACAGCTTTACCTGATCGTTGGTGGTAGTAAGTTATATCCTTGAAGATGACAGAGCTGTTGTCCAGCGACACCTTGTACAGGACTTCACTGGTGACAGCTTTACCTGATCGTTGGTGGTAGTAAGTTATATCCTTGAAGATGACAGAGCTGTTGTCCAGTGACACCTTGTACAGGACTTCACTGGTGACAGCTTTACCTGATCGTTCGTGGTAGTAAGTTATATCCTTGAAGATGACAGAGCTGTTGTCCAGTGACACCTTGTACAGGACTTCACTGGTGACAGCTTTACCTGATCGTTGGTGGTAGTAAGTTATATCCTTGAAGATGACAGAGCTGTTGTCCAGCGACACCTTGTACAGGACTTCACTGGTGACAGCTTTACCTGATCGTTGGTGGTAGTAAGTTATATCCTTGAAGATGACAGAGCTGTTGTCCAGCGACACCTTGTACAGGACTTCACTGCTGACAGCTTACCTGATCGTTGGTGGTAGTAAGTTATATCCTTGAAGATGACAGAGCTGTTGTCCAGTGACACCTTGTACAGGACTTCACTGGTGACAGCTTTACCTGATCGTTGGTGGTAGTAAGTTATATCCTTGAAGATGACAGAGCTGTTGTCCAGTGACACCTTGTACAGGACTTCACTGGTGACAGCTTTACCTGATCGTTCGTGGTAGTAAGTTATATCCTTGAAGATGACAGAGCTGTTGTCCAGTGACACCTTGTACAGGACTTCACTGGTGACAGCTTTACCTGATCGTTGGTGGTAGTAAGTTATATCCTTGAAGATGACAGAGCTGTTGTCCAGTGACACCTTGTACAGGACTTCACTGGTGACAGCTTACCTGATCGTTGGTGGTAGTAAGTTATATCCTTGAAGATGACAGAGCTGTTGTCCAGTGACACCTTGTACAGGACTTCACTGCTGACAGCTTTACCTGATCGTTGGTGGTAGTAAGTTATATCCTTGAAGATGACAGAGCTGTTGTCCAGTGACACCTTGTACAGGACTTCACTGGTGACAGCTTTACCTGATCGTTGGTGGTAGTAAGTTATATCCTTGAAGATGACAGAGCTGTTGTCCAGTGACACCTTGTACAGGACTTCACTGGTGACAGCTTTACCTGATCGTTGGTGGTAGTAAGTTATATCCTTGAAGATGACAGAGCTGTTGTCCAGCGACACCTTGTACAGGACTTCACTGGTGACAGCTTTACCTGATCGTTGGTGGTAGTAAGTTATATCCTTGAAGATGACAGAGCTGTTGTCCAGTGACACCTTGTACAGGACTTCACTGGTGACAGCTTACCTGATCGTTGGTGGTAGTAAGTTATATCCTTGAAGATGACAGAGCTGTTGTCCAGTGACACCTTGTACAGGACTTCACTGGTGACAGCTTTACCTGATCGTTGGTGGTAGTAAGTTATATCCTTGAAGATGACAGAGCTGTTGTCCAGCGACACCTTGTACAGGACTTCACTGGTGACAGCTTTACCTGATCGTTGGTGGTAGTAAGTTATATCCTTGAAGATGACAGAGCTGTTGTCCAGTGACACCTTGTACAGGACTTCACTGCTGACAGCTTTACCTGATCGTTGGTGGTAGTAAGTTATATCCTTGAAGATGACAGAGCTGTTCTCCAGCGACACCTTGTACAGGACTTCACTGGTGACAGCTTTACCTGATCGTTGGTGGTAGTAAGTTATATCCTTGAAGATGACAGAGCTGTTGTCCAGTGACACCTTGTACAGGACTTCACTGGTGACAGCTTTACCTGATCGTTGGTGGTAGTAAGTTATATCCTTGAAGATGACAGAGCTGTTGTCCAGCGACACCTTGTACAGGACTTCACTGGTGACAGCTTTACCTGATCGTTGGTGGTAGTAAGTTATATCCTTGAAGATGACAGAGCTGTTGTCCAGTGACACCTTGTACAGGACTTCACTGGTGACAGCTTTACCTGATCGTTGGTGGTAGTAAGTTATATCCTTGAAGATGACAGAGCTGTTGTCCAGTGACACCTTGTACAGGACTTCACTGGTGACAGCTTTACCTGATCGTTGGTGGTAGTAAGTTATATCCTTGAAGATGACAGAGCTGTTCTCCAGTGACACCTTGTACAGGACTTGGGTAGTCGTCTTGTCGGCGACCACAACCTTCCCTCGGTCCGTCGTCCTGGTAACCAAACAAACAAATCACAGGAATTAGTGTTCACACATTTGGAGTTGGCAAGATTGACGCGTTTGTAGTATGAAAGAATAGTTGCACCACCACTGCATTTTTAGTATATGGACTGAGTATTGATATTAATCCCAGAAATATGATCACAAACTTCATCTATAAGTGTAGACTTACGAGGATATATAAAGTCTGTTTTCATGGATACTGAGCCCCTCGCACCCCTCTGTCTGTAAATCAACATCGACAATCCTCTTTGTCAGCAGATTGAACTTCTTGATATCCTGTGTCCGCTTATTACACCAGTATATGGAGTTAAAGTCCGTATCTAGAACTAGAACTGTTGGCGAGGATATGTTGGTGTTGACAACGACTTCCCGTGAGGTACCGTCCAATCGGCTACGCTCTATTCTTTGGTTCTTCCCAGAATCCGTCCAATATATGAACCTGTAAGAAGACAGGCTGAACAATTGGAAATCATATTCAACTATTGTTTAGCAACTGTAATGTTTATAGTTGTCGGAAATTCTGTGAAACTTTGAAATTCTGTGAATACAAATTGAAACCAATTTAGTTACCATGTCAAAAGCTGTTGATGACTATCATGCACAACAATGTGTGAGTTGACAAAATCATCAACACTTTTTCACTATATCTTAAACATACCTAAACTAAGAGATGGCTCCCATGGTTACTTATACATTGATGAAGTCGACAGTGAGGTTGCTACATTACATAACCATTGACAGGGTCGACAGTGAGGTTGCTACATTACATAACCAATAGTGGGGTCGACAGTGAGGTTGCTACATTACATAACCAATAGTGGGGTCGACAGTGAGGTTGCTACATTACATAACCAATAGTGGGGTCGACAGTGAGGTTGCTACATTACATAACCAATAGTGGGGTCGACAGTGAGGTTGCTACATTACATAACCATTGGTGGGGTCGACAGTGAGGTTCCTACATTACATAACTATTGATGGGGTCGACAGTGAGGTTGCTACGTTACATAACTATTGATGGGGTCGATAATGGGGTTGCTACATTACATAACCAATAGTGGGGTCGACAGTGAGGTTGCTACATTACGTAACCAATAGTGGGGTCGACAGTGAGGTTGCCACGTTACATAACCAATAGTGGGGTCGATAATGAGGTTGCTACATCACATAACCAATCGTGGGGTCGACAGTGAGTTTGCTACATCACATAACCAATAGTGGGGTCGATAATGAGGTTGCTACATCACAACCAATAGTGGGGTCGATAATGAGGTTGCTACATCACATAACCAATAGTGGGGTCGACAGTGAGGTTGCTACATTACATAACCAATAGTGGGGTCGACAGTGAGTTTGCTACATCACATAACCAATAGTGGGGTCGATAATGAGGTTGCTACATCACATAACCAATAGTGGGGTCGACAGTGAGGTTGCTACATTACATAATCAATGGTGGGGTCGACAGTGAGATTGCTGCATTACATAACCAATAGTGGGGTCGATAACGAGATTGCTACATCACATAACCAATAGTGGGGTCGACAGTGAGGTTGCTACATTACATAACCAATAGTGGGGTCGACAGCGAGGTTGCTATATTACATAACCAATAGTGGGGTCGATAATGAGGTTGCTACATCACATAACCAATAGTGGGGTCGACAGTGAGGTTGCTACATTACATAACCAATAGTGGGGTCGACAGCGAGGTTGCTATATTACATAACCAATAGTGGGGTCGACAGTGAGGTTGCTACATTACATAACCAATAGTGGGGTCGATAATGAGGTTGCTACATCACATAGCCAATCGTGGGGTCGACAGTGAGGTTGCTACATTACATAACCAATCGTGGGGTCGACAGTGAGGCTGCTACATTACATAACCAATCGTGGGGTCGACAGTGAGGTTGCTACATTACATAACCAATCGTGGGGTCGACAGTGAGGTTGCTACATTACATAACCAATAGTGGGGTCGACAGTGAGGTTGCTACTTTACATAACCATTGATGTGGTCGACAGTGAGGTTGCTACGTTACATAACCAATAGTGAGGTCGACAGTGAGGTTGCTAGGCTACATAAACAATGGTGGGGTCGACAGTGAGGTTGCTACATTACATAACCATTGATGTGGTCGACAGTGAGGTTGCTACATTACATAACCATTGATGTGGTCGACAGTGAGGTTACTACATTACATAACCAATAGTGGGGTCGACGGTGAGGTTGCTACATTACATAACCATTGATGTGGTCGACAGTGAGGTTGCTACATTACATAACTAATAGTGGGGTCGACAGTGAGGTTGCTACATTACATAACCAATAGTGGGGTCGACAGTGAGGTTGCTACATTACATAAACAATGGTGGGCTCGACAGTGAGATTGCTACATTACATAACCATTGATGTGGTCGACAGTGAGGTTGCTACATTACATAACCATTGATGTGGTCGACAGTGAGGTTGCTACATGGCATAACCATTGATGTGGTCGACAGTGAGGTTGCTACATGATATAACCATTGATGGGGTCAACAGTGAGGTTGCTACATTACATGACCAATGGTGGGGTCGACGGTGAGGTTGCTACATTACATAACCATTGATGTGGTCGACAGTGAGGTTGCTACATGACATAACCATTGATGTGGTCGACAGTGAGGTTGCTACATGATATAACCATTGATGGGGTCGACAGTGAGGTTGCTAGGTTACATACCCATTGATGGGGTCAACAGTGAGGTTGCTAGGTTACAACCCCATTGATGGGGTCAACAGCGAGGTTGCTAGGTTACATACCCATTGATGGGGTCGACAGTGAGGTTGCTACGTTACATAGCCATTGATGGGGTCGACAGTGAGGTTGCTAGGTTACATACCCATTGATGGGGACGACAGTGAGGTTGCTACGTTACATACCCATTGATGGGGTCGACAGTGAGATTACTAGGTTACATACCCATTGATGGGGTCGACAGTGAGGTGGCTAGGTTACATACCCATTGATGGGGTCGACAGCGAGGTTGCTAGGTTACATACCCATTGATGGGGTCAACAGCGAGGTTGCTAGGTTTGTCCAGGTCATCATGGATTAGAACTCTCCGGTGCTCCCCGTTTAGTCGCGACACTTCAATCACATCGTGACCCAAATCACTCCAATACAAGTTACCTAGGCAACAATATATACAACAGCTCAATGAATATGGCTATTCTTTATGACACATCTTTGGAAATCATTTCAAATTTCTTCATTTTGGTAATCAGATTTTCCATGGTACATGTAAGAGTTGAACACACCAGCGACCCAATCCACGGCTATACTCTCGACGCCAAGAATCGTGTTAGCAACGACAGTCTCCTTCCTCGTGAAGTCGTGTTTTATTCGGTTGATTTTCTTCTGCCGACTGTCGACCCAGTATATAAACTCTTCCCCTGGAAAATCCAGAAACAAACTCATTCTCGGATGTTACAAGTCAGTTTAATCATTCATCATGGTCATGAGTAGTCAGTGTGTACACAAAGCCTATAGTGAGTTATTTCATATTGTGGCGACCAAGCGGTTGGTTGGTGGATTTTTCTGGTGTGTGTGTGTGTGTGTGGAAACTTACTCAGTCTACAAGATGAAGAAAACTTGCAAATACTAAAATACCGTTTATTAAAAACACCAGGAATCAACTCTATTTATTAACAAAATGAAATATATGTATATAATGGGATATTTGACTTCAAACTTGTAAACCTCTGTAAATCTGCTTATATGTATCTAGTCTTCACTGCCTCAATAATATATGTATTATAATGATACTTCAATAACCTCAATATAACCAAACAACATACTATGAAATAATTCTCCACAAAACAAATCTGTCAAGTGTGACTAACAGTTCACTTCATAAATAATCAACAGTTACCAGAATTGTCAGGAGGCTAAACAATAACTTATAAATAGCATATAAATCCGAGCGGACCTATTGTCTTCGATAAAATATAATATAATAAATCCAGGCGAAGAACAAAACCGTAAAAATACACTATATCTCTGAGATATAATCAAACAGTCAAATGACGCGATAAAATACACAAAGTAAAACTGAACTAGACGCTTCCGGTCGCCTACGACCGCTTGGGTGTATCCCCCGTAGCCCTATCATCCCTGTTGCCCCAAATATATCGCTGATGTACATTGTGAGTGTGAAACCTTTCAAACTTATTGAAGGTCGAATTCAAGATCACCACTAAAATCACTGCATTCGAATTTCCATTTTGACATGTTCGAAAAAAATAACGAAATTACAGCCAGATAAAAGTTTTCACCTAAAGCTATATTTCAACTCAGGATATTTGACAAACTTGGTTCCAAGTTGCGAGATGACTAAATTGGAGCCAGATCGAACTTCTCACTATAAGTTATATTTCAACTCATACTATGTGCCAAACTTGGTTCCAAGTTGAAATTCAAAGTAAAAGTTGACCAAAACTACATTTCAAGATGACGAAACTGGAGCCAGATCAACTTTTAACCATAGTTTAAATTTTAATTCATAATATGTGCCAAACTTGGTTTCAAGTTGAAATTCGAAGTAAAAATTGACTTTACTGGTAGCATGGGTAAGAATAATGTTAACTTATCCGGTTACACCCATGAAATCTCTACTGGACAAAAATTTTAAATTGTTGAGGTTAATAATAAATGTTTCTTGTCTTACGTATTTTTCTTGAGGTCAATAATAGACTTAACTAGTAAAAATGATGTTAACTTATTCGGCTACAGCCATGAAATCTCTACTGCACAGAAGCTTTACCTTGTTGAGCCCAATAATAAATGTTTCTTGTCTTAACTATTTTTATTGTGGTCAATAATAGACTTAACTAGTAAAAATAATGTTAACTTATTCGGTTACACCTGTGAAATCTCTACTGGACAAAACCTTTACCTTGTTGAGCTCAATAATAAATGTTTCTCGTCTTAACCATTTTTATTGTGGTCAATAATAGACTTACCGTATTTATTCAATTAGTTCGAACAGCTAAAAATAATTAAATTTTGAAATGTTCGAATTATTAGATTCACGATAAAATCACCCCTCAAAACAGAAAAACCAATAACCCAGAATCGGCGAACGGGCAGACACGAAAGTTGACAGATGCTGTCATGACCCATGATGCTTTGAACTAGGGCCCTGCACGATTAATAGGTTAACCGCACACGGTTACCATGTTTGAAATAACTTTGAATAATCGGATGCTAAATCACCGGCTTATGTCATTTATAACCTGACATTGATACTTGATTTCTGTGATTTTACACGCACACTCGAGTCACTTTTGCCGGAAAACCCGAGCCGCGTGCCACTTAGAAGTCCGCGCTTTACAGTTTACTTCTGTACATAATCCCATGACGTCATTGACTATTGTTCACATACTTGACATAATCGCAAATACTGCCACCTGGCGAATGATATCACTAATAGTTCATTCCGTAGTGCTGCCGCCTGGTGAGTTGTAAGTTTTGGCAGCTGACAAGTTGATTTCGTTCGATGTTTCAATCGAAATTTCGATCGTAAATTTGCGTGTTCGAACTAATAGAGTCAATTTAAAAATTATTATCTTGAATAATTTTTGGTGTTCGAATTATTAGAGTGTTCGAACTAATTGAATAAATACGGTAACTAGTAAAACCAATGTTAACTTATTCAGTAATATTGTTCTTCTTTCACCAAAAACATCAGTTCTGTATTCTGAACAAGAATCCAGTGCCATTTGCTTTCATAGTACAGGTTATTGGAGTGATCACACATGTCAAAGTAGGTATTTTAATTGTCGTAATAAGTTAACCTCTCAAACTTATTAATATTTATTCGATCATTCTGAAAAACAATAGGTTTCGTGTGATGGTCTTTCTCATTGAGCCTGTGCGATTTCATCATCATTCATTGAAAACTCCCACCCGTAGAGCGTTCACAACCCATGTGTGTTAAACAGGCTAATTTGAGCACAAAATGTTACGCCAATCGGCTATTTTGGTTGCTATGGCAACCAAAATCGATAGGTGTCCAGATCTCACCATAAGACATGTCCATATGAAATATTATCAAAATCGGTTCATATTTGCAAGCTGCAGCGCGTTCACAAGAAAGTGTCTGCGGACGTGGACGCGGCGGCGACGGCGCGACGATCGTAAATCCATAGTATCCGCCGAACTTTGTTCGGGGGATACAATAAAATAGTCAAACTCACTCCAATATACTGTATGTCAAATACAAATTCGACTCCGAAACTCCTGTCAAATACTAGATCTCATTCCGAATATTGTGAATAAACCTAAAATCACCAAATACTAAACTCCACCAAATATACTGATTCAAAACAACAAATAATCTTCCATCAAAATATAAGGTCCAAACAATATATTGGAATGGAATAAACAATGCTGCTCACCTCCACCTGGACCTCCAAAATCAGATAATATTGGCTACTGCAGACACAAAAACACAACTACTAGCATTGGCAATCTCCTAACTTCTGCCAAACTCCTAAAGTTCTCCAATCTCCACGTGGTTTTCTGAGTGCTTCTCCTATGCAGCGTCACGGTTCTTCCTTGTGGGTCGAAGTCCAGGTGAGAGTGAGAGCCCGATGCCAGTAAGGCACCTGTATTTATGGAATCTGGCAAAACTTGTCCTCAGAAAAAGGTTAATTGCGCCAGAGACGTACCGATTGGCCAAAATCAGGTCAAGCTGGCACAGAAAACGGCGGTCAATAAAAATATTACCCAGAATGCAACGCGAAAACACGTTTTGCACCCTGGGCAGATTATGGCAAATAGTGCCAGAAATAATGAATATCGCTTTCGAGATATGATGTAAACTTGTAAAACATAGCACCAAGGGTGCTGTAGCTTACCGGCAATCATGAGATTTGCACAGAGTATTATTTTCCAACATTTAAATTGTTACACTTACTCTTTTGTCAAAACATGTTCGTAAATGTTGCCGGAAACACATTTTCTGTATGGACTATACTAAGAAATCAAGTTACATGTCGGAAGATATTTTTCATTAATGATATATATTCAGACCGTCGATTCGAAGGCAACAAAACTTTTACACATCACAAAGGTATATAGGGAGAATCTTATACATTTTGAGAAAACTTGTCTGAATAGATTTTGAGAAAAGGGCCACCAAAGAGAAAATTCATCGTTTTTTAGACAAAAAAGGTTGTTTTTGACCTTCGAAGGTCATTGAAAGTCAAACTCAAGGTCACCACTCAAACTGCAATACATGATTTCCCATTTGGATGTGGCAATACTTAGGCTCTATCTTGAGGTGTTCTATGAGTACATACTCCGAAAAATTCCAAAAAAAAATTTTCAATGGCCGAAAAAATTTTTTTTTGCTGGAAATGGCTCAAAATGAATAGTGACTCAATTTGGGACAAAAAATTTGTTTTCGCCTACCCGTCAAAAAATCAAAATGGCCGCCACAAGCAGACCGTCATTTCAAAGGCAACAAAAACTTATACACATCACAAAGGTACATAAGGAGAATCTCATACATGATTTTGAGGAAAACTGTCCGAACAGATTTTGAGAAAAGGGCCACCAAAGACAAAATTCATCGTTTTTTCGACAAAAAAAGTCGTTTTGACCTTTCAAGGTCATTGAAGGTCAAATTCAAGGTCACCACCCAAACCGCAATATATGATTTCCCATTTGAATGTGTCAATACTTAGGCTCTATCTTGAAGTGTTCTATGAGTTTACTCTGCACAGCTCCCATTATGAAGGAAAAATTGGGTGAAGTCCAAAAAAATTTGCAATGGCCAAAAAAAATTTTTTTTATTTTTTTTTTGCTGGAAATGGCCCAAAACGAATAGTGACTTGATTTGGCACAAAAAAAATTTTTGTATCCCTTTAGCTCATCTGGTAGAGCGGATGGCTGGTGTGTGAGAGGTCCCGGGTTCAAATCCCAATGTGGTCGAGGCATTTCACGGATGCAAGTTGTCACGTATCAGCAACAGGAAAACAAACACATTGTATATACAAAAACTTTAATCTCACACTCAAAACATCAAATACACACACATTCATGCACACAGGGAAACAGGTGAAAATATACGAGTCCGCGATACACAATCAGCCGGCGTGCGGCTCGGCACGTAAGCACAGTTCCAGTTTCATACACACACGCGATTCCGCTTGTTACACACGCGCGATTCCGCTTGTTTACAAACGCGTATATGTCCACAAAGAGCACCGAATTCCGTTGACTCGGCAAGATGTCATATCCTCCGTGATTCCGGCGTAAGGTCCATCCAAAAATATGTTATAGTTTCCAAATACAATTAATAACAAATGTCCAAATAGCATCCAAAAGCTTTAGCGATCCATTTAGCAGTCCATGACTTGCCGTCTGCGCGATCGAAGTCTCTCTCTCCCTAGCTCCCGGGCAGTTTTATCCGCCCAACGCGGAATCCAGCAGCTCACACACTCAGGCACACAAAAAACATCAAAAGAAAAATTCTCGGCCGGGAAAGTTTTCTGGCCGGCTCGCGGGCCAGACGCTCACAGCTAACCACATATACATCACACCTCCCCATCTAACGAAAAAAGTTGGAACAACTTTTTACCAAGTTCCAAAAACCCTAAAAATTACAGGGGAAAAATCATCACCAACAACACATACACACAGAAGAGCTAAACATGAGACAATGCATCAGCGCACACATTATCAACACCTCGGATGTGTCTCACATCAAGGTTATTTATATTCCTGCAAGAGCAGACTCCAATGTAATAGCCTGTGATTCTTGTTCTTAAGTCTACTCAAAAACGTCAATGGATTGTGATCGGTGTAAACAAGTACAGGATGATGAGGCGACGAAACATAGACATCAAAATGTTGTAAGGCAAGTATAAGAGCTAAGTTTCTTTCTCAATGGTTGAGTAATTTTTCTGATGAACATCAAACTTCTTGGAAAAGTAACAGACAGGATGTTCAACATTCTCTTTGTCAGCCTGCAACAACACTGCACCAGCACCATATTCACTGGCATCAACAGCGAGATGAAATGGAAGACCAAAATCAGGTGCTTTAAGAACAGGATTTGTACATAATATTGCCTTCACTCTCTCAAAGGCTTGTTGACATGCAGCTGACCAAACAAACTTTGCTTTCTTTTTCAGTAAGGCTGTTAGCGGTAACACAATGTCTGAAAAGTTTCTACAGAACTTCCTGTAGTACCCCGCCATGCCAAGGAATCTTCTCAAACTCCGTAAGTTTGTTGGAACAGAATAATGCATGATACTCTGAATCTTCGCATCAATGGGTCGAATCTGGCCGTGACCCACAACATGACCAAGGTAAGTCCCCTTCGCTTGACAAAAGTCACTCTTAGACAGATTCACTATAAGGTTGGCTTCTCTGAGCCGTTCAAACATTTTACACAATCGAGACAAATGTTCTGGCCATGTGTCACTATACACAATAATGTCATCTACATAAGTTTCGACACCTTCAAGGCCTCTGAGACATTCATTCATCATTCTCTGGAATGTGGCTTGAGAGTTTTTCATGCCAAATGGCATTACACGATACTGGAACAAACCATTCGGTGTAACAAACGCTGAAATCTCCTTCGCCCGTTCTGTCAATGGAACACACCAATAACCTTTTAGTAAATCACACTTAGTTATGTATTGGACTTTCCCAATATGATCAATGCAATCTTCCATTCTAGGAATGGGATAAGAATCAGTCTTGGTTAACTGGTTGACTTTACGGTAGTCTGTGCAAAACCGTATTGAGCTATCTGGTTTAGGAACCATAACACAAGGTGAAGACCAACAACTTTGGCTTGGCTCAATGATGCCATTTTCTAACATGTAGGCTACTTCTTTCTGCATGACCCCAGCTTTATAAGGACTCAACCTGTACGGATGTTGTTTCACCAGGTCAGCATTTCCGACATCAACATCATGGTAAGTAAAAGTTGTCATTTTAGGGACGTCAGGAAACAAAGAATCAAATGACTTTAGGACTGTGGAAAGTTCTTGTCTTTCTTCAATCGGTAAGTGGGCTAATTTCTCATCCAGATTAGACAAAATCTGAGAATTTGACAATTTCACACCAATGTTAGTTTTACCCATGAATTCCTCACCGAATCTATCTTCACCCAAAGGTGGACTTTCTGTCTGGACAATGTACACTTCTTGGCCTGTATCTCTGTCAAAATATGGCTTCAACATATTGACATGGCACAACTGTGTTGGCTTCCTCCGGTCAGGCATTTTCACCACATAGTTAAGATCACTGACTCTTCTGACCACTTCATATGGGCCGTGGTAACGTGCTTGAAGAGGATTACCAACTATAGGCAACAACACCAACACCTTTTGTCCAATTTGAAATTTACGATGGACTGCATCCTGGTCATAATAACCCTTCATTTTTCTTTGTGCTGACTTCAAATTCTCTCGGGCCAACTCACATGCCCTAGTCAACCTTTCTCGAAAGTTAGACACATAGTCAAGCAAACTTATCGGTTCACCTTTCTCTTGCAACCAGTTTTCCTTCATAAGTTTCAGTGGTCCGCGAACAGTGTGACCGAACACTAACTCAAACGGACTAAATCCTAACGACTCCTGGACGGACTCTCTCGCAGCAAACAACACAAACAGATACCACGTCCCAATCCTTCTCATTCTCATAACAATAGGTACGGATCATATTCTTCAGGGTGGAGTGAAATCTTTCGAGAGCACCCTGTGACTCTGGGTGATATGCACTAGATCTTATCTGTTTTGCACCCATTTGACAAACTAGCTGCTGAAACAGCCCTGACATAAAGTTTGAACCCTGATCTGATTGAATTTCGGAAGGCAAACCTACTAACGTGAAAAACTTGATGAGAGCCTTGGCTACTGTCCTTGATGAAATGTTACGAAGAGGTATGGCCTCAGGAAACCGTGTAGACGCGCACATGATCGTCAGTAAGTACTGATTCCCAGACCTAGATTTTGGCAGTGGGCCAACACAATCTATGATCACCCGATTGAAAGGCTCCAGGAATGCTGGAATGGGCTGTAATGGGGCCACTGGAATTTTCTGGTTAGGTTTTCCTACCATCTGACAGGTATGGCAGGTCTTGCAATAATGTGCAACATCCTTTCGGATTTTAGGCCAATAGAAATGTCTAGTAATTCTGTAGTAAGTTTTGTTTATGCCAAGATGTCCAGCTAATGGCAGAGTGTGAGCTAAACTCAACACTTCCGACCAGTACACTTCCGGAACTACAATTTGCCTCACAACCGACCAATCATCTGAGGCATGGACATCAGTGGGTCGCCACTTCCTAATCAAGACCTTGTTCTTGATAAAGTAACCCATAGGAACCTTAACCAACTCGTCATCTGACAACACTGAATCAAACAAAGGGACCAAACTTGGATCCTCCTTTTGTTTTTCCACAAGACTATGTCTCGACAATGACATGTCTACATCACCAGAATCAGTGACACTAGAGAAGTTCTCAATGTTCATGAACGTTTGAGACAAATCACCATTAGTGTCATCCAAATTTTTGTCATCAGCATCAGCCATTTTCTTGGCTTGAGCTTGGGTGACTGCACAAGAGGGAAACACGTCTGGTCTCCTCTCCAATTTTCTCTACTTCAAGCATTGTCACTGGCTCAGATGACATCCTGGGCTCAGGGATCACTTTTCCCCCAGCCAAATCATTTCCTAACAATAAGGATATGCCTGTTGCAGGCAGAGTGGGCAATATCCCCACTACTACACTCCCTGATACTAAGTCCGAAACTAGATTCACACGGTGGAGCGGAACGTCAACAAATCCACTTTCAACACCACGGACTATAACTAACTCATCAGTGGATGAGTTGGAATTGAAAGGTAAAGTACTGGCCAAGAGCAAGGACTGTGTCGCTCCTGTATCACGCAAAATCTTTATTGGTACTTTTCCAGATGAGTCGTCCTCCAATCACACGAAGCCATCTGAGACAAACGGTTTGTACTCATCTGTGATATCATTACTCTTTGCAACAAAATGATCAGTAATCTCACTATGTACTGGACTAGTGAAACCCATGTTGCCACGGCCACTACTGACCAAACCATCAGTCTTCACTTCAGAAGCTTCTTTACTTTCATTTTTTCTAGCCCAGCAATCAGATATGACGTGTCCAGGCTTCTTACAGTAGTAACATGTCGGACCACCCGACCTTGGAGCAGACAAGTTTCATTGTCTTGTTTCTTGTATTTTCTGAATTTTTGTCTGTATGCCTCAGGAACCAATTCATACGCTTTGAGAATGGTTGCTTTGACACATTGATAATCAGTACAATCGGCCACTGAAAGTGCAGCGTAGGCCTCCTGGGCTCTACCTTTCAACACTGTCTGCAACAAATTTTTGGCAACCTTCTCAAAGTGTGAAAAGTACCTGTCAATTTCAGATTCGTTGAAAGGGGGTACAAGGCGCACATGCTTAGTCAAATCGAACTGATCCCTTCTGGACTCAGCTTCTGCAAGCTTGATCTCTAATTCTTTTAAACGAGTTTCTGCATTTATTTTTTCTTGCCCTGTCTGCGCTTTTAATTCCCTTTCACGAATTTCTGTTTTTGTTTGGAGTTCTCTTTCTTGCATTTGTATTTGTGCATGTATTTCCATTTGTTTCAGTTTGATCTGTGTTTCCATCTCAAGTTGTGTCTGAGAGATATCAAGGGGATCAGGAGGTAAGTGCTCAAACACATCCTCAGGCAATTCATCATTGTCCACCAAGTAATCAACAACAAGCCGACGTAAATCAGACTTGCGCATAGATTGTTTTCCTTCTAGGTTTAACGACTTGCAAACTTCCAACAATTCAACTTTCTTGAATGATAATAAGACCTCGAGGCTTGGTGCCCGTAGAAAAGTTTCTGCTGCTGCCATTGTGATAAAGTTCAACAGACGCCAGTGTGTTAATGTTAAATGGCCGATGTTTCCATTGCAGATGCGACACCCGTAGGCGCGCGTGCAGTCAGAATGCACCCATGACCGAGAAAAAAAAATCATCAAACAGAATACAACCGACAAACAAGAAACCAACGACAGATCGTTCACGGACGAGCCCCCAATTTTCCTGTCACGTATCAGCAACAGGAAAACAAACACATTGTATATACAAAAACTTTAATCTCACACTCAAAACATCAAATACACACACATTCATGCACACAGGGAAACAGGTGAAAATATAAGAGTCCGCGATACACAATCAGCCGGCGTGCGGCTCGGCACGTAAGCACAGTTCCAGTTTCATACACACACGCGATTCCACCACCAAAGCCACTCCGGATGGTAACTGGTCCTGCACGGCGGCCATGTTTGTGATGAGGATCACATTGCTGGAATTTGACATGAACGCTGTTGCAGTTGACGTTGGACTGGTGTTGTCCTTGAACACTCGAAATGGTTGAGTCGCACAGCATATTCGGCTGAAATGCCTCCTCTGAAAGAGCTGCAGGGTTGAATAGGAATATCTCACAAGCTCTGAACCCGGCTCTGATATTGGCTCAGTCATGGTCTTACTCCATGCTTTGGCAAACAGTCCAGTGAAGTTTGATTTGAAAATCATAACCCCAGGATACTCAGCCATCAGAGTATGCGCGTTCTGGTTGAAGTGTGCTTTCAGTGGTCCGAACAATGTGCGATCACACGGAACAATGTGCGATCACACGGATACAGCCAATGGAAAGATGAAATGTGTTGCATTCTTTCTTTACTTGGTCTGAAACAGTAGTTATGACAGTAGCATGATTTATGCAAAAACACAAAATGTGTTTCATGTTGACTAAATGTCACGGCTGTATAGAAAAGTAGTGCACTCATTGTTTTTTTTTTGTATGACATGTACATATCAAGTGCTAGTTTGAAGCTCCTACAAAGGATGGTGACCATTTTTTTCCTGCACCTGGTGGCCATCTTGATTTTTTTAATATGGATTTCATTGACACCATTTTATTGCTCTACGATGACACAGCAGCTGCACAAGGTCTGAAACCAGAAGTTATGCTTCTATCACAATTATACACACATACGTGATGGCCAGCATTGGAATTTCTAGTCATTTCGAAGTCTGTGACTGCTGGCCATATTGCATTATCGATGAAGTACCGATCAAATCTGGATTTTGATGAAGCCATTCGATTCCACGCCCAAGAAAACCATGGTCTAGAGCCAAAAATCGTGTCTCTATCACAAATATTAGTGCAGTTATGGGCCGAAAATCATCTCCGGGTGGCGGCCATTTTTTATTTATCCAAATTGGCCAACACAGAGGGAGCCCAGCCTGGCTCCCTCAAAATATCAAAAGGTGATGGTTATATCTACCTCTGATCCAAAAATGGTGCTTGTAGCCCAATTTGAACAAATATTTGACTAAGCCCCCTGACTACCACCAAAGTCCAAAATTGGCAATTTTTTGTCAAAAATGGCTGCCAAATCGGCAAAAACGATTCAATCAAAATTTTTTTTAAAAAGTCTTTAGATACTGGTCCAAGATATGTTCTCTCAAATTTACGGACGCCGGACGAAAAACCATGACAATAGCTTATCGGCCCAAAGGGCCGGTAAGCTAATAAGACCCTGTGGAATCAATAGACAGCAAGAATATAGCAGATTAACTCTTCCTTGCTGCGTAAAGATCCCACGAAGATCGGCCAAAAATGTAAACAAAGGTCGTAAAAAAATTAGGCCAAGGGCCGAAGATAGGTTACCGGACAATGTTTAATATTTTAGATGTTAGCCAGGTCACTGGTTGAATTCAAGGTCAAGAGAATATTCAGCATATATAACATTAAGCATAATTATATCATGTCCACAGTTGATTGCTAAGCTGTAAATTCAATAATCAGAGAGATATTAGCAATTTTGTGCTGTGAAGGGGCAAAGGTCAAATTCAAGGTCATCAAAATATTCAATGTATATCATTTTCTATATCATGTCCACAATTCATTCCCAAGCCATACAGTCAATAGAGATATGAGCCAGTTTGTCTTTGGACCTTGAAAATGAGGTCAGAGGTCAAATTCAAGGTCACGAGAATATTCAGCATATATCATTTCCTATATGTCCACAATTGATTCCTAAGCTGTAAAATCGATAATAAGTAAGATATTAGCCTGTTTGTCCTGTGACCTTGAAAATGAAGTCAAAGGTCAAATTCAAGGTCATGACAATAATCTGCATATATCATTTCCTATATGTTCATAATTGATTGCTAAGCTGTAAAGTCGATAACAAGCGAGATATTAGCCATTTTGTCCTGTGACCTTGAACATGAGGTCGAAGGTCAAATTCAAGGTCATCAGAATATTCAGCATATATCATTTCCTATATGTCCACAATTGATTCCTAAGCTGTAGAGTCGATAATAAGCGAGATATAAGCCATTTTGTGCTCTGACCTTGAAACTGAGGTCAGAGGTCAAATTCAAGGTCACGAGAATATTCAGCATATATTATTTCCTATATGTCCACAATTGATTCCTTAGCTGTAGAGTCAATAATAAGCCAGATATAAGCCATTTTGTGCTCTGACCTTGAAACTGAGGTCAGAGGTCAAATTCAAGGTCACGAGAATATTCAGCATATATCATTTCCTATATGTCCACAATTGATTCCTAGTCTCTAATCTCAATATTAAGCGAGATATTAGGCATAATGTGTCCCATTATAAAGCATAGGAGAATTTAACATGGGAAAGTCCCATTTGGGCCGAGTTTGGGCCAAAATGGCCCACTTCGAGCGATTCAAGCGCAACGAAATTTATAGACATCATAGGAGTACATATGAAGAGTCTTATGTATCAGAAAGAAAAAAAGTTACTGAACAGATTTTGAGAAAATGGCCGTCAAAGTCCAAAATCAGGCATTTTTCGTCGAAAATGGCCGCCATTTTGAAAAAAATGCGAAAATCAAAAAACTAAAAAATACCTCCTTCTTGAATTATTTTTAAGTATTTTTGTGCAAAATTTCAGAAAAATTTGCCCGTAAACAAAAAAGATAAAAATGTGGACGACGACGACGACGACGACGACGACGACGGACGACGACGACGAAGACGACGACGACGGACGACGGACGCAACGCCATGCCAATAGGTTATCGGACCATAGGTCCGGTAACCTAGAAACCCATTAAGGTAGTCCGCTCCATACAGGGAGGGAAGGGGGGGTGAAAGAGTTTTTAAAATAAATAATTGTGTCAACATAATCTAGAGCTGTTCAGCATCCTGAAACTGAAGAAAAAATAGGGGGTCACCGTATCCGTTCGAATGGAAAACACAATGCAAGATGTGAATAGGGACGAAAAAATTGCAAAAATGTCGTAATTTATGTCATTTTAGGTGAATGTGTGTGATTTCGATCGAATATGTAGAAGAAAGGAGCACGGTGAACCCCTGTTTTCTTTTCAGTGTTAGGATGCTGATCATTTACTCTATAAAATATGTCATTTTGAAGAGATAATATTCAAGAAATGACTTTTAAATTTTGACTCCTCATTACCTCACTGTTTGTAGCGGACTACGTTAAGGCGACTGTATCGCCCCCCTAGGACGATCGACAGGGCCTCTGCCGGCAAATGCCGAACGTAAATAAAAAATTAGCCCAAGGGCTAAGACAGGTTACCGGACAAAATATGTTTTATATTCCTGTGACCTTGAAAATGAGGTCAAAGGTCAAATTCAAGGTCATCAGAATATTAGGCTTTCATCATTTCCTATATGTCCACAACTGATTCCTAAGCTGTAAAGTCGACAATAAGTGAGATTTTAGTAATTTTGTGTTCTTGACCATGAAAATGAGGTCAGAGGTCAAATTCAAAGTCACGAGAATATTCAGCATATATCATTTTCTACATATCCACAAATGATCCCTAAGCTGTAAAATCGATAACAAGTGATATATTACCCATTTTGTCCTGTGACCTTGAAAAAGAGGTCAAAGATCAAATTCAAGGTCATGACAATAATCTGCATATATCATTTCTTATATGTTCACAATTGATTCCTAAGCTGTAAAGTCGATAACAAGTGAGATACTAGCTATTTTGCCATGTGACCTTGAAAATGAGGTCAAAGGTCAAATTCAAGGTCATCAGAATATTCGGTTGATATCATTTCCTATATGTCCACAATTGACTCCTAAGCTGTAAAGTAGATAATAAGCGAGATATTAGCCATTTTGTCCTTTGAGCTTGAAAATGAGGTCAAAGGTCAAATTCAAGGTCATCAGAATATTCGGTTGATATCATTTCCTATACGTCCACAATTGATTCCTAAGCTGTAAAGCCAGAAACAAGCGAGATATTAGCCATTTTGTCCTTTGACCTTGAAAATGAGGTCAAAGGTCAAATTCAAGGTCATCAGAATATTCGGTTGATATGATTTCCTATATGTCCACAACAGATTCCTAAGCTGTAAAGTCGATGATAAGCGAGATATTAGCCATTTTGTTCTCTGACCTTGAAACGGAGGTCAGAGGTAAAATTCAAGGTCACGAGAATATTCAGCATATATCAATTCCTATATGTCCACAATTGATTCCTAGTCTCTAATCTCAATATTAAGTGAGATATTAGGCTTAGTGTGTCCCATTATAAAGCATAGGAGAATTTAACATGAGAAAGTCCCATTTGGGCTGAGTTTGGGCCCAAAGTGGTCCACTTCGAGCGATCCAAGGGCAACGAAATTTTTACATGTCACAGGGGTACATATGAGGAGTGTTGTGCATCAATAAGAAAAAAAGTTACTGAATAGATTTTGAGAAAACGAACATCAAAGTCCAAAATTGGCCATTTTTCAACGAAAACAGCCGCTCTGACCTTGAAACCGAGGTCAGAGGTCAAATTCAAGGTCACGAGAATATTCAGCATATATCATTTCCTATATGTCCACAATTGATTCCTAGTCTCTAATCTCAATATTAAGTGAGATATTAGGCTTAATGTGTCCCATTATAAAGCATAGGAGAATTTAACATGGGAAAGTCCCATTTGGGCCGAGTTTGGGCCAAAATGGCCCACTTCGAGCGATTCAAGCGCGACGAAATTGATAGACATCATAGGAGTACATATGAGGAGTGTTATGTATCAACAAGGGCCACTGGCCTCAAAGGAAGAGCTTTGAAAATGTTTGCACATAAAAACCCCTGGAATACTGCATGTTATTTGGTACATATATGTTGTGGTCATATTGTAACGGTAGCTTTGGCATTGTACCAACTGACCCATTACCAACTGATTTGCTTATTGTTAATTTGGCCTAATATTAAATTGATTAACACGTAATGATATTGTCATGCCTTGTCCAACGCACATGCCTTTGACCTTTAATTATTAATTACTGCAGTTATATATATGAAAAGTTACGGTTTTGTAGTGGCTTGCAAAGTTTTCCTGTCGAGATTTCAATCCCGCTTGCCATCCAATTAATTATTCATCAGGCTATACGAGGCACGCTAAGCCAACGACCAGTCGGCCCTGCGCAAAAACTTCTGGGCATCGGCATAACTTCGAGATGGATCCTATTTCTACACAATTTAGATATTCAATGCGGTAAACAGTGGTAAAACACATCTGACCGTTCGGCAGACCTGACTCCTCTCCTCGCCCCCCCCCCCCCCCCGCCCCGCGGCCACTGGCCAGCCGACGTCTTCACTGGTAAGAGGTGCATGGGGGGGGGGGGGGGCTATCGGTAGGCGAAGCCTGGCTCGCGGGACTACTTCCTGGAAGTAGAGCGAACACGAAAGGGGCCACACGTCATTGCATTTGGCCTACTTGATATACCAGCACTCGCCACAAATTTTCAATTTTTATGTTGCCGTATCAACTTGTTTTTCGTTTTTGCAACAGCATACTGTATCTATATATTGTGCGGAATGTATATCCAAAACTTTGAGCGCATATGATTGCAAGAAAGCACTGTTTCAGTGAAGATCAAAACGGGATTGGTGATGGGTATGAAACGGTGACATACAAAAAAAAACAAACGGTCGGAACACACGTCTCCTGGGATTATTATCGCTAATAACTTATTACATTAACCGTGATTAGGTACACGGGCGTCATTTTCCTCCCAACGGGCCCCGGGCCCTCCCAATTAGCCACAGTTGAATGGCCTGTTGTGGTTCCAAGTGGCACTTTCAAGAATGTAAACAAAGGGAAAATTTCAAAAATCCAAAAAAAAACCAACATCATAGAGGAAGAGCTCTGCTCTTCCTAAAAAGAAAAAAAGTTACTGAACAGATTTTGAGAAAATGGCCGCCAAAGTCCAAAATTGGCTGATTTTCGACAAAAAAAGCCGCCAGTTTGAAAAATTAGCCCAAGGGCTAAGATAGGTTACCGGACAATTTTGGCTTTAAGCATTGCAAGTGACATATGACTTTGAGATTTACTAATCAAGGTCATCTTTGTGAACTGCAATATCACCATTAGGTATGCTGCATATGACTTCATATATGTTCGTAATACAAACATATAAGCTCTATCAACAAGCATTTTGTCTGTAGAGGCCAATTTACACATGTCAGGTCAGGCAAGGTTGTGAGATTTGGATTTCAAGGTCATATATAAGGTCAAATTCAAGGTCTCCAAGAGATGTGCTATAAATACATGACTTCTTGTTAGCTTATACACAATCCTAACCTGTATGTGCAAGTGTTTAAGCCTTGGCTAATTTACATATTTCACATCAGACATTTAGCACTCAAAATCATCTGAGGTCAAGGTCATCATCAGTTGTTCCATATATGACTTCCTATATGCTCATAATGCAAACTTTTAAAGCTCTATCTACAAGCATTTCATCTGTAGAGGCAAATCTGTGCATTTTTTCTACCCCAAAATGGCTGTTTTGACCTTTCAAGGTCATCAAAGGTCAAATTCAAGGTCACCACACAAGTCGCCATATATGACTCCCCATTTGAAAGTGCCAATTTCTAAGCTCTATCTTCAAGCGTTCTATGATAGTCCAGGCGATTAAGGCACATTTTCTGAGAAATCGTGGGTTTTGTCATAAAAGCATGAAAATTGGCACAATTGTAAAATACAGCCTACTGAATATTTTCAGATGTGGAGCCACCGCGAAAAAGTCATGTGACGTCATTGGCGGCCATTTTGTCTCCGCCATTATCAAAAAACACATTTTCTTCCATATCTTCACAATGACTGAACCTATCGGCATGAAATTGGTCTCTATCCCTATATTTTCATGGTCAAGGAATCCAATCTTGATGTTTTCAGAACAGTAAAAACACAGGGGACCCCCACAATCGTGTTGCCATAGCAACAAAGTCCCAAATTTGGCATTTACCACTATTATACAATACTTAATCATTCGTAACACCAGTTTCTGTAAAATTGTCAAAAACTACATTCAGAATATTTTCAGATTTAGAACCATCGCGAAAAAGTCATGTGACGTCCTTGGCGGCCATTTTGTTTCCGCCATTATCAAAATACACTTTTTCTTCCATATCTTCACGATGACTGAACCTATCGGGGTGTTATTGGTGTCTATCCCTATATTTTCTTGGTCAAGGAATCCAATCACATTGTTTTCAGAACAGTAAAAACAAATGGGGCCAGGACACAATCGTGTTGCCATGGCAACCAATGTCCCAAATTTTGCATTTACAACTACTATTCAATATTTATTCATCTGTACCATTAGTACCTGCACAACGGTAAAAAAAACACATTCTGGATATTTTCAGATTTGGATCCATCGCGAAAAAGTCATATGACGTTCTTGGCGGCCATTTTGTTTCCGCCATTATCAAAAAACACATTTTCTCCCATATCTTCACAATGACTGAACCTATCTTTTTCCATTTACAACTACTATTCAATACTTCCATTTGTGCCTGTACTATGGTCAAAAACCACATTCTGGATAATTTCAGATTAGGATCCATTGCGAAAAAGTCATATGACGTCATTGGCGGCCATTTTGTTTCCGCCATTATCAAAAAACACATTTTCTCCAATATCTAGGTAATGTGACATATACTTGGCTGCTATTTTGTTTCCGCCATTATAAAAAAACACACATTTTATCCCATACCTTTCCAAAGACTGAACCTATCGGAATAAACTTATATTTACATTATCATTGTCAATGAATTCAATTATAATGTATAGAAAAGGATAGAATTATTGAAAACAATACAATAAAGTTGTAAACTACAATTGTGTTGCCACGGTAATCAATTTGAAAACAGTTTGAAAATGCTGCTATTAAGAGACAAAATCATATCAGTATCCAAGTATTACCATGCACCATTGTTACAATTAAGTATTGAAATCACCACATGCTTGCCAAAATTGACAAAATCAACCTACAAATGCTAAAATCTACATTTTGGATATCTTCAGATTTAGAACTATCGCGAAAAAGTCATGTGATGTACTTGGCGGTCATTTTATTTCCACTTTTGTCGAAAATAATCACATTTCTTCCATATCTTCACAAAAACTGAACCTGTCGAAGGAATCCAATCATAATGTACATGATGTATTGAAAACAATAAATTGTGTTGCCATGGTAATCAATGTCCCAAATTTGACCGCTATTACCACTACTGTTTGATACTCAATTAATGATTGGTCTAACAGACATATTTGGGTGTTTCCTACACACACTTGTCGATTTTGAAAAATTACGCTACTTCATAAGCGAGAAAATGCACAAAATCGTGTGCGAACTCAGAACTCCAATGATAGGGCTAAGTTTAACATTGCGTTAGATTGCCAAATTTTTCAATTTTCGCGATAGAAGTTTGAAATTCGGTAGCAAATTTTGAAAGTTTCAACATTTTTGAGAGCACGAGGTTCCTCCATGTTTGAACCACCTCTGCAAATGCTATGTTTTCACACAATTTATCTACATTTTCGGCCATTTTGTTATTATCAACACAACTGCATCTGTTGCACAATGTACCCTGGTATCATTCGTGATATTTTGCTCCAATTGCAATTATACCACATGTACTCATATTCGCTATGAGTCTCTCATTTATTAGTTTATTAACATGTTCTGACGCGGCTATCAACTTGAAGTGTTTTGACATCATGCAGCAATGCAGGTGAATACCCATTGCAGAAGAAATTTACTTGCCCAGGATGTACTTTTTATGTGCAACAGGTTCGTTTTCACCAGATAATTTCCTTGTTTCAGCCCCTCAGTAACTTTGTCGTGTTGAATTTCATGTTTATCTTTTGTGCAACATCTATGTTGTACTAGCGTTTCCTCTATCTCTCCTGATATTCATGGCAATGGCAATGCATTAGGCTTAAGGAACTGGAACACATTGTTCGAACTAGTATGATTACCAGCCATTTTGCCACTCGTGGTAGTGTTTGTAGCACATTGCAGTTTCCAATGTGTGTTTTCGACAAAATACACTGGCAGTCCGGGGGCTGCAATAGTGTTTACATGTTATTCCACAACTTTTTCAGATGTCATAAAACCTGTGTGCAGTATGCACAAATCAGATGTTACTAAATTTTACAAACATGTGGGGATTCCAATACCTAATAATGGTGCTTAGTAATACTTGGATACTGACACCGTTTTGTTTTAGGGCAGCATTCTCAAACTGTTAAACCAATCATCAATCTGATATTGGCGGTTTAAACAACAACAGAGTATCAAACAGTTACTGTAGTGGTAATTTCGATTTTGGGACATTGGTTGCCATCAAAACGAAACTGTCGGGTACACTTGTACTTTATTGTTTTCAGTATATTATGATAAGATTCCTTGACAATGAAAATATATGGATTTCAGAGCACCAATTTTGCTCTGAAAGGTTCAGTTTTTGTGAAGATATGGAAGAAAATGTGCTTTTTTGATAATGGCGGAAACAAAATAGCGGCCAAGTATGTCATATTACCTTTTCGCGATGGTTCTAAATCTGAAAATATCTAATAGGTAGTTTTTGGCAAATTGCATGTAGTTTTTGACAATTGTACCAGTGGTACAAACGATCAACTAATGGATATTAGTGGTAAATGTCAAATTTGGGACAATGGTTGACATGGCATCATATTTCTCAGGTACACCTAGATTTTATTGTCTTCAAAACATTATGATTGGATTCCTTGATATTGCAAATATAGGAATAGACACCAATTTTGCTCCGATAGGTTAAGTCATTGAGAAGATAGTGGAGAAAATGTGTTTTTTGATAATGGCGAAAAGAAAATGGCCCCAATGACGTCATATGACTTTTTCGCAATGGATCCAAATCTGAAATTATCCAGAATGTGGTTTTTGACCATTGTGCAAGCACTAATGGTACAAATGATTAATTATTGAATAGTAGTTGTAAATGCAAAATTCGGGACATTGGTTGCCATGGCAACTCGATTGTGGGGGTCCACTGTATCTTTACTGTTCTGAAAACATCAAGATTGGATTCCTTGACCATGAAAATATGGAGACAGACACAATTTCACTCCGATAGGTTCAGTCATTGTGAAGATATTGGAGAAAATGTGTTTTTTTGATAATGGCGAAAACAAAATGGCCGCCAATGACGTCATAGGACTTTTTTGCAATGGATCCAAATCTGAAATTATCCAGATTGTGTGTTTTGACCATTGTGCAGACACTAATGATACAAATGATTAAGTATTGAATAGTAGTTGTAAATGCAAAATTTGGGACATTGGTTGCCATGGCAACTCGATTGTGGGGGTCCCCTGTGTTTTAACTGTTCTGAAAACATCAAGATTGGATTCCTTGACCATGGAAATATGGAGACAGACACCAATTTCACTCCGATAGGTTCAGTCGTTGTGAAGATATTGGAGAAAATATGTTTCTTGATAATGGCGGAAACAAAATGGCCGCCAATGACGTCATATGACTTTTTCGCGATGGATCCAAATCTGAAAATATCCAGAATGTATTTTTTTACCATTGTGGAGGTACTGATGGTACAAATGATTAATAATTGAATAGTAGTTGTAAATATGCAAAATTTGGGACATTGGTTGCCATGGTAACTCAATTGTGGGGGTCCCCTGTGTTTTTACTGTTCTGAAAACATCAAGATCGGATTCCTTCACCATGAAAATATAGGGACAGACACCAATTTCACCACGATAGGTTCAGTCATCGTGGAGATATGGAAGAAAAAGTGTTTTTTGATAATGGCGGAAACAAAATGGCCGCCAAGGACGTCACATGACTTTTTCGCGATGGCTCCACATCTGAAAATATTCAGTAGGCTGTGTTTTACAATTGTGCCAATTTTCATGCTTTTATGACAAAACCCACGATTTTTCACCAATCGCCTGGACTATGAGTACAATCCGCGCAGCTCCCATTATGAAGGAAAAAAGTGCCGAAAATTTTCTAAGTCCAAAATTTTTTTCACAGGGTGAAAAAACTTTTTTGTCTAGAAATGGCCCTAAATGGATAGTAATGTATTTGGGCCGAAAAATGATTTTTTCGTCGACCCGTCGAAAATTCAAAATGGCAGCCATACGCAGACCGGCGATTCAAGGGCAACCAAACCTATGCACATCACAGAGGTACATAACTAGAATCTTTTGAAACAAAAATCTCAAATCTGATCAGACAGTTTTCGAGAAAAGACAGACAAGGTGCTAATTTGGACATTTTTCGACCAAAAAATGGCTGTTTTGACCTTTCAAGGTCATCCAAGGTCAAATTCAAGGTCACCACACAAGTCGCCATATATGACTTTCCATTTGAAAGTGCCAATTTCTAGGGCCTGCACGATTAATGGGTTAACCGCCGACGGCTAGCATTTTTTTAATAACCGCGAATAACCGGCTGTTAAATCTCCAAACGATTAACCGGTTAACCGTCAAACACCGGTTAACTGTCTTTTATAACCTTGACCAGTGATCACCAAACCGTCTGCTCATGCTCCTGAGGCATGCTTTTGAGGGCATTTAAACTCGTTAACTTTGTCGCCATGGGGCCATAAAGCGATCTGCGGTTTGTCGCGGTCGCGTGGATGCGTGCCACCTGCTAAAGGGATTATGTGTTTGCATCTTTCACAGATACACAGGCTCGCGGCTTTCTCTCATATTAATATCGAAATTAACGAAGTTAAATAGGGGAAATACAAGTTTTCTTAAATGAAACATAAAGACACCTACACACACATAGACATATAGCAATCAAAACCATTCGGGGGACGTATTAAGAAGTGAACCCCAAACACTTCGCCTCAGGCTTAACTTCGAATGGTAAGGATTGTATATGTGAAAGAATGTGCAATGTCAGGTATAACGCAATCAGAACTGGAAAGAGCACATATATTCAGTAATATGCAAAATATGTACAGTTAATACAGTTTAGTTCATTGAGTTATACATATATGTTGAGGCTATATTTCAATAGTTTCCAAATCTTCAGCAAGAAGTAAAAGATTTAAAAAATTAGCCCAAGGGCTAAGAAAGGTTACCGGACAATATACATTTTAGATATTAGCCTTTTGTCCAGTGACCTTGAAAATAAAGTCACTGATAAATTCAAGGCCATGAAATTTTCAACAAATATATCACTTCTAGTATGTCCACAATAAATTCCTCAGCTGTAAAGTCGATAATAAGTGAGACATTAGCCATTCTGTGATGTGACCTTGAAAATGAGGTCAAAGTTCAAGTTGAAGGTCATGAAAATATTCAGTATATATCATTCCTCTATATTCGCAATTGATTCCCATGCTGTAAATGTAAGTATCAATCTATTACCACCAATACAATCAGATTTTGATGATGCCAATAAGAAACGTAAAATACTACATTTTGCAATAGAAACAAACAAAGCCCGACCAAATAGTTTATCCAAAGACACACTGGCGTCTTCAGGGGCAGACAATGTGTTAAATGTAGTTGTTTCTACTGTACACCAGATGGAATTAGTATACAACTGCCCAACAACCTATGAAAATAATTTAGAAATCCGAATCTAACCCCATGGAATAGATACGTGACAAGTACAAAAGTACCCAATCACAAGCCCGAAGGCTACTGAGTTGATGGTATCCTCGGGGACAGATTTAACGTCCGCCAGCAGTGACACTGACTCAGTGGTACAAATGTAAGTATCAATCTATTACCACCAATACAATCAAATTTTGATCACGCCAATAAGAAACGTAAAATACAACATTTTGCAATAGAAACAAAGCCCGACCAAATAGTTTATCCAAAGACACACTAGCGTCATCAGGGGCAGATGTAAAGATGATAATAAGCGACATATTAGCCATTTTGTTCTCTGACCTTGAAAATGAGATCAAAGGTCAAATTCTAGATCACCGAAATATTCAGCATACATCATTTCCTATATGTTCACTATGGACCCCTAAGCTGTAAATTTGATAATAAGCGAGATATAAGCCATTTTGTATTCTGACCTTGAAAATAAAATGACTAACTTTGAAATTTAGGTCAAGGGTCAAATTCAAGGTCACTAGAATATTCAGCATATATCACTTCCTATATGTTCACAATTGATTCCTAAGCTGCAAAGTTGCTAACAAGCAAGATATTGGCCATTTTGTCATGTGACCTTGAAAATGAGGTCAAAGGTCAAATTCAAGGTCACGAGAATATTCAGCATATATCATTTCCTATATGTCCACAATTGATTTCTAAGCTGTAAAGTCGATAATAAGCGAGATATTAGCCATTTTGTCCTGTGACCTTGAAAATGAGGTCAAAGGTCAAATTCAAGGTCACGAGAATATTCAGCATATATCATTTCCTATATGTCCACAATTGATTCCTAGTCTCTAATCTCAATATTAAGTGAGATATTAGGCTTAATGTGTCCCATTATAAAGCATAGGAAAATTTAACATGGGAAAGTCACATCTGGGCCGAGTTTGGGCCCAAAATGGCCCACTTCGAGTGATTCAAGCGCAACGAAATTTATACATGTCACAGAAGTACATATGAGGAGTGTTATGCATCAATAAGAAAAAAAGTTACTGAACAGATTTTGAGAAAACGACCATCAAAGTCCAAAATTAGCCATTTTCGACGAGAACGGCCGCTATGACCTTGAAACCAAGGTCAGAGGTCAAATTCAAGGTCACGAGAATATTCAGCATATATCATTTCCTATATGTTCACAATTGATTCCTAAGCCGTAAAGTCGATAATAAGCGAGATATTAGCAATTTTGTCCTGTGACCTTTGAAATGAGGTCAAAGGTCAAATTCAAGGTCACGAGAATATTCAGCATATATCATTTCCTATGTGTCCACAATTGATTCCTAAGCTGTAAAGTCGATAATAAGCAATAGACATTTTGTGCTCTGACCTTGAAACCGAGGTCAGAGGTCAAATTCAAGGTCACGAGAATATTCAGCATATATCATTTCCTATATGTCCACAATTGATTCCTAGTCTCTAATCTCAATATTAAGTGAGATATTAGGCTTAATGTGTCCCATTATAAAGCATAGGAGAATTTAACATGGGAAAGTCCCATTTGGGCCGAGTTTGGGCCAAAAATAGCCCACTTCGAGCAATTCAAGGGCAAAGAAATTTATACATGTCACAGAGGTACATATGAGGAGTGTTATGCATCAACAAGAACAAAAGTTACTGAACAGATTTTGAGAAAACGACCATCAAAGTCCAAAATTGGTCATTTTTCAACGAAAACGGCTGCTCTGACCTTGAGACTGAGGTCAGAGGTCGAATTCAAGATCACGAGAATATTCAGCATATATCATATCCTATATGTCCACAATTGATTCCTAGTCTCTAACCTCAATATTAAGTGAGATATTAGGCATAATGTGACCCATTATAAAGCATAGGAGAATTTAACATGGGAAAGTCCCATTTGGGCCGAGTTTGGGCCAAAATGGCCCACTTCGAGCGATTCAAGCGCAACGAAATTTATAGACATCATAGGAGTACATATGAGGAGTGTTATGTATCAAAAAGAAAAAAAGTTACTGAACAGATTTTGAGAGAATGGCCGCCAAAGTCCAAAATCAGGCATTTTTCGTCGAAAATGGCCCCCATTTTGAAAAAAATGCGGAAATCTGAAAACTAAAAAAAACCTGGAAATATTTTTAGGTATTTTTGTGCAAAATTTCAGAAAGATCGGACCATATACTTTAAAGATAAAAATGTGAACGGACGGACGGACGACGGACACCGGACGACGGACGCAACGCCATGCCAATAGGTTATCGGACCATAGGTCCGGTAACCTAAAATTCAAAATGGCCGCCACACGGAGACCGGCGATTCAAGGGCAACAAAACTTATAAACATCATGAAGGAACATAAGGGGAATATTTTGGAATAATAATCTCAAAATTGATCAGACAGTTTTCGAGAAAAGACAGGCCAGGTGCAAATTTGAGCATTTCTCGACCCAAAAATGGCTGTCTTGACCTTTCAAGGTCATCCAAGGTCAAATTCAAGGTCACCACACAAGTCACCATATATGACTTTCCATTTGAAAGTGCCAATATCTAAGCTCTATCTTCAAGCATTCTATGAGTGCAGTCCCGGCAGCTCTCATGATGAAGGAAAAAAGTGTCGAAAATTTTTTAAGTCCAAAATTTTTTTCAAAGGGTGAAATAATTTTTTTTGTCTAGAAATGACCCAAAATGGATAGTAA
The DNA here is from genome assembly GCA_949152475.1 of Terebella lapidaria. NCBI lineage: Eukaryota > Metazoa > Annelida > Polychaeta > Terebellida > Terebellidae > Terebella > Terebella lapidaria. Next base: position 217,311 of record OX424570.1, on the reverse strand, counting down.
CGCGATTTGGGACCAAAAATTTTATCATCTTCGTAAATGTTGCTGGAAACACATTTTCTGCATGGACTATAATACGAAATCAAGTGACACATCACAAAGGTAGATAAAGAGAATCTTATACATTATTTTGAGAAAAACTGTCTGAATAGATTTTGACAAATTGGCCACCAAAGACAAAATTCATCGTTTTTGACCTTTCAAGGTCATTGAAGGTCAAATCCAAGGTCATCACTCAAACCGCAATATATGATTTCCCATTTGAATGTGCCAATACTTAGGCTCTATTTTGAAGTCTTCTATGAGTTTACTCCGCACAGCTCCCATTATGAAGGAAAAATTGGGTGAAATTTTTTAAGTCCAACAAATTTTTCAATGGCCAAAAAAAAAAATTGTTTTTTTTTGCTGGAAATGGCTCGAATTGAATAGTGACTTGATTTGAGACAAAAAAAAAAATTTTTCGCCGACCCGTCAAAAAATCAAAATGGCCGCCACACGCAGACCGGCGATTCAAGGGCAACGAATCTCATACACATCATAGAGGTACATGAGGGAAATGTTCTAAAACAAAAATCTCAAAACTGATCAGACAGTTTTTGAGAAAATGGCCATCAAAAATCCAAAATTGGCCATTTTTCGACAAAAAAGGTCGTTTTGATCTTCCAAGGTCATTGAATGTCAAATTCAAGGTCATCAATCAAACCACAATATATGATTTCCCATTTGAATGTGCCAATACTTAGGCTCTATCTTTAAGTGTTCTATGAGTTTACTCTGCACAGCTCCCATTATGAAGGGAAATTGGGTGAAATTTTCTAAGTCCAAAAAATTTTTCAATGGCCGACCCGTCAAAAAATCAAAATGGCCGCCACACGCAGACCGGCGATTCAAGGGCAACGAAACTTATACACATCATAAAGGTACATGAGAGGAATGTTTTGAAACGAAAATCTCAAAACTGATCAGACAGTTTTTGAGAAAATGGCCTCCAAAGTCCAAAATTGGCAATTTTTCGTCAAAAATGGACGCCAAATAGGCCAAAACGATTCAATCAAAAAAATTTAAAAAACGTCTTTAGATACTGGCCCAAGGTATGTTCTGACAAATTTATGGGGAAATTCATCATGTCAAAAAAAAGTTACAGACCCGGACGGACGACGGACGGACGCCGGACGACGGACGAAATACCACGACAATAGCTTATCGGCCCAAAGGGCCGGTAAGCTAAAAATACTTATCCCGCCCGAAAACGAGCCCGAAAGAAATCGGCAAATTGTTATATAACGAGCCCTCCCCATGTGGAACTCTTCACCTGGCGGAGTGAAAACTATCAAAACAAGGTCGAAGCAAAAGCTCCAAAAATTACGAACAATTCCATAAAATAAACATAGGGCCAAGGTCCCTGTAGCTCACTGGAATTATAAGGCAACCAGAATATTTCATCAAATGGATTTTGATAGTTACTAGTATAATGTGGTCCTATATCATCATGACTTTGTAATACAACACTAAGCTCTAACTCTAGCAGAGTTTTGTCACTATGGAACAATTCCCACATTTGTTGTTGACTCAAACTTGACTTTCATCCAATGTCATCATCAAGTTCAGGGTCACCAAAAATAGTATAATATAATATACAATACAATGAATCCCCTTGTATATCCAAACTACATTTCCAGCTTTCATGAGTTGCCTGCAGAGAAGTGCAGACCTATACATTAAATACATTTTGTGTAGGTTACCAAAAGAGGCACCATACCACCATGCAACATTCACAGTCTACATAATATAATCTTTCCCCATCATAAATAAATGGAGATTCTTCAAAGAAAAAAAAATTCACACAAAAAGAACATCAAAATTCTGGAATGAGTAGTTTACAAGGATTACAATACAGTATCACTATCATTTAAATACAGAGTTTCAAAGAAGAATGAAGAATTTGCTAGTACATGCTTACTACCACTCTACCTTACAGCACCCCCACTTTTTATCCCACCAACGTCTCACGAGGGATTTTTACCAGAATCTATTAGAACTATTAGTACAATGATGATCAGTGTGTTGTGTACTTCATGTACTTTGCCAATGTATCCATCGATGCCAGTGAAAAGTTCATATATGAAAGTTTACTTCCCCTTCCCTGTTTTAAAGTTAAATCATCCAAATCTAGCATTATTGTTCGTCATGCAAACTTGAAGTACATCTTGAGATCGTCAGTGATAAATAGGGAACAGGCACAATTCGATGACAGATAATCAGAAAATCGCCATTAACTGTGCCTGAAAGTTTACATCGGATAGAGAATGATCGGCTTACATTCATTGCCGGTTGCTAATACCAATGATATCACAAGACTGTGTGTAGAACTTGCCCGCAACACGGGCCGCTTTGAGGAAAAATGATTAGCCTGAGTTTGAATCTTGATTTTGTCAACTCAATTTAGGCACACAATACATATTTTCAGACCAAACTTTGCATGAATTCTCACTCTATATACAGAATAAAGCTATTGCAGACTGAATAAAATTTGTCATTTCTAAAAGTGGGTATATATTGTTGTTTCAATCCATACAACTGTGTCAATGTATTTACCACATTTAGATTGATGTGTTGATTGTTTACAATTAATAATATGGGTTAATGTCTATTACTCTATTACTCCGGCAAATTCTATAGATAGATAGATAGATTTATTGACACATGCTTACAAAAGTACAGGGCAAGAAAGAGCAACATTCATGTGAACAGTGTGTCCAAATTAGGTAAAGTCAAATGGGAATGAGTTTTTTTTTTTTTTTTTTTTTTTTTTTTTTTTTTTTTTTAGGGTCAGATACACAAGCAAAAATAAGCAAATCATCGTCAATCTGGTATCAAATCTTCAAAAATATGATATATAATTAACTTTTATGGGATTTAGTAACTTTTTTTTTTTTTTTTTTTTGCAGTTTATTTATTTATTTATTTTTTTATTTATTTTTTTTTTTTGTGTTGGCGATGTTTCTGTGGCGAGCAATGTACACATATATACATATGTTTAAGATACCTATACATGTATAGACATATATATATTTACACTCGTTGTTGTTCTTCTTTTAGCGGTCATTGGAGTAGACTACCCTCTCGCTATCCCAGGGATTATTCTGCCCCTTTTTACATACAAAAAAACACAACATATACAGATATACAGGTGCACCAGGAAAACCATTGTACAAATAATTACATGTGTGCGTGCATGGTAGACATGATCAATTTTGCATATACACACGTACAGACCCAAAGTGCACATTACATCACATACACTTCACATCATATCACATTCCAGTTTGGATATTTCTAATTTTTTTCTCAAGTCCATACAATGTATTCAAACCTACATTTCCTTTTCTTGTGTGTGATGAAATACAATGCTTTGCCACTAAGATTAAATAATTAACCGACTGTAATATCTTGGATTCAATATCTGCAATCTTTATACCCAAAATTTTGTCTGTTTCCTCAAGCTCAACATTGTATCCGACAAGATAAGAAATATCTTTGTCGACCTCCCTCCACAACTGATTTAGTCTTTGACAGTTCGCAAAAAAGTGTTCCACAGTTTCAGAAGTTTTACAATATTCACACAAATCATCACTCACAATTTTCATTCTATACAAACGGTTCCGTGTAAAATAAATGTTACGTAGTATGCGCCATTGCATAACACTCAGTTTTGTGTCATTACATACTCTGAATGGCAGACTCCAGGTATATTCTGAAATATCATCTCCGTAACGGGATTTCCAATGTTCAGGAGTGTTATCTCCAAGATTCCTCATCTTTATTAGAAACATTCGTATTGATTTGGAAGACATTTTAGAAATTGGTTTGTCACCTATAAATATTCTATTATCTCTCTCAGAAAACACCAACTCTGATAATACTAAATTGTTCCTTATGGCATTATACACCACATTATATTCCAACCGAGTACTTCCATTGTCGCCTAATTCAGAAGCAACAGATTCATAACTAATAATATCACCGTTCATTACAACATCCGAGACATATAAAATGTCATGTTTTATCCATCTCTCGAAATACAATACATTATTCTTGTATGTTACAAATCTGTTATTCCATATACTCTGGGAACTATTTACAATTGAATGTGATGGATTCAAAACTCCGCAAGAAAACCATTTTTCTAACAAAGATTTGTAGAAACTGGGAAAATACCCCGATATACCTCTAAATGATGTGAATTCGACATTCATTTTGAATACAAAATAATCCGCACCAAACTTGCGAAAATATCTACACGGCAGAATCCGCCAAGCTCCATTCCCATGTTGTTGCAGTAGCGGTATCCATTTGAATGCTAATGTACGTTGGATGTCGAATACATTGATCATATTCAATCCGCCCTCCGATATTGGGGACATCATAACGTCCCTTTTCACATGTTCGACAGAGTGTTTCAATATGTCCGACTCTTTATAATAATTCTTTGTACACCATATATACCTGAAGAAAAATGCATTCATCCTTTTGAGCATCCTGTCAGGCATTATAGTGCCTTGCATCATGTACAGGAATTGAGATAGCAGGTAGGTTTTAACAACAGTAATTTTGCCATATATGGACATATGGCGGCCCAGCCATAACTTAATTATATTTTCGCATTTAACAAAGCGGTTTGTCCAGTTTTCATCAATATCACTTACCGCACAGTCGTTTTGAAAAATAACACCCAACATTTTCATGCGATTGTTCGGATATATGTTCCATTTGAGATTCCCAATTTCTTTCCTCTTATATTTCCAGCATCCTACCCAAATGGCTTCAGTCTTGTTGCGATTTAAATTCAGGCCAGAGAATGATGAAAAACGCTGTACTATATCTAGTGAATTATGTATAGACAGTTCATCGCCTAAGAATAATGTGGTATCATCCGCATATTGAGCTATTTTTATAAAAGACTCCTGACTTAAACATTTCCCCAAGTGAATACCATTTATCAATGGAGATTGGCGTATTTTGCACGACAGTACCTCACACGCTATCACAAAGCACAGAGGTGAAATTGGACATCCTTGTCGAATCCCACACTCCAAAGGAAAATAACTAGATTTGTATCCATTATATAATATACAGCTGATGGTGTCTGAATTGATCACCGACATCCATTGCAAGAAAGAAGGTCCAAACCCAAAAAAGTCCAATGACCGTAATAAAAACTTCTTCGAAATAGAGTCAAACGCCTTGGAATAATCTAAGGAAATGATAGAACCAGGAATACCTTTGACATTAGTATATTCTATAACATCATCTATGGTACGTATTACGATGCCAGAGTGTCTTCCCTTAATGTACCCATTCTGATCTTCATTCACGATATTATCAGAGTTGCATATTTCAATTGCTGTTTTATTATGTAATATGATAATTACATACTAATTATTATTAGTATCTTTATTATGTAATACTTGCACATTGATTGTCAATGTTATTTCAATCATTACTTATAAGTGTGAACAGTCACAAAATACTTTATTAATTTTATATTGTGCCAAACAACAGTTCCATCAATGTTTTATATCGCGGGGCCAGTCAAACAAACATATTTGAATCTACTAGTGTTTTCAACTTGTATCTCACCCCCCATAGCATGTATTATACTACTAGTACTCTAACCTCTGTGTGTGAGCTGTGCCTGGTACTACCTAGTACCAGCCAGACCCCAGTCACCCAATGTTTCCATGGTAACACTTATTTCCATGTCCATATTTGTTGTAAGCGTTCGACTCAGTACTCCAGAATTTAAAACAATAGGTGATCATTGGCTGATCCATATCTCACTGGTCCCCGCGATAATCTGATTGGCTGGCACACGAATTCTTTGTTTCTGAAACGGCCGCCAAAAATCTTGGTAGCGTCAGTTCGGCTGGCGGCTCAATCGGGACTAGACACAAAAGATCAGTGTCTCAATATTTGTACTGTATGTACCATAATTTCACCATCAATAATGAAGTCGGACTATCAATAAATTAAGATCGAACTGGACACGGCGTTTTGTATGTTTCTCGGACTAACCCTAAATAACTGGATAAAATAAACTGGATTAACCCCAATTTAAATTCTACAATATCAAATATCAGAACACCCACGTTCTGATACAGTTATCAGAGTTGCATATTTTAATTGCTGTTTTATTATGTAATATGATAATCACATACTAATTATTATTAGTATCTTTATTATGTAATACTTACACATTGATTGTCAATGTTATTTAATCACTACTTATATGTGTGAACAGTCACAAAATACTTTATTAATTTTATATTGTGCCAAACAACAATTCCATCAATGTTTTATATCGCGGGGCCAGTCAAACAAACTTAAATCCTCTAGTGTTTTCAACTTGTATCTCACCCCCCCCATAGCATGTATTATACTACTAGTACTCTAACCTCTGTGTGTGAGCTGTGCCTGGTACTACCTAGTACCAGCCAGACCCCAGTCACCCGATGTTTCCATGGTAACACTTATTTCCATGTCCATATTTGTTGTAAGCGTTCGACTCAGTACTCCAGAATTTAAAACAATAGGTGATCATTGGCTGATCCATATCTCACTGGTCCCCGCGATAATCTGATTGGCTGGCACACGAATTCTTTGTTTCTGAAACGGCCGCCAAAAATCTTTGTAGAGTCAGTTCGGCTGGCGGCTCAATCGGGACTAGACACAAAAGATCAGTGTCTCAATATTTGTACTGTATTAACCATATAATTTCACCATCAATAACGAAGTCGGACTATCAATAAATTAATATCGAACTGGACACGGCGTTTTGTATGTTTCTCGGACTAAGCCTAAATAACTGGATAAAATAAACTGGATTAACCCCAATTTAAATTCTACAATATCAAATATCAGAACACCCACGTTCTGATACAGTGGTGGAGAATCCCTCGACACCGGGACTAATCAAACAAGCTAGAGATAATCTCCGAGAAATTGCCGCGTAAAGACCATCTTCAATTCATCCCAGCCAGCCAGCCGGTGCTCAACCGCTGCCCAGCCAGCCCGCGCTTAGCAGCAGCAGCCCAGGCAGCCTCACTGAAAGTGTGACGTCAGCAGCAGGTGCCCGCGAAGCAAACCAATCAGCGACCGTCTTTGCGAGGGAAGCCCCTACGTCACCAGACTGCCAGACACCACAACAACAAAGTTTGACAGCTGAAGAAACAACAACATGCCGGCACGAACACGGAGAGAAAGATCACAGTCCCAGCCGGAAACAAACCTAGTGAGTGACAATAGTCAAGCAGTAAACCTAGTACAGAGTCTCCAAAAGACTGTTAGTAACCTGAACCAGAAGTCTGTAAACTGTTAAAAATCCACAAATTCAAGACAACAAGTTGGCATCCACAAACAAATGCAACAGTGGAACGTCGGATGTCACCTCTGGCGCAAACATTGAGAATGTTCTCCAACAAAAACCAGACCAACTGGCCAGATTTACTCCCGATCCAACACCACCGGACACCTTCCGCCACCTAGAAGACCTGGCCGAAGAATTCAAGGTTACACATGAACTCGCCAAAAAGAACATTCAAGATGCTCAACAACAAAACAAAAGATACCACGACAAGAAGGCAGTGGAGCCAAAATTCGAACTCGGCGACCGTGTTTGGCTCAGCAACACAACACGCACTGTCGGCCTCAATCCTAAGCTGCAGCCAAAACACTTAGGTCCATATTACATCACCGATGTTGGCGACAACCACACTTATGAGCTCCGTGACTGTGAGAGCCACCGAACATTTCCATCCAGAGTAAATGCGCAGAGACTTAAGTCACACATCCCGACATCCATCCGCACCATCCCAACTAACGAAACGGATGACACGCCAACAGTGGACGACACAGAAGCTACAGATGATCCACTAGACAAATCATCGGATGACCAGCCACAACCAGTCAGCAGTCAGAAACCAACTACATCTGCCGGTACACCTGAAACAGAAAAGACAGAATTAGATAACAACAGAACAGTTGAGTCCATCAGCAAATGTCAGAAATACAAAGGTAGAAAATGGTACTACGTAAAATGGACCAACCATAAGTTCAAACAGTGGCTGACTGAGGACATGGTCCCAGAAGACAAGATCCGAGAATTCCACATCAACAAAACTCAATCCGGCAAAGCCAGGAAAAAGGCTGCTTCAACATCACCAGCATGAACGACTGGAAAGTAACATTTGAAACGGATTTATGTGTATATTGTATATAAGTATATAGCTTTCTAGCTAATGTTTGCAACATCAATAAATGTACATCGAATTTGAAAAAAAGGTTCACCTTACCACCTTCCATGAATTGTATACACCACTGAAAATAACAGTCCAACCATGACATTACACATATCACAACTTATCAACATACAAGTCTTAGACAACATACTCAGGGAGCGATACAAAGTGCACTATGATCAATCCCACCCGCCCTCAACCCACTCTCTTTGTTATTATGCCTCTCTCACCCAGAGTTATACAATTTATGTGTCTTGGGAGAATATTCAAAATCACCTTTAGGACTGATCAAACAAATTTCTCTTTCGGTTATAATTATTAAATTCAACCCCTTGCACATGTTTGTGTTATTTCATGGATGTTCAGGGTATGTTCTTAGAGAGAGCCTAGGGTATATTCCATTTTGTCTATACTTGGATACATCACAAGCATACAATTATGTTAAATGCATTATATTGATGTATGTGTCATGTGTGTAATTAATATACTCATGGGAATTGTGTATTTTCATTTACTATTGTATAATTCAACTACTCACATTTGTAAGTTGATCATATATGTTGTACATGTACAATGCTCCAAAGAAGCATGCAGTATACATGCAACCTAGGCCAGAATATATAATATGGCTATGTCATTGTCCCACATGATTATTGAGCTTGACCTATGAGTCGCTAACATTGACATAATTGTCACTGTCATAATGTATTATCATAATGTACCAGTATATAGTTTGTAGTATATTACCTTAGGATTAGCATGTTTGTTGCTAGTTCACAAATGTTGATATCAGTATAGTCCAATTGTACTTCAAGTGTATGTATTTCTCTCGTCTTGCATTAGTCGAGTATGAAGAGTTCAGGCCCTTCCATTGTATACTATCCTTCAAAATCAGGAGATTTTGTTTTAAAACAGAGGGCATATATCAGAGTTGCATATTTTAATTGCTGTTTTATTATGTAATATGATAATTACATACTAATTATTATTAGTATCTTTATTATGTAATACTTACACATTGATTGTCAATGTTATTTAATCACTACTTATATGTGTGAACAGTCACAAAATACTTTATTAATTTTATATTGTGCCAAACAACAATTCCATCAATGTTTTATATCGCGGGGCCAGTCAAACAAACTTAAATCCTCTAGTGTTTTCAACTTGTATCTCACCCCCCCCATAGCATGTATTATACTACTAGTACTCTAACCTCTGTGTGTGAGCTGTGCCTGGTACTACCTAGTACCAGCCAGACCCCAGTCACCCGATGTTTCCATGGTAACACTTATTTCCATGTCCATATTTGTTGTAAGCGTTCGACTCAGTACTCCAGAATTTAAAACAATAGGTGATCATTGGCTGATCCATATCTCACTGGTCCCCGCGATAATCTGATTGGCTGGCACACGAATTCTTTGTTTCTGAAACGGCCGCCAAAAATCTTTGTAGAGTCAGTTCGGCTGGCGGCTCAATCGGGACTAGACACAAAAGATCAGTGTCTCAATATTTGTACTGTATTAACCATATAATTTCACCATCAATAACGAAGTCGGACTATCAATAAATTAATATCGAACTGGACACGGCGTTTTGTATGTTTCTCGGACTAAGCCTAAATAACTGGATAAAATAAACTGGATTAACCCCAATTTAAATTCTACAATATCAAATATCAGAACACCCACGTTCTGATACAGTGGTGGAGAATCCCTCGACACCGGGACTAATCAAACGAGCTTGAGTAATCACCGAAAAAAAAATTGCCGCGTAAAGACCATCTTCAATTGATCCCAGCCAGCCAGCCCGTTCTCAACCGCTGCCCAGCCAGCCCGCGCTTAGCAGCAGCAGCCCAGGCAGCCTCACTGAAAGTGTGACGTCAGCAGCAGGTGCCCGCGAAGCAAACCAATCAGCGACCGTCTTTGCGAGGGAAGCCCCTACGTCACCAGACTGCCAGACACCACAACAACAAAGTTTGACAGCTGAAGAAACAACAACATGCCGGCACGAACACGGAGAGAAAGATCACAGTCCCAGCCAGAAACAAACCTAGTGAGTGACAATAGTCAAGCAGTAAACCTAGTACAGAGTCTCCAAAAGACTGTTAGTAGCCTGAATCAGAGTTGTACAGCTCTAGAAAAGAGTGTGGAACTGTACAAAGGACAATCGTCAGGCAACCCGGAGATATGGTTGACAAAGTATGAACGATATGCGAATATCAAAGGCTGGGACACACAACAGTCAGCACAAAGCTTCCCAGTTTTTCTCTTAGATGCTGCAAGCCTATGGTACGACAGTTTGTCCGAAAACACCCGAAACGACTTTACAACACTCAAAGCAGCCTTTTTGAGAGAACATCAACTGACAGATGCCCAAACCCTCTCGGCTCTGTCAGAGCTGATTTCCAGGAAGCAGAGGGAAGATGAGGACGTGGATAGCTACATTACCGACGTGTCACGACGATGCAGAGACTTGGGTAAAACATCAGATCAGTTACAGTACGTCATCCAAGGACTTAGGGCAAGTATACGTGCCCAGGTTCTAATGCAAGCGCCCAAGACCCTAGGCGATGTCAAACGCATTGCTCAAATAGCCGAGACAGCTATGCAGATGACGACAACAACAACAGTCAGCCATGCCTGCGCTAAGTCTGCCAACCCAGAAGAAATGAGCACGGCACAACTGCAGAAAGAATTGGCATCCATCAAGGAAACCCTCGCCAAACAGCAGACCACCAACACTAGACAACATCCCTACCGTCGCGGACGACGCGCACAGAACAAACAGGACGGCGAGCACTCACAACGTAGACAGCACCACCCTTGTGGAAGGTGTGGATCTCGCCACGCCCGACGCGCCTGTCCGGCTTTCAACGCAACATGCGACAAGTGCGGAAAGACCAACCATTTCGCGAACATGTGTTTCAGCCGAGTTCCGACCCACAATCAAGAATAGGAACTCGCGCTCGTCTCACGGCAAGACGGGCAACAGATACAAGGGGACAGCAAAAACCCGAACTCTATTGATGATAAAATAACTAACGAAGTAAGTGTACAAGAAATTCTTGTAAAACCTAAAGGTAGTTATATAAATGTAGCAGTTAATGGTAAAGGTTTTTCAGCCTTAATTGACACTGGTGCAACAGTTTGTGTTATGTCAGAAAGAGTGTATAAACTGTCAAAATCAGTTAAACATAACAAGCTTAATGAATCCAGTATCAAATACATCACTGGTGTAGGTGGTAAAACCACTACTGTGTTAGGACAGGTAAACATACCCCTGACCATCAGTAACTTACACTTGTTCCAGGATTTCTTGGTTATCCCAGGGTCACATTCACCCGAGATAATTCTTGGTGAGAACTTCTTAAATACGCAGAAGGCCCAGATTGATTTCAGTACTAAGAAATTGATCTTACAAGAAGGTATGGTTTTGACAGAGTTAAGAACATCTCGTAATCAAGACGGAGTATATCTGATCAAAACAGTCTCAGACGTCACCATTGCAGCGTGTGGTGAATGCTTGTTACCAGTCAGAGTGCAAGCCAAAAGGGGCAAAACTAAACAAATTTCCAGTGAATTTGGTCTAGTCGAGCCCGCAGTTTCATTAACTAAACGCTACAACCTGGCCGGTCCAAAATGTGCTGTTGCTCCTGAAAATAACAGATGTTCTTATCGGCTCTTGAACCCATATCCAGCGGATGTCATAGTGCCAAAGAATACCATACTAGGTACATACAAACCAGTTGACAATGTTGAAACATCACTGGCACACATTCCTGAACTACCATCACTGAAATCATCACAATGTGATAACAACACAGAGGTTAACCTTGTTAACACTGATGCATACTTACCACCACAAAGTTGTACAACCGATGCCACATACTTCAACAGGCTATGTGAATATAGTATGTGTAAGCATGATGACACTAACAACCAGACCAAAGTGTCTGATACTAACACTGCATTTTCAGTGACACCTGCGAAGACACAAAGTCACGTTCAAACCGCTCGAGAGCTTAAGGTACAAGTTTCCGAGGACCTGTCAAGAGAAGATCAAAATCTAATCCTTGACCTGATTGGGAAAAACCGGGAAGTGTTTGCCACTAAGCTCGAAGAACTAGGATGCTATGAAGGCTATGAACATCAAATTGACACAGGTGACAGCAAACCAGTAAAGTCCAGGTTCTATAGAGCATCACCTGAACAGAAACTAGAGATTGAGCGTCAAGTAGAACAACATATGAAGTGTGGCATCATAGAAAGAAGTACCAGCGACTGGTTATCACCCGTAATTCTGGTTAAAAAGCCCGACGGTTCCTTTCGCTTGGTGATCGACTACAGAGGCCTCAACAAATTAGTCAAGCCTATATATTTCCCCTTACCGAGGCAAGAAGACGTGATCGATGCATTAGGTAAGAGCCAGCCCACAGTCTTTTCAACACTAGACCTGGCTCAAGCCTTTCTTCAAACAAAACTGGATCCAGCCACCAAACATAAAACCGCTTTTATCACACACCATGGCGTGTTCCAGTTCACGCGTACGCCATATGGATTGTCCAACTCACCGGCCAGTTTTGGCATAGTAATGTCTCAAATTTTACGTGATTTCAATTACATTTTTGCACTCACATATGCCGACGACATTTTGTTATTCTCGAAAGATGTGAAGACCCACATCCAACATCTCCAGGCGGTCTTCAACAAATTAAGAGAGAACAATCTCACCCTCAAACCACAAAAATGTGTCTTTGGGGCTAGCAGAGTGAAGTTTCTTGGTCACATCTTCTCCAAGAATGGCGTTGAAGTCAACCCTGACAAGGTGAAAGCAGTACAAACCTTTCCAACACCGGAGTCACCTACAGCAACCCGGAGCTTCCTAGGACTGTGTCAGTACTATAGGAAATTCATCGCCAACTTCGCAAAGATCTGTAGCCCAATGAATGCCCTACTGCAGAAAAATGCCAAATTTGTATGGGACTCACATTGTAAAGACGCATTTGACACCTTGAAGGAAAAGCTGATGTCGAGCCCCATTTTAGCTTTTCCAAGGTTCGACAGAGAGTTCATACTATACACAGACGCTTCCTGTACAGCTATATCCTACATACTTGGACAGCGCAATGAAAAAAACCAGGAAGTTGTGATCGAATATGGAGGACGAGGTCTGCGCCCAGCTGAACGTCGCTGGAGTATAACCGAACTAGAGGGGCTAGCCATGATTGAAGGTATTAGACATTACCACGTCTACCTCACTGATAGACCATTCACAGCGGTCACCGATCATGCAGCGCTGCAATATATCCAGAACAACAAGATGACAAATGGTCGCCTGAGTCGGTGGGCCCTGTTTCTACAGCAATATCGAATGAATGTAGTATACAAGAAAGGTAAACTCCACAAGAACGCTGATGCGCTAAGTCGTCGTGAATACTCCGCCCCAACCTCAGCACCATCAACTTGGATTGCAGCAGCGCAGATAAACACACTGTCGTTAACAGAAAATCAACCAACACCCTCACTCTACGAGTCGAAAACTGAAGCTGAAATGAGATATACTCAACTGAAATCAGCTCAACATTTGGCCAAAGTCATGAACTCCAACGTCCCCAACATTGTTGACATGCAGAGAGCCGATCCAGCACTGACACCCATCATCAACTACTTGGAGAAACAAACTCTACCAGATGACATTGATGATGCACAGACAAGAAAACTCATAGCTGAGAGTCAAGACTATGTGGTCGATGATGACAAACTTCTGTATCACCTGTACGCACCTCGTGGCAAAGGTCTGCGAGCGAACAGAATAGTGAAGCAGCTCGTCATCCCACAGAATCTAAAGCATGAAATCATGCTCAGTTATCATGATTCACTTCTTGCAGGTCATCAAGGATTCGACCGCACGTACCACCTGATACGTCTGAAGTATTACTGGACCAGAATGTACAACGATATCAAGCAATACGTCATATCTTGCCAAGAATGTCAACAAAATAAAGACGACAAACACAGTCACAGAAAAGCACCTCTAAAACCACTCCCATGTGATGGCATCTTTAAGCGAGTCCACATAGACCTGTTTGGACCACTCCCTGCAGTTAATGGCTACAAATACATTCTTTTAGTAGTTGATGCATTCTCGAAATGGCCAGAGGCCTTTCCAGTCAAAACGCTAAAAGGCGAGGAAATAGCCAAAATTCTGTACAGAGACATTATTTGCCGCTGGGGAGCGCCGTACTCCATCTTGAGCGATAGAGGGACCAATTTCTTATCAAAGATCGTCACGGAAGTCTGTAAACTGTTCAAAATCCACAAATTCAAGACAACAAGTTGGCATCCACAAACAAATGCAACAGTGGAACGTCGGATGTCACCTCTGGCGCAAACATTGAGAATGTTCTCCAACAAAAACCAGACCAACTGGCCAGATTTACTCCCGTCAGTCATGGCCGCATGGCGAGCTACACCTAACATCAATAGCACAATGTTCAGCCCTTTCAAACTACTCTTAGGAGAAGAAATGCGGATGCCGATAGATACAATGCTTCTTCCGAAGGATCCAACACCACCGGACACCTTCCGCCACCTAGAAGACCTGGCCGAAGAATTCAAGGTTACACATGAACTCGCCAAAAAGAATATTCAAGATGCTCAACAACAAAACAAAAGATACCACGACAAGAAGGCAGTGGAGCCAAAATTCAAACTCGGCGACCGTGTTTGGCTCAGCAACACAACACGCACTGTCGGCCTCAATCCTAAGCTGCAGCCAAAACACCTAGGTCCATATTACATCACCGATGTTGGCGACAACCACACTTATGAGCTCCGTGACTGTGAGAGCCACCGAACATTTCCATCCAGAGTAAATGCGCAGAGACTTAAGTCATACATCCCGACATCCATCCGCACCATCCCAAGTAACGAAACGAATGACACGCCAACAGTGGACGACACAGAAGCCACAGATGATCCACTAGACAAATCATCGGATGACCAGCCACAACCAGTCAGCAGCCAGAAACCAACTACATCTGCCGGTACACCTGAAACAGAAAAGACAGAATTAGATAACAACAGAACAGTTGAGTCCATCAGCAAATGTCAGAAATACAAAGGTAGAAAATGGTACTATGTAAAATGGACCAACCATAAGTTCAAACAGTGGCTGACTGAGGACATGGTCCCAGAAGACAAGATCCGAGAATTCCACATCAACAAAACTCAATCCGGCAAAGCCAGGAAAAAGGCTGCTTCAACATCACCAGCATGAACGACTGGAAAGTAACATTTGAAACGGACTTATGTGTATATTGTATATAAGTATATAGCTTTCTAGCTAATGTTTGCAACATGTCAATAAATGTACATCAAATTTGAAATAAAGTTTCACCTTACCACCTTCCATGAATTGTATACACCACTGAAAATAACAGTCCAACCATGACATTACACATATCACAACTTATCAACATACAAGTCTTAGACAACATACTCAGGGAGCGATACAAAGTGCACTATGATCAATCCCACCCGCCCTCAACCCACTCTCTTTGTTATTATGCCTCTCACCCAGAGTTATACAATTTATGTGTCTTGGGAGAATATTCAAAATCACCTTTAGGCCTGATCAAACAAATTTCTCTTTCGGTTATAATTATTAAATTCAACCCCTTACACATGTTTGTGTTATTTCATGGATGTTCAGGGTATGTTCTTAGAGAGAGCCTAGGGTATATTCCATTTTGTCTATACTTGGATACATCACAAGCATACAATTATGTTAAATGCATTATATTGATGTATGTGTCATGTGTGTAATTAATATACTCATGGGAATTGTGTATTTTCATTTACTATTGTATAATTCAACTACTCACATTTGTAAGTTGATCATATATGTTGTACATGTACAATGCTCCAAAGAAGCATGCAGTATACATGCAACCTAGGCCAGAATATATAATATGGCTATATCATTGTCCAACACGATTATTGAGCTTGACCTATGAGTCGCTAACATTGACATAATTGTCACTGTCATAACGTATTATCATAATGTACCAGTATATAGTTTGTAGTATATTACCTTAGGATTAGCATGTTTGTTGCTAGTTCACAAATGTTGATATCAGTATAGTCCAATTGTACTTCATGTGTATGTATTTCTCTCATCTTGCATTAGTCAAGTATGAAGAGTTCAAGCCCTTCTATATACTATCTTTCAAAATCAGGAGATTTTGTTTTAAAACAGAGGGCATATATCAGAGTTGCATATTTCAATTGCTGTTTTATTATGTAATATGATAATTACATACTAATTATTATTAGTATCTTTATTATGTAATACTTGCACATTGATTGTCAATGTTATTTCAATCATTACTTATAAGTGTGAACAGTCACAAAATACTTTATTAATTTTATATTGTGCCAAACAACAGTTCCATCAATGTTTTATATCGCGGGGCCAGTCAAACAAACTTAAATCCTCTAGTGTTTTCAACTTGTATCTCACCCCCCCCATAGCATGTATTATACTACTAGTACTCTAACCTCTGTGTGTGAGCTGTGCCTGGTACTACCTAGTACCAGCCAGACCCCAGTCACCCAATGTTTCCATGGTAACACTTATTTCCATGTCCATATTTGTTGTAAGCGTTCGACTCAGTACTCCAGAATTTAAAACAATAGGTGATCATTGGCTGATCCATATCTCACTGGTCCCCGCGATAATCTGATTGGCTGGCACACGAATTCTTTGTTTCTGAAACGGCCGCCAAAAATCTTGGTAGCGTCAGTTCGGCTGGCGGCTCAATCGGGACTAGACACAAAAGATCAGTGTCTCAATATTTGTACTGTATGAACCATAATTTCACCATCAATAACGAAGTCGGACTATCAATAAATTAAGATCGAACTGGACACGGCGTTTTGTATGTTTCTCGGACTAACCCTAAATAACTGGATAAAATAAACTGGATTAACCCCAATTTAAATTCTACAATATCAAATATCAGAACACCCACGTTCTGATAATATCAGTGACTACGCTTTTCAACCTATTACTCAAACATTTTGTCAGGATTTTATAATCGGTGTTTGTCAGACTTATGGGTCTCCAGTTGCTGAAGTTGTTACGAGACAGTTGTTTACCTTTGTGCAATAAAACAATGATTCCTTTTCTTTGTGACAAGGGTAGAGTCCCGTTAATGAATGCCTCGTTGAAACAGTCAACCATGGCAGTTTTTATATAAGACCAGAAAGTCCTATACCAAGATAACGTTAGGCCATCTAAACCTGGACTAGAGCTTTTTTTCATTTTTTCAAGCGCCGCTTGGCATTCATCAACTGTAATGAGACCCTCACATTCACATTTATATTCATCTGATAGACGCGGTATATCAACATCTTTTATGAATTCATTCACATCATGTTCGTTGTATGGAATTTTATCGGTATATAAATCTCTGTAGAACCGTGTAATTTCAGTCAATATTTGCTCATGTGTATCTGCGATACTCCCATCCGGCCTACTCAGTGTAGAAATTAATTTGGATTTGGCTCTGGCCTTTTCCATGCTGGTGAAATATTTGTTACATTTTTCCCCGTGTTCAATAAGTTCGATTTTTGATCGTAGATGTGCCCCACGTTCAATTTCCAGTGTTAAATCATTAAGCTCAGATGATGCGTTATTGATAGCATCCACCAATTTAGAATCCGTTGGATTGAGCACGAGCTTTTTGTTCAATTGGAGTATTTTGTTTTCTAATACTGTTATTTGATTCCGATTTTGTTTGGCCCTCAATTTCCCATATGCTATTGAAAATTCTTTTGCTCGTATTTTACATAATTCCCACACAACAGAAATTGGTAGGTGATGCGGGTTGAGGAGTGTTTCCTGTATAATATTTATCATGTGATCAATATATCGTTCGTCTTCAAGAAGACAGTCGTTGTGTTTCCAGTACCCGGGTCCCCGCTGGGACGTGTCTTTGTGCATTCTCATGAGCACACCTCGGTGGTCGGTTAAAGGAACGTCTACAATAAGCGAAGACATGGCAACGTTATGAACTAATTCATTCCCTAAAATATAATCTAATCGGCGAACTGCTGTCTTTCTTTTATTGGACCAGGTGAAATCTTTTATTGTGGGGTTATGTTCTTTCCATAAATCTACGAGAGACAGAGAAGAAACCAGATTTCTGAACGCTTTAACTTCTGCTTGATCGTGATCAAGACCTGATATATTGTCTTCAGGCTGTAGTGTGCAGTTAAAATCACCTGCTAGAATTAAATATGCGTCTTCATTTGTATATTTGGACACTAAATCAGTCAGATGTGTAAAGAAATTAATTTTCTCGGTACGCTTATTCGGAGCATGTATGCAGAAACATGCGTAGTAATCGTCGTCATGTTTAAATTTTACTGCTAATATTTTGGCTTCTGAATGTTCAATTTGTATGTCATCAATATCAAACCCACTCCGTATAAGAATCATCATACCCCCGCTGTGTGTGGTCCCAGGCACAGCAAATAGCTTCCCGCCCCATTCATTACACCAAGTATCCCGATCAGACTCCAAGAAATATGTTTCCTGTAGGAAGATAATATCTGCTTTATATTTAATAACGTTGCGGAACAGGGCAGAACGGGATCGTCTCTGTCTCAGGCCACGTACATTGATAGTTATTGTACTAACCATAATGTGTTGTTCGTGTGCAAGGATTATTCAATCTATAGAACTGACATTTGTGACATATAATACATAACATAGTCCGTGATGTTCCGTACAGAGAGGTATGAACAGCGTTGTAGAATATGACATATGAGATAAAAGGCAAAATGTTATACCGCAATTGTCCACACATTACTCGAAATCGACCAAGGAAATATGGAGACATACATACAAGGAAGATCAAGTAGACAGTTTTCTTCAAAAAAGTAACAGTAACTGCAATAACAGTTATCTGCTTAGGGAAGACAAGCCATAAAGTCCGATAACCAGTGATCATCGTCCGTTTCCAGTCCAGTTCGTCATTGTTACATATCATCTGTGAGAATGAGCATCATGTGCTATCGTTGTGTTTGAATGGCGTGGTGGGAACTTGTTCCGTCGATGAGGAGATCGGCCTCAGAGATTTTGAGCCTCTTACACCGTCAGTCTGTTCCGACATCAGAGGACTCGTGGGTTTTCGCTTCTGAGACACAGATGACCATTTGGCTGCCTCCTTTGGCGTTCTGGAGGGAGTGCATTCTCGAGAGTCCAGGAAGGAATCCACTCGTTGGAAGACATCCGGAGAAGAGGATGACCGGTGCAGGACTGAAGGACTGAGTGCCAAGGTTAACAGCTCGTCCGCCAGTTGGACTGCTACCTCGTGTGACTTCTCCGAGATTAGACCGGAAGTTGAGCTCTTAACGGCACGGAGTTCCATCAGGAGTTGTCCCATCCTGTTTTGGCCGGGCCAGGTGTCAATGGGTTGTGTAGCCGTCGCACGTGGTGGTAGGCCAGATGCCCAGAAAACATTGGAGGTTCCTTCAACAAGAATTTTGCAGTCACTCTCCATTAGTAGTTTTTGGAATTCCGCACAAGCATCAAATTTTGCTGTTAGGATTTTGCGCATGATTTCTACTTTGTGCTTTTCCCAGTCAGATTCAAGGGTCGGTAGGCCATCCCCGATAAGTTGTGCCTCACGAGCAGATGGAGCAAGGAGGATGGTTTCTGCAGCTGTTTTATTTCCGATGAATAGGGCCTTAGCATGTTGGTACGCATGCTCAGAGGAGGCAAACTGTTGATTGTTGAATTCAATTTCAACAGGGAAAAAGTTGGAGAGGGGATGGTTGACCCCGCGAAAGATTTCCAAATTGGGGTTATATAGTTTTCGAGAATTTCCGCAGTTTCTGGCCTCATGATCTAGCGATAGGCATTTACGGCAGTTAATCTCTTGATTCTCGTGATATACGGTGATCTGTACATCAATAGTGAGTGATGGGTCGTTTGGGTCAGGTATTGGGTATAGGGTGTACCGTGGCATCTTCACCAGAATCTCTGACACGTAGCAAAAACGATTCCCGTTAAGCAGCTTGTCGTGTTTCAGAGAGAGGCCAGAGTTAGACTTTGCTACACGTGCCTTCGCCTTCATGATTCGGGAAGAGCGAGCTGCCCACTCGTCTACCCATTTTTCAAGTTCAGTGTCACTGATGTTGAAAGGAATCCCATGAATAGAAACGCGACTATTGGGGGTATATTTGTAGCTTTTGATACGCTGGGAGGTGAAATCAACCAGAGTGTACTGGCTGCCCTCGATTTCCACTTCACTCAGAGACAAGAGCAGTAGTTTGGACCTTTCATCTCGACAGTAGATTAACCATAACTCTTCATTGGTGTAAACCTTTTGAACTGAAAGGATGTTGTCAAGAGACAGGGTGTTCACTGGATCACCGCCATTTTGGGCCGATGTCAAGACTGCCGTAGCAATGTCATTCTCAGACAAGTACGGCATGCCTTTGGACTTGATACCCAGCCATAACCGGCTGTCGCTCAGTGCCTCGTCCATGCCTAGGCTACTGCTGGGGCCTAACACGATCGGCTTTTCACCCCGGTTGGGTAGTAGGTGTCAAAGCGTGACGAGAACGGTGGCAGAGTCTGGTTAACAACGCGGTAACCAATGCAAACAATAATGTTCAATGGGCGATATAAGAGGGATGTCTCAGAATAAGCAAACGTTATTCTTTTTAAATACTGTATTGTCAATAGTTTTGTACAAGAATGTGTAACACATATACTTTCCCACTTTCTCTGTGTCCGTGAAAGCTGAGATCCCGTTCTTTACAGGTCTAATGCAATTTAATCACACACAGTTTCAGGAGAAATATGTATCCGTCCATATGTATGGAAAGCCTTTCTTTCATGTTATGAAAGCCAATATGATACCCAATATGAATTTCCACCCTATATCAATGGGAATGAGTTCATGACGATATGATAGAACAGTTTGGAAGAGGACAAACATTGTATATATTAATGAAGATCAGGTTACTGCAAAAAGTAAGTTACCTTGATAATTGTATGATAAAATGGCTGTGAAAGTTAACAGTCATATACTTGTATGTATAAAAATAAAATGCTGATGTACAAAAATAGTATTCAAGTAGTTGAAATACTGTATTACAAGTACAATTATATAGTGTACTATACCAAATATTGATCATCCCTAGAGGGAATGAAAAGGAAATAGTGAGACTCTAACATATAGTAGTTCATATACTTGCGAGCATATTAAACAAAGCCAATGTAAGCGGGATATGTTCGTCAGGAGCATCAAGTTTAGAGATTTCTAAAATAATCTAATATCCGCCAATAGAAGATGGCTACGTCCCGTTGGCTATTGTTATGAAACAGGTCAGAAGTGTCTATTGGGAAAATATTTAGTTCTGTCCTAATGTAGTCTGTGAGTTCACAGGAGATAAGCACGTGTTTTTCTGTCTGTGTATCCTTTTTGCACTGACAGAGGCGGTCCTGTACTGGTGTCCGTGTCCACCGGGAGGTTTCGATGCGGAGACGATGAGATCCTAGTCTGAGTCTGACACAGGCCTGGCGGGCGTATTCTGGGACTAGGTCCTTTACTGCCTCATGAGTCAACATCGTGTTAATTGTCAGGTCGGGATTAAGGTCCTTGTAGGCGTCTCGCCTTGTTGAGTTTGAAGTTGAGACCTTCTGTTTCAGGTTGTCGAAGAAAATTGCAGCTTGGTTGGGTTGGAGGGTTTCCAGCTGAGAAATATATTTCCCCATTGGTGACTTAACTTGGATAGCAAGGTCTATAGTGAAGGCCACGTAGTTGTCTACATGGGTAGTTCGAAGTTTGCGCATAAAGTTGATTTGTCTATCTTTTATCCAGGATTTTACGTCAGGGATGCCAGTCTCTAAGAAGATAAGGTCACTGCAAGTTGTCTCGCGGACCCCCAACATATGTTTCAGAGTTTTAAGATACGAGGCATTTGCTGTGGTCATGTTATTGCACATCCATGTGACACACGAGTAGAATATAGACGAGTTCAGGGCACTAGTCCATACTTTCTTTTTCACGGCGTATGGTGCTTCCGGGTTTTTACTCAAGAAAGAATGGCACTTCCGCACATGGTTCATTTTGTTGTTGATATGGTTGGAAATTTGGTTAGCGACTGGGTCACATGATATAGGCGTCCCTAGGTATTGGTACTGATCAGTCTTTGAGATGATGACGTTATCCAAGACGAAAGGGTTGTCGTCGTTCGCGACCGTGGTGAGAAATTTGCATTTACTGGGGTGAAGCGTCATTCCAATTTCGTCAGCTGTGTTCTTGAGCATTAACAGTTCATGCTGTCCCTACTGGATGCGATGATAGCTGTGTCATCCATCAAAAGCAGAATGTTTGTGCTACCGATCCAGCCGTCAGGTCCGAAAGATTTCACTGCCTGTATGGTTGGGTCAATATATGCTGTGGAAAGGCTACAGCTTGAGCTGCTACCTTGTTTGACCCCGGACGACATAAGCTTTTTCGTAGTCTATAAATGTTACATATAGTGGTTGCTTGGTTTTCCGTGCTATGTCTATCAGCAGGCGGATGACTAAGATTTGTTCTTCACATCCACGTCCTTTTTTCGAGCCGGCTTGTTCTGGTTGACTCTGGTACCACAATGAAAAACGTTTGGCGAGGACTTGGTCATAGATTTTCGGTATGGCATTAATGACACTAATGCCACGATAGTTGCTGGCTTCACGTTTGGAGCCCTTTTTGTATATAGTAAAGACTTTAGACATTGTCCATGACATAGGGTATTGTCCATAGAACACTTTGTTCATGATTTCAGTCAATATTGGTATCCAGTCAGGAGGTAGCAGCCTGATGATGCCTGGAGATATCCCGTCTGTGCCTGCTGATTTGTTTGGTTTCAGGGCCTGGATGGCACTGTGCACTTCAGATGGTAAGATCGGATCATCCAGCACTGGTATGTAACAACCATCTTGAGGGGTGAAGGCCTGTTCCGCTGATCCTGACTGTGGGTTTAAAAGTGATTCAAAGTGTGCACTGAACTCCGTGTCTGTTGGTTTGTCTTGAGCCTGTAGTGCAGTGTTGATGTTTCCCTGCCAACCGATAGCTGACCAGATGGCTGCCTCATCCCTGCGTTGCAGCAGGCTGTGCCACCTGTTGTTTGCATTGTCTGTTTGTGTGGGAGCCCGCTGGTTACCCCGAGGTTTCCGAGCTTGTTTTGCAGCGGCGTATATAACAGCAGACAGTTCATTACACAAGGTATCGATGTCATGAGAAGTGTCTATTGTGGCGGGGCTTGGGAGGTGTGCTACCATTTCCTGGGGTATGATGTCAGTCACTTTTATCGCTCTCTTTATCACAGTTTGTCTCTGCGTTGTGGTTTTGTATTCACCTAGATTCATTGCACACTGGCAGAGGTGTTGTGCAGAGGGGTTTAGTTCATGCAGTGACAAGCACAGAGCGGCGTGGTCGGAAGGCAAAGCTTTATCTTGTGAGATTTTGAAAGTTCGTAGGAATTTGGTTGCTTGATTGGAGCAAATGGCCCAGTCTACTTGAGACATCCATGTCCTTCCCTGTTTGAAAGTCAGAGCCCCTTCACTTGTCAAGTTGTCGGTTTGTAGGTGGTTCACGGGCGTCAAGCCACTTTGTTTGCATACGGAAGCTAGTTCTCGACCATGTGCATTGCTGACATTATCCGGGTTTGAGGTGAACCTCTGGGTTTCAGTCACAAAAGTATCCAGGCAGCCCATGCGAGCATTGAGGTCACCAATTACAAACATATATGATTCAGTACACTGTTCTTGTATGTGGGCAAATGATGCTTGGTCATAGTACATAGAGTCTTTTGGGGCTATGTACACAGCCCCAAACCTTGTATCCTTGATAGAAAACACAGAGAACCATACTTGGTCCTTGAATAAAGTTATGCTGTGGATTTCTGGCCACAAGTGGTTCTTGATGAAAACTGCTACTCCACCTCTCCGCTCCTCCCCTGGTATTGCACGGCTTTTGATAGCTGTGTATCCAGGGATGGATAGAGCAAATGAATGTTTGATTTCACTGAGGCATACAATGTCAAACTTGTTTATGGCATTGGTGAAAGGCGCAGATTCGAGCTTGGATGAGGCACCATGAATGTTCAGCGAGAATATTGTCAGTTCCTTTCTTACCCTGCTACCTAGAAAAATATCGGCTGGAAACTGTCAATGGTATTTCCATCTAGGAGCACGCAGCGTCTTTTGGCATCGAAAATGACTTTTCTCCCTTGGTTTTCTGGTTTCTGTTTTTCATCTCTTTCCACTTTGCGGAGTCTTGCTAGCTCTCTATTGATGCCCGGGTGGACGTCTTTCTTGATGTAAACTTGAGACAGGTCATTGGTTTGCTTCAGTTTCTTTGCTCCCGCTAGGACTTGCTTCCTGTCTTGACTCTGCTTCAAAGTCACTTTCAGAGGTCTTGTTCTGTCTTGCTTCCTCTCCCCCAGGCGCTGGAGGCTTTTTATCTCCACCCCCTGTGAACCCACCGTATTGAGGATTAGCTTGAGTTTGTCGGTATCATTGGAGTGGGTTTCACCATTGTGCTTTAGGTCTTGGCCCTCAGGCAGGCCTGTCACTATGAGATTATCTTTGCGCTGTTCATAATCCACAGATTCCAGGAACTTTTGTTGGTTCTGTATTGTATCCTGGAGAGCACTGTTCTGCCTTTCATATTGCACTAATTTAGACTCCAGGTTTGTGATTTTATTCCTGTGGTCTGAGAGTTCTGTTTTCATGTGTTTCAGTTCAGCTTTAATGTGCATAGTTTGTTCTTGTATGATGGGTTCTATAGCTGATTGCAACAGCTATAAATGCAAATCACAACTTGTTTATGTCATTCGTTTTTTTTTCATTTAGAAAGTAAACCTTTATCGGTACATTTAAGTGACGATCGTTAATCCGCTACTGTATTGTCATAACGTACTCGTGATCAACGCTCCACTTGGGCCGTCGTGAATCATGTGAATGCAAATGAACTAATCGTATTCAAGCAGATACGACATATTTTCAGATCTAAACAATCCGTGACATAATGCTATCTGTAATAAGACTTTTCGATAATTTCGTCGATTCAAACAGCGAGCCCCTGCTCCGCCAATTAAATCACGGGTGCACTATGATCGGAATCGGACAGACTACAGAGGAGTAACTGTGTGCAATTTTTATCGAACATGATCTGTTATTACTGTGTACAGCGCTATATTGAGTGTATGTATACACTCAATACAGCGGTGTACAAAGTAAGACCTGTTACCAAGCACTTGCTTGGCGCGGAAATCGAGCAAGTCAAGCACCGTGAAGCACCGTGTCTTTTTCGCCGCTGATTCATTTTCACGCTGATTCATTTATCGCCCAGTCATGCTCAATGGCTGATGTCCCATATTAGGAAATACTCGGAAACACTCGAGGGAACTCTCAGGTGTTCCGCCACTTCCAACCAATCAATGAACAGTGCTATTTATAGATCTATGCCCTGTTATCAGTGCCTTCGTTGTATATCCTGCATTTACCGAGATATTTAAATAAATAAATAAATAAACAATCACCATTTTCGATCGCATTGTCCCGTCTGCGCATGCGTTAAAGTGATATTGATTCCCAGCCGCAAGCCCGCAACCCGTATGTATAAACACAAGCACATGTATGATGAATTTGGTGTTTAATCGCTAAATTTTATTAGAAAGCCTCCGAATTTGCTGCAAATCTTACGTATCATTTGGAGAACACACAATAACCGAGCAGTATTCCACGTTTGGGGACCATATGAATAGTACTTTGGACGGAGAAGATTCTGAAAGATTTGAGTCAGGAAAACATGGGGCAACAGACACGGCAGACACGTGGCAATCCATCCCAATAGCTCCACGGCTTTCAGCCGGTGAGCTAAAAAGTGTCACAAACACTGTCAGTATAATGTGAACACATGAAAACATGTAAGTAAACCCCTTATATCCATTCCCCAAATGTGGAAACCGGACTCCCCGTAATACATGAAATATTGATAAAAAAATGGTGTGGCAAAGTGACATCTTTGCCGGCAATACAAAAAAATTAGCCCAAAGGCTAAGATAGGTTACCGGACAATTTTGGTTTGGCCATTGCAGCATTGGCAGGTAACAGACCTTTTACCAATCAAGGTTCGCAGTGTAAACATATGACCTTGGGATTTACCAATCAAGGTCATCCATATGAACTTCGATGTTACCATTACATTTGATATTCTATATGTTGGGTGGAATCATTTAGGCCGCTCAGGTCAATTTACACATTCCAAGTCAGACATTTGGCACTCAAGGTCATCTGACGTCAAGTTCAAAGTCATCATTAGTTGTGCCATATATGTCTTCCTATATGTTCATAATGCAAACATGAGCTCTATCTGCAAGCATTTCATCTATAGAGGCCAATCTGGGTATTTTTTTGACCCCAAAATGGCTGTTTTGACCTTTCAAGGTCATCAAAGGTCAAATTCAAGGTCACCACACAAGTCGCCATATATGACTTCCCATTTGAAAATGCCAATTTCTGAGCTCTATCTTCAAGCGTTCTATGAGTACAGTCCGGACAGCTCCCATTATGAAGGAAAAAAGTGCCGAAAATTTTCTAAGTCCAAAATTTTTTTCAAAGGGTGAAAATTTTTTTTTGCCTAGAAATGGCCCAAAATGGATAGTAATGCGATTTGGGGCGAAAAAATTTTTTTTGGCCGACTCGTCAAAAATTCAAATTGGCCGCCACACGGAGATCGCCGATTCAAGGGCAACAAAACTTATACGTGTCACAGAGGTATATAAGAAGAATATTTTTAAGCAAAAATCTCAAAACTGATCAGAGAGTTTTTGAGAAAATACAGACCAGGTGCAAATTTGAGCATTTTTCGACCCAAAAATGGCTGTTTTGACCTTTCAAGGTCACCCAAGGTCAAATTCAAGTTCACCACACAAGTCGCCATATATGACTTCCCATTTGAAGGTGCCAATTTCTAAGCTCTATCTTCAAGCGTTCTATGAGTACAGTCCGGACAGCTCCCATTATGAAGGAAAAAAGTGCCGAAAATTTTCTAAGTCCAAAAATTTTTTCCAAAGGGTGAAAATTTTTTTTTGCCCTAGAAATGGCCCAAAATGGATAGTAATGCGATTTGGGGTGAAAAAAATTTTTTTCGCCGACCCGACAAAAATTCAAAATGGCCGCCACGCTGAGATCGGCAATTCAAGGGCAACAAAACTTATACACGACACAGAGGTATATAAGAGGAATCTTTTTAAGCAAAAATCTCAAAACTGATCAGAGAGTTTTTGAGAAAATACAGACCAGGTGCAAATTTGAGCATTTTTCGACCCAAAAATGGCTGTTTTGACCTTTCAAGGTCACCCAAGGTCAAATTCAAGTTCACCACACAAGTCGCCATATATGACTTCCCATTTGAAGGTGCCAATTTCTAAGCTCTATCTTCAAGCGTTCTATGAGTACAGTCCGGACAGCTCCCATTATGAAGGAAAAAAGTGCCGAAAATTTTCCAAGTCCAAAAATTTTTTCCAAAGGGTGAAAATTTTTTTTGGCCCTAGAAATGGCCCAAAATGGATAGTAATGCGATTTGGGGTGAAAAAAAATTTTTTCGCCGACCCGACAAAAATTCAAAATGGCCGCCACACGGAAACCGGCAAATTTAGGGCAACCAAACGTATACATATCACAGACGTATATGAGGGGAATCTTTTGAAACCAAAAACTCAAAACTGATCAGACAGTTTTTGAGAAAATGGCCGTCAAAGTCCAAAATTGAGCGTTTTTCGACAAAAACGGCCGCCATTTTGAAAAAAGTGTGAAAATCAAAAAACTAAAAAATACCTCCTTCTCAAAATATTTTTAGGCATTTTTGTGCAAAAATTCAGAAAGATTCGATCGTTAACTTTAAAGATAAAAATGTTAACGCCGGACAGACGGACGGACAGACGACGGACGCAACGCCATGCCAATAGGTTATCGGACCAAAGGTCCGGTAACCTAAAAATACCTCCCTCTCGAAATATTTTTAGGTATTTTTGTGCAAAATTTCAGAAAAATCCGATCGTAAACTTTAAAGATAAAATTGTTTACGGACAGACGACAGACGACGGACGGACGGACAACAGACGCAACGCCATGGCAATAGGTTATCGGACCATAGGTCCGTTAACCTAAAAATGGCAGCCGTACGAAAATAGTACGATAAAATTGCCTCGAACTGCATAGGAATAACATAACACATAAAATCGGGACAATAAAATGATGAAAAGGGCCATAATAAACACATTCCCCAAATATAATGTACTTCCCTTCCCGCGATAAAAAGTGACACGTGACATCACCAAACAAGAAAAGTATCTTGCAAAGGCTCGCGGTCTGACAAGACTTGCTAAATCTTCACAATATACTTGATTTCGAACAGCGAGATGTGAACCCAGTATACACACGGGTACAATAATATACACACGGGTACATTATTGAATGCACTCCTAAAATTGCACTCCCCATAATCATGATAATGAATGCGCCCCCTCTTTTTTCAGACAAAAATAAACAATATAAAACAGAGCAAACATTTTACCACATCGCTCAAAAGTTAATCTTGTACTGGACTTCGAGTCAGCACATAAATCAGAATGCACACAATTATGTGACTTTTCTTGGTCCATGCATGTTTTTATTTGCTAGATGGCACTAATATGAGCGGGAACATACACCAATTCGAAATTAGTGATCTGTTTTACATGATTGTGCGACTTAAGGTGTAACTTGATGGGTTGTATGTGTAATAGACCCAGTGGAACCATTTTCTCCTTGGACGCAATCATACCGGAAAGTAACTGCCATTTCCTGGCGGTTTGTGAAACCTGATTGTTGAGAAAACCTTCTGACAGCGCGGATAGTTTTGACTGACGGTCCGCGATAGGCAAAAAAGTCTCTGAGGTAGTCAGAAATCAATGCCCCAAGAAAACGAAGTCCTGCTGCGGAGACAATGTGGTCTCAAACCAGACGTGCGAATTTCAGACATATCGTAACATAATAAACAGGCCCTTGGCTTGAGTGTGGAGAATGAGTAAGTTCGAGTTGACAGATCAAGATGACATTTCGAGTTATAATTCCTACGCCAGTCTGTGTGCCAGTCTGTGTATAACTGGGGTCCTTATGAATCACTCGTCACTAGTCCTACTTATAATTCATGTTTACTTGCACAATAACAACAGTTTCTCATAACCTCCTTGTTGTTGTGTTACCAAAACACCTCCGAAGAAAACCTTGCCTTTCGGCATCAAATCCTCCAAATAAACCGGAAGTGATCTCCCGGAGACTGTCGCATTCCATGGAATAAAATAGTTCCCGATTTTGTTTCTGTTTTGGTTTACTAGCTGCGGTTTAATCAGATTCTAAAGTGGAGGAAGATGTGAATCACGAATCTACGAAAGGCATCATAAATATATCAAAGTAAACCTGTAACTTTTTCAACTCGAACTCGAACTGTCAATTTGAACTGACGATTCCCCAGGCCACCTTGGTTTTTGCAACGTGCCTTATCAGAGCATACACGGTACTCGTATCAGAGCATACACGGTACTCGTATCAGAGCACACACTGTACTCGTATCAGAGCACACACGGTACTCGTATCAGAGCACACACGGTACTCGTATCAGAGCACACACGGTACTCGTATCAGAGCACACACGGTACTCATATCAGAGCATACACGGTACTAGTATCAGAGCATACACGGTACTTGTATTACATGTTTTTTTAGAACTTTGCAGTTCCCATTCTTGAATAGTTGGTTTACAACAGCAAGTTTGTATCTGCTATCTAGGGTAAGCACATACTTGCGTAGAAGTCGATGGACGTAGCGTCGCTGATCCTGGTGATGGGGGACAGGGTACTGCTGGGGTTGGTATTGGACACAGTACTACCTCGGATCCTACTGCCGCTACTGTACAGCAGAAATCCTCCGTCCAACGCTGAGCAATACAACAATTGTGACAATGATCAGGACTTTTGTGATATCAAATTTAGCGAGCTCTCACAGTAATTTAGTAAATGGTACCGATTTGCTTGATACTGCTTGATTTCTATTGATGAATTGTGGAAGTGAAATTGTATCATACTTTTGCAGGTTTTGCCATCAGTATCAAGCTGATACCCTAAAGTACAGCGGCATGTGATCAAAGATGACCCTTTAGGTAAACATAGCTGACTACAGCCTCCTTTGTCAACTGCACACCCATTGGTTCCTAGAAAAGAAACCCCAGCCAATCAGAAGCCTCGTTACAAACATGTATTACATGTACAGCAGTGGTGCTGAAGATCTTGTACTCAGTTTAACTTCATGACATAAATATTAACACGAAAAGTATTAAATATGAGGTATATGAATATAGGAATCTTGACACCACCACAATAATGACCAAATGTATCAGATTTGTCTGATGCAGAACAATTTTCTCCCGACCTCCTTGAAGTTTGCGATCCTCGTAAGTCCTCAGGACTGTGACTTTAGGCATCTTCATCAACTGGATGAGATTCGACCCGTCTGAGTCTACTTGGAACAAAACATCTTGCTCATCGGAGTAAAACAGCACAGTCCCAGAACTCATTGTGATGGATATAACATTACTGGTCAGGGAGGTGTTGTCATTGGCAACCAACTGTACTGGCAAGGCTGAGGTGTCGAGTGGAATATACCAGATGGTTTTGGCATTGATCCAGTAAAGGCGTTGACTCACAGGATCAACTGTGATATCTGTTTATAGAAGTTAAACAGATGAGGCAATTTAACAATATAAATGATAACAAGAAATATATGTGTGTATTCTGGTCGATGTGTATGGAGACTGTATAATATTACTGCATGTAGTTCTCTTCTTGATAAATTTGAAGATTTCAAGTAATTTGTACATCGATATGAAGGTACATGTAGTGAAATGGAATAATTTTTGCTATTTCTCTGATGATCACTCAAGAACTCACTAGAAGGTTTATTAGCGTGCGAGTTTATCGCAACAATACGAGACACATTAGAACCATCAAGGTAGGATGAGTAGATTCCACCGGTCAAACTTGTCCAGTACATCTTGCTGAAATCATATCCAGGGCAACCAACAACTAATCAAAATACACTCAAATCAATACCACGAACCATCAATTTGATAGATAGTAATTCCCCTACACATAAGCAGTTGTCATTCTTTTATATCCAGAAATAGGGTATTTGAGCTCCCTTGACTACAAATTCCCACAAAGACCATTGAGCACCATAAGCCTCACCCTTGCGAGGGATGGAGCGCCAGGGAGTTGGGCTGCAGGTGCGACAGCCCGTTGGAGCCGTCCTGAAGGAGAGTCGAGCGATATGCCCCACTGCTGTGTGTGACAGATATACTCCACGAGGTCTCTGAGTACGTGCTGAAGTACATGTTGCTGGTGATCCAGTCTAGAGCCAGGCCGCTCAACACCTCCTGTCCTGTACAGGCAGGGCAAGGTTGGTTCAAACTTTACTTACAACTAGACGTCAAGGCCTGAAGATGCCTTGGGGCATTTCGTGTGAGTTATATTCCTACCTAACATATATCTAAGAGACCATGTCTAGAACCATGATGACTCTGTAACTGTCCAAGGTCAAAGTTTAAGTGACATACCCCGCCCTTAGGCATCTTTGCATTTCGCTCTATGACGTACCGTTTCCGAGACACGGCAAACAGGAAGTGCTGAGTTGGCGAAAAAAAATCGACACCAGAAGTCGTCTCGACCCAAGATACCCTCTAGGCTAGTTAGTCTAGTGCCAGGAGGCTGAAATTAAGTTCCGTTTCGCTGTACGACGCACCGTTTCCGAGATACAGCCAAACAGGAAGTGCCGAAAAATTTGACACCAGAAGACGTCTCGGCCCAAGATACCCCCTAGACTAGTTTGTCTAGTACCAGAAGGCCGGAATTGAGCTCCGTTTCGCTCTACGACTCACCGTTTCCGAGATACGGCCAAACAGGAAGTGCCGAGTCGGCAAAAAAAAAATTCGACACCAGGGGTCGTCTCGACCCATGATACCCACTAGACTAGTTTGTCTAGTGCCAGAAGGCCGGAATTGAGCTCCGTTTCCCTGTATGACGCACCGTTTCCGAGATACGGCCAAACAGGAAGTGCCGATTCGGCGGAAAAAAAACTTTGACAACAGGGGTCGTCTCGACTCAAAATACCCATAAGCCTAGTTTGTCTAGTGCCAGAAGGCCGGAATTGAGCTCCGTTTCGCTCTACGACGCACCGTTTCCAAGATACGGCCAAACAGGAAGTGCCGAGTCGGCGAAAATCAATTCGACACCAGGGGTCGTCTCGACCCAAAATACCCACTAGACTAGTTTGTCTAGTGCCAGAAGGCCGGAATTGAGCTCCGTTTCGCTCTACGACGCACTGTTTCCGAGATACGGCCAAACAGGAAGTGCCGAGTCGGCGAAAATCAATTCGACACCAGGGGCACCCACTAGGCTAGTTTGTCTAGTGCCAGAAGGCCGAAATTGAGCTCTGTTTCGCTCTACGATGCACCGTTTCCGAGATACGGCCAAACAGGAAGTTCCGAGTCGGCGAAAAAAAATTTGACACCAGGGGTCGTCTCGACCCAAGATACCCACTAGACTAGTTTGTCTAGTGCCAGAAGGCCGGAATTGAGCTCTGTTTCGCTCTACGACGCACCGTTTCCGAGATACGGCCAAACAGGAAGTGCCGAGTCGGCGAAAATCAATTCGACACCAGGGGCACCCACTAGGCTAGTTTGTCTAGTGCCAGAAGGCCGAAATTGAGCTCCGTTTCGCTCTACGATGCACCGTTTCCGAGATACGGCCAAACAGGAAGTTCCGAGTCGGCGAAAAAAAATTTGACACCAGGGGTCGTCTCGACCCAAGATACCCACTAGACTAGTTTGTCTAGTGCCAGAAGGCCGGAATTGAGCTCTGTTTCGCTCTACGACGCACCGTTTCCGAGATACGGCCAAACAGGAAGTGCCGAGTCGGCGAAAAAAAATTCGCTCCGTTTCGCTTTACGATGCACCGTTTCCGAGATACGGCCAAACAGGA
Source organism: Terebella lapidaria (assembly GCA_949152475.1). NCBI lineage: Eukaryota > Metazoa > Annelida > Polychaeta > Terebellida > Terebellidae > Terebella > Terebella lapidaria. The sequence continues at coordinate 183,863 of OX424570.1, read as the reverse complement.
AGTTCCGAGTCGGCGAAAAAAAATTTGACACCAGGGGTCGTCTCGACCCAAGATACCCACTAGACTAGTTTGTCTAGTGCCAGGAGGCCGAAATTGAGCTCCGTTTCGCTCTACGACGCATCGTTTCCGAGATATGCATGAAAGCCTCAAGGATGAATCAGCAAAAAATTCTTCCGAGCTCTAGGTCAAAGGTCGTTCGACGGATTGATCCCAAAATCAATAGGGTTCTTCCTTGGTGGTATATAAACTCCCATGCACAGAATACTTGCCATTGCATGAATACTTTTTGAGTTATCGCTCGGAAACCAAGTCTCAAAATCAACCTAGATTTCATCCTCACGGACCTCACGGACCCCGGAGCTGCCTCCAAAACAATAGGGGTCTTCCATGTAATATTTCTGACCAGTGGTGTAATTTGGACAAGATCCATTCAGGCGTTCCCGAGTTATTGATCGGAAACCAAAACGGCGGAAAGAAAAAAAATTAGCCCAAAGGCTAAGATAGGTTACCGGACAATTTTGGTTTGGCCATGGCAGCATTGGCAGGTAACAGACCTTGAGATTTACCAATCAAGGTTCGCAGTGTAAACATATGACCTTGGGATTTACCAATCAAGGTCATCCATATGAACTTCGATGTAACCATTACATGTATGTGTGCGGCATTTGATATTCTATATGTTGGGTGGAATCGTTTAGGCCGCTCAGGTCAATTTACACATTCCAAGTCAGACATTTGGCACTCAAGGTCATCTGACGTCAAGTTCAAGGTCATCATTAGTTGTGCCATATATGTCTTCCTATATGTTCATAATGCAAACATGAGCTCTATCTGCAAGCATTTCATCTACAGAGGCAAATCTGGGCATTTTTTGACCCCAAAATGGCTGTTTTGACCTTTCAAGGTCATCCAAGGTCAAATTCAAGGTCACCACACAAGTCGCCATATATGACTTCCCATTTGAAAGTGCCAATTTCTAAGCTCTATCTTCAAGCGTTCTATGAGTACAGTCCTGACAGCTCCCATTATGAAGGAAAAAAGTGCCGAAAATTTTCCAAGTCCAAAATTTTTTTCAAAGGGTGAAAATTTTTTTTTGCCTAGAAATGGCCCAAAATGGATAGTAATGTTATTTGGGTCGAAAAAAAATTTTTTCGCCGACTCGTCAAAAATTCAAAATGGCCGCCACACTGAGATCGGCAATTCAAGGGCAACAAAACTTATACACGACACAGAGGTATATAAGAGGAATCTTTTTAAGCAAAAATCTCAAAACTGATCAGAGAGTTTTTGAGAAAATACAGACCAGGTGCAAATTTGAGCGTTTTTCGACCCAAAAATGGCTGTTTTGACCTTTCAAGGTCATCCAAGGTCAAATTCAAGGTCACCACACAAGTCGCCATATATGACTTCCCATTTGAAAGTGCCAATTTCTAAGCTCTATCTTCAAGCGTTCTATGAGTACAGTCCGGACAGCTCCCATTATGAAGGGAAAAAGTGCCGAAAATTTTCTAAGTCCAAAATTTTTTTCAAAGGGTGAAAAATTTTTTTTGCTCTAGAAATGGCCCAAAATGGATAGTAATGCGATCTGGGGCGAAAAAAAATTTTTTCGCCGACCCGCCAAAAATTCAAAATGGCCGCCACACGGAAACCGGCAGATTTAGGGCAACCAAACTTATACATATCACAGAGGTATATGAGGGGAATCTTTTGAAACCAAAAACTCAAAACTGATCAGACAGTTTTTGAGAAAATGGCCGTCAAAGTCCAAAATTGAGCGTTTTTCGACAAAAACGGCCGCCATTTTGAAAAAAGTGCGAAAATCAAAAAACAAAAAAATACCTCCTTCTCAAAATATTTTTAGGCATTTTTGTGCAAAATTTCAGAAAGATTCGATCGTTAACTTTAAAGATAAAAATGTTAACGCCGGACGGACGGACGGACGGACGGACAGACGGTCCGGTAACCTAAAAAAATTAGGCCAAGGGCCGAAGATAGGTTACCGGACAATGTTAAATATTTTAGATGTTAGCCAGGTCACTGGTTGAATTCAAGGTCAAGAGAATATTCAGCATATATAACATTAAGCATATATCATGTCCACAGTTGATTGCTAAGCTGTAAATTCAATAATCAGAGAGATATTAGCAATTTTCTGCTGCTGCCTTGAAAATGAAGGGGCAAAGGTCAAATTCAAGGTCATCAAAGTATTCAATGTATATCATTTTCTATATCATGTCCACAATTGATTCCCAAGCCATACAGTCAATAGAGGAGCAAGATATGAGCCATTTTGTCCTGTGACCTTGAAAATGAGGTCAGAGGTCAAATTCAAGGTCCGAGAATTTTCAGCATATATCATTTCCTACATGTCCACAATTGATTCCTAAGCTGTAAAATCGATAATAAGTGAGATATCAGCCATTTTGTCCTGTGACCTTGAAAATGAGGTCAAAGGTCAAATTCAAAGTCATGACAATAATCTGCAAATATCATTTCCTAAATGTTCATAACTGATTCCTAAGCTGTAAAGTCGATAACAAGCGAGATATTAGCCATTTTGTCCTATGACCTTGAAAATGCCATCAAAGGTCAAATTCAAGGTCATCAGAATATTCAGCATATATCATTTCCTATATGTCCACAATTGATTCCTAAGCTGTAGAGTCGATAATAAATGAGATATTAGCCATTTTGTCCTGTGACCTTGAAAATGAGGTCAAAGGTCAAATTCAAGGTCATTAGAATATTCAGCATATATCATTTCCTATATGTCCACAATTGATTCCTAAGCTGTAGAGTCGATAATAAGCGAGATATCAGCCATTTTAAGCTCTGACCTTGAAATTGAGGTCAGAGGTCAAATTCAAGGTCACGAGAATATTCAGCATATATCATTTCCTATATGTCCACAATTGATCCCTAGTCTCTAATCTCAATATTAAGCGAGATATTAGGCATAATGTGTCCCATTATAAAGCATAGGAGAATTTAACATGGGAAAGTCCCATTTGGGCCGAGTTTGGGCCAAAATGGCCCACTTCGAGCGATTCAAGCGCAATGAAATTTATAGACATCATAGGAGTACATATGAGGAGTGTTATGTATCAAAAAGAAAAAAAGTTACTGAACAGATTTTGAGAAAATGGCCACCAAAGTCCAAAATCAGGCATTTTTCGTCGAAAACGGCCGCCATTTTGAAAAAAATGCGAAAATCAAAAAACTAAAAAATACCTCCTTCTTGAATTATTTTTAACTATTTTTGTGCAAAATTTCAGAAGAATTCGATCGTAAACAAAAAAGATAAAAATGTGGACGACGACGACGACGGACGACGGACGCAACGCCATGCCAATAGGTTATCGGGCCATAGGTCCGGTAACCTAAAAAGGAAGAAAAAAAAAAAAAAAAAAACCCTGACAAAACCATAAGGGCATTTCGTGCCGAAATGCCCTAATAACTGACACACAAACAAGCTGCATATTTAATGTCTTTCATATGCTCGGATCTCGAAATGACCGTGGCCAGCTCATGTTGGAACAGAACTATAATATAAACTTCATATTCACAAACATAAATTGTTTTTCCCATTCAACCTTGATGTCAGGGTACACAGATCAGCCCCAGCCCATGAAGCTTTCAGTACTAACCGTTATCTATGATGACTCCAAAAGAGTCCATGGAATGGTCCAGCTTGGCCATGATGATTCCGTGTCTGGGCAACCCGAGCTGAGCCTTGGCCTTGTCAACATGCAAACTACTCCAGTACAGAAGGTTCTTGTCATAATCATAGTCGACTGCTAGCGGGTTTAGTGCGTAGTTGCCCGTCCAGGGGGCGATGATGTTGAAGCGAGGAGACGTGATGTCGCCTTGAGCAGTCTGTGATGGAAGTTCTAAGCCCTGGACAGCTTCCGGACGCGCATGAAGCAAGAACTTGTCCACACCTGTGTAAGATGAAGTAAAGTGCTTCATCATAGAACATGTACAGAGATTCCATGGCATCTGTAATAGATTGGAAATGACTATTCCCAATAACCATGATAACACCATCAATTTTTTTGCGCATAGTCACTTTCTTCGGGGATTACACCATTTGATTCAATAGTTTATGGACTCACTGATGCAGGAACCATTTGATTCAACAGTTTATGGACTCACTGATGCAGGAACCATTTGATTCAACAGTTTATGGACTCACTGATGCAGGAACCATTTGATTCAATAGTTCATGGACTCACTGATGCAGGACCCATTTGATTCAACAGTTTATGGACTCACTGATGCAGGAACCATTTGATTCAATAGTTTATGGACTCACTGATGCAGGAACCATTTGATTCAATAGTTTATGGACTCACTGATGCAGGAACCATTTGATTCAATAGTTTATGGACTCACTGATGCAGGAACCATTTGCAGACATCACACGAGAATACGGACAGACGCACTGTGTGGTACGTCCAGTCTCATTGAAAGAGAGCAGACAGATCGCGGAAAGATCGCAGCCTCCGTGGTCATTCCTCACACTGCATGGATTACCTCCTGCTCGAGAAATATGGTGATAACAGCGTCAAGTGCAATAACAGTGTCAAATGTGATAATAGTTTCAAGTGTGATAACAGTGTCAAAATGTGATAACATCAGGTGTGATAACAGCATAAATGTGATACAATCAAGTGTGATAACAGCGTCAGGTGTGGTGATACCGTCAAGTGTGATAACAGTGTCAGGTGTGGTGATACCGTCAAGTGTGATAACAGCATCAGGTGTGGTGATACCGTCAAGTGTGATAACAGCGTCAGGTGTGGTGATACCGTCAAGTGTGATAACAGCGTCAGGTGTGGTGATACCGTCAAGTGTGATAACAGCGTCAGGTGTGGTGATACCGTCAAGTGTGATAACAGCGTCAGGTGTGGTGATACCATCAAGTGTGATAACAGCGTCAGGTGTGGTGATATCGTCAAGTGTGATAATAGTGTCAGGTGTGGTGATATCGTCAAGTGTGATAACAGCGTCAGGTGTGGTGATACCGTCAAGTGTGATAACAGCGTCAGGTGTGGTGATATCGTCAAGTGTGATAATAGTGTCAGGTGTGGTGATACCGTCAAGTGTGATAACAGCGTCAGGTGTGGTGATACCGTCAAGTGTGCTAACAGCGTCAGGTGTGGTGATACCGTCAAGTGTGATAACAGCGTCAGGTGTGGTGATACCGTCAAGTGTGATAACAGCGTCAGGTGTGGTGATACCGTCAAGTGTGATAACAGCGTCAGGTGTGGTGATATCGTCAAGTGTGATAACAGCGTCAGGTGTGGTGATACCGTCAAGTGTGATAACAGCGTCAGGTGTGGTGATACCGTCAAGTGTGCTAACAGCGTCAGGTGTGGTGATACCGTCAAGTGTGATAACAGCGTCAGGTGTGGTGATACCGTCAAATGTGATAACAGCGTCAGGTGTGGCGATACCGTCAAGTGTGATAACAGTGTCAAATGTGAATAACAGCATGATAACAGCATCAAGAGTGACAACAGCATCAAACGTGACAACAGCGTGATATCAGAGTCGAGTGTTATACCAGGGTCCAATGTGATACCAGTATAATATGTGATAACATCGTCAAGTGTGATAACAGCATAAAATGTGGCTTGATAAAGTAATGGGTTTCATGAGGGTATATGCTGATACTGGAAAAATACTACATCAAAATGTACACTCCTACAATGAGGCAACATTTCCAAGATTTCCATGAAGAATGAAAACCCTGGGACATTATTTGTATGGAATATCCCATATCCCACTGTTTACCTATTAAGGCTTGGGTTTGACTATCAGTGATAATTCGATACATACCCACAATCTTTTGCCTGTGAGGATGGAATAAAGTGACATCAAACGGACTTCGTACAACCTTCTGTACGACCTTGAGCCGTGAACCGTCCCACTTCCTTGCCTGAGAAACAGAACAGCAGAGAACATCGCAGAGAACCAAACATGCTTCTCCCACTGCTTCCTTCTGAATTTATTTTACACCAGCTTGAGAACTACAAATTACTCTTGCCATATCTGTCATAAATATGTATAGTGAGAATCAAAATCATTTCATCACCAGATTTAGCACCTCTAATGAAAATTGTCCTCAGTATTGGGACATATACATAGGATATGAACATGGGATATAAACATGGGACATATACATGGGACATATAAATGGGATATAAACATGGGATATAAACATGGGACATATACATGTGATATAAACATGGGATATAAACATGGGATATATACATGTGATATAAACATGGGATATAAACATGGGATATATACATGGGATATAAACATGGGATATATACATAGGATATATACATGGGATATAAATCTGGGACATATACATGGGATATATATCATGAATATACATGGGCTACATGATTATTGCTCACCGAGACGAGAGAGTTAGTACCCCAGTCTGTCCAGTAAAGTCTATCTTCAAACTGAGTGATGGCAAACGGGTGGATCAAATATCCATTGCCCTTGAGAACTTCTCTAAAGTCACTTCCCTCATAAGTGATTGTGAATATAGCATGGGATCTGTGGAAACAATAGACACAGTTGTGCATAGTTGCAATGTAAGCTGTTTGTGTCCCAGAGAATTATTACCTCACAGTGAATTCTATACCTATGAATGAAACACCACTGAAACCAAATAATTCTGTGGAACCACATAAAACCATAAAGACATAGAGCCGTAGGGCTCTGCGCTTACCAGACCCAAGACAGTTATATGTAAGCTGAAAGCAACGTCTTGAAGTCATGAGAATAATTGCACATCATTCGTGCCTAAAACTTGCTCTACGTAACTTATCGTGCTAGGGCCTAATATACAATGATATGAAACTAGAACGGAACTGACTAGTACTGTCAAAGATATTCTTTGTTTCTGTATCGGTTTCAGTTTATTGTGTTGCATTCATTAACGGAACATATTCAGCACGATTTACAAACTTCGTTCCTTTAACTTTCAACTTTCATGTCTTAGTAGTGTATGCGCATGCGCAGCGGCATTTCCTCTGCATGAGACAAATGACATTATTTCTAACCAATCACTGAACCACCTGCTTGCATGAACGTGTGTATGTTTATAAACTTTGCATCCGGTCCAAAATGTACATTAGTGACCTTGAAAACGAGATCAAATGTATATCGCTTCATGTCCACAAGTGATTTCTAAGATGTAAATTCAATTATAAGGGAGAGATTACCCATTTTGTGCACTGACCTTGAAAATGAGGTCAAGGGTCAAATTAAAGGTCATCAGAATATTCGGCATATATCATTTCCTATATGTCCACAATGGATTCCTAAGCTGTGAAGTAGATAATAAGCGAGATATTACCCATTTTGTGCTCTGAACTTGAAATGTGCTCTGAACTTGAAAATTAGGTCAAAGGTCAAGTCCAAAGGTCATGAGAATATTCAGCATATATCATTTCATATATGTCCACATATCATTCCCAAGCTGTAAAGTCGATTATATGCGAGATATCAGCCATTTCAGGCTATGACCTTGAAATTGAGGTCAAAGGTCAAATTCAAGCTCACGAGAATATTCGGCATATATAATTTCCTATATGTCCTAAATTGATTCCTAAGCTGTAAAGTCAATGATAAGCAAGATATTAGCCATTTTGTGCTGTGACCTTGAAAATGAGGTCAAAGGTCAAATTCAAGGTCATCAAAATATTCGGCATATATCATTTCCTATATGTTCACAACTGATTCCTGAGCTGTAAAGTAAATAATAAACGAGAAATTAGCCATTTTGTGCTCTGACCTTGAAAATGAGGTCAAAGGTCAAATTCAAGGTCATCAAAACATTGGGCATATATCATTTCCTATATGTTCACAATTGTTTCCTAAGCTGTAATGTCGATAATAAGCGAGATATTAGCCATTTTGTGCTCGGACCTTGAAAATGAGGTCAAATGATAAATTCAAGGTCATGAGAATATTCAGCATATTCTGAGTCTACAATTGATTTCTAACATCAACATTAGCCATTTTGTGCTGTGACCTTGGAAATTAGGTCGAATTCAAGGTCAATAGAATAATCGATATATATAATTTCCTATATGTGCACAATTCATTCCTAATCTCAATATTAAGTGAGATATTAGGAGAAATTTTTCCCTATTATAAAGCATAGGCTAATTTAACATGGGAATGTCCCATCTGGGACCTGTCGAAAAAATCAAAATGGCTGCCACTCGCAGACCGGCGGTTCAAGAGCAACAAAACTTATACACAGCACAGAGGTATATCAGGGGAATCTTTTGAAACAAAAATCTCGAATCTGATCGAACAGTTCTCGAGAAAATGGCTGCCAAATCCCAAAAATGGCCATTTTTCGATAAAAAATGGCCGCCATTTTGGAAAAAACGATTCAATCGACGAAAAAACAAAATGGTCCGGAGATATGGGTCCATAGAACATATTTTGTGAATTACAGCAATTTTTTAATCAAACAGACCACTATCTGGGCCGGTAGTTTATTGGTCATGCTAGGCACACACCCTGCGTCGACCCAGTAGACTCGCTGGTCGTAGTAGTCGAGTGTCAGGCCGTTTGGCCAGCGGCCCTGGGGGATCATGGACACGTTAGTGAGAATCCGGCGCTGTCCGGTCTCGCCACTCAGGGAAGACATCTCTATCCTGGCCCTGTGCGTCTCCCAGTCCGTCCAAAACATCTTACTGGAATCAACAAAGCTTTTTGTTTTAATTTCTGAACACCATAAGATCTTTTTCAAGTGTATTTAGTTACATTCTTTTGTCATTGTTACAACTTTTATCGTCTACTCCTTGTCTTTGCCACATCTATTTCCACTATAATGTCTATTGCAATCATATCATGATGTAAGGAATTACATGTTTGTTTATGCATTCTTCAATGTTGTTAAATGTCAGAATAGTTTTTACAAAGATTGTGCTGAAATTTGCCCGAAATCTTTCCAACAGTTGAAATTGCTCTATGGCGATTAAGCCTGGTACGATCTTAAGACGATACACACCCTACATTTGGATCGACAGCTATGGCTCTTGGTTTGACTATATTGGTGGATACGATTGTGCGACGATCTTTGCCGTAGAAGTCTGCCACTTGGATGTGGTCGGAGGAGCTGTCTACCCAGTATATGTGTTGTGTGACCCAGTCAACAGCAATGCCTTCAGTGGTGGAGGTTGTCATGCTGTGGTCGATCACGACATCAATGTTCGTCAAAGCTGGACAAGACAAATAGCAATTATAGATGTCAAGTCCACTTAACTGGTAGTTATGGCAATGTATTTATTAAAGAAATTGATGATACATGTTTGCATTTAAAGCCTCATTTTTCCATAATTAACTAATCTTACAAGATAGTATATAAACATTGTGAAACTCGAACAGTAATCCTCTGATTTCTCTCTGATTTCCTATATTTATTATCCAAGTTTCCCCGTGAAAAGAAATTATTTTCAGAAAGTCACAAGATTTTTTTTCTCAAAAATCCAGTGTAAAACGGACTGTTTCTGATCAAGGTTCCACGGTAGATCTTGTCATCAGCGACGTCCGTCCAGAACACAAAGCTATTGTCGCCGTTCTGGCCGGTATTGTTGTAGAAGTAGTCAAGAGCGATCGTGTTAATCAAGCCGGACACGAGTGATGTCAAGCTCTGATTGGTCGTGTGAACTCGCAGGATCTCGTACCGCTTGGAGAAAAGCAGGTACTTGTCTGGGTAGTCTGGGGGTGAAATATTCAAATTATATTTGATATTCATTGGTTGTCATGGTTACTTTGTAGTTTCAACCTTATTTTTAAAGACAATGCATTTCATTTCTGTACAACTTCATGCAGGTGTCAACAAGTGTACACTATAACAGACCTATGGAAGCACACGTGAAGTTGTCGCTCAGCAGTTTGTATCCAGTATTGCAGAGACATTTGTGTTTACGCCCTAGTTCTACACACTTCTGGCTACAGATACCCCACGTCCGACACGGATGCGGGTCTACCGTAGTTAAGTGACATGGGTATGGATTCAGAAATATTTGTGATTCAAACAAAAGAGGAAAATCACAAAATTAATATTAACTCACAATAATATATAGTGGGATCATAAAGTTGGTTCTTATATTTGGAAGTTTAAAATTACATGGTTGGATTATCATTGATTATAAATTTACATTTATTGCTAGCATACATTACCTTGACACTGTCCGGTGACTCTGTTGATGACTTTGTTCTGAGGACAGATACAGGCATACCCAGGGGTGGTCGGGATGTTCTGACACGTGTGACTACATAGTCGACCTATCCTTCGACACACCTCCGCGCCTGGTATAGAAATCGTTGTACAAATATATTGGTGGTCTTGGAGTGTCATTTTTTGTACATTCCTATATAAACATGGAACCATCACCCAAGTATATGGGGTGACGTTGCCCAAAGATTGCAATAGGAGTTTGGCTTTTCACGCATTATTCCTGTTTTGGCCGCTTCAAGTTTGAAGCCGGTGCATGGCCTAGCGATGCCCTATCAATGCTTTTTCCACTATACTATAACAATGCTCTGACGTCAGCCCTCGCTCTCTTGAGCTGCCAGATATGTAAGCTGGCAGCCCCTCTTGCTTACTTGGAGAAGTCTCAGAGCAGTCAATGTGAGAGGACAACGATGAGCACGGCCATGTGTCCACGTCCCCTTTTCCTGGCTAAGCGGATTCGGGAGGACCCCGGGGGCAATTTCCATTGGGGGAACAGGTGGGGGGCTATTTGAAACGTCCTTTGCACTGGAATGGTGCGACACAGGCTCTGGCAGATCGTCAGACTGTCGAGGGTTCTATCCCCACGGCAGTGCCGTCAGCGAGGCCAGCCAGCAACACGCCCACGTGCGAGGGTTCTGGGTGCTGCCTCCATGGTTTCCGGGCTCGTCACAACGAGCTACATTACCATAATGATGTATTTGTTATATTATATGCCTATGTGGTGTGATGTATGATGGCCGGACTGATGGCTACCAGGTTATAGTTAAATAATTACGTCGCCCGCCGTGACCGTGCCGCAGTGTGGGGCGCTTGTGCCCTAGGTAGCGGGCGTCAAATGCTACATCGTGAAAGCACAAAAAGGAGGAATGCAGCGGAATATCCATTTTCAAAATGAAATTTTTTTGTCAATTTTTGAACAAACATATTTTCATAGCATTGATAACTTTCAAGAAACTGTCCACCTATTTTATCAGTTTTGGCTGAGAGAGAATTTCATATGATGATATAGGAGCTGTTCAGGACATAACTTATTTTACAAGGCTGGCAACAAGCATGCACCTAATTTATAATAGACTATCTATATCATTTATCAACGCTGTACATGATGCGTATGGTTATAACGAGAGTGTCACTGACCACACAGTTCAGCTTCGTCAGACCCATCGGGACAGTTGACTTGTCCGTCACAGAGCTGTGTTGCATCCATACAGAAGCGCTGACCCGTCACGTTACAGAGCTGACTGGGTGGCTCACACTCCAGCGCTGCAACAAGCAGTAACTTAATAAAGACAGACAAATCTTACAGGACTCTAAACAAAACTCTGGCATGCCATTACACCTAACGTAGTATATCTTGTATATGAACAGGCAACATGATATATCTTTCTTTAGAACAAAATTATGTTATGCCGATATGACAGTACTAAATCAGCCAGAATTACCACAGCCGCGCTCGTCATCTCCCTGACTGCAGTCTGCTTGTCCATCACACTGCCAGGCTTGTGGAACACATCTTCCATCGTATGCACATTTGTACTCATCCATCATACAGGTCACGTTCTGGACACCCACTGGAAGAAAGTATGAGAAAACATGTGAACGTACATCCATAATGATTCGGTCAAAGTTAGCCTGATTCAAATCTTACACTAGTTGAATTTATGGGCTATTCTTTTCAGCAGTGCAGAAGAAACATTGCATGAAGTTTGTTTGTTCTTAGACATTACTTCCTTCAAATTTTCATGTTTCCCTTACCAAGACAATCAACTTCATCTGAGCCATCCACACAGTCAAGGTGCCCATCGCACACGGCCAGTTGACTGACACACCTAGCCGAGTTCTTACATTGGAAGTCAAGTGTTGAGTTACAAATTACACGCGAACAATTTCTCTGGAAATACAAAATATAACAGCATACATACATATATAGGTGGAAAGTTGCGTAAATGTAAATTTTTTCATCAATTGTATTTATTTCATATGGAGACTATTGTGTAAACAGCAGTCACAGCTACTGGCAAACGTAAATATCTGATAAGGCAATGAAACGTCAAAAATCTAGAGATAATCAAGTTTTCCTTTCAATACATTCTGCTAAAATCAATATTCTCCAACAAATTCAGGAGACAGATGTTGGAGCAAACATCGCTGTTGCGACTCTCCGCAACAAAACTATTTGCTCACCTCGTCAGAGTTGTCTCGGCAGTCGTTGTCCCCATCACACACATACTGCTTGCTGATACAGCGGCGGTTGTCACACGTAAACTGGTTCTGCTGGCAGTCCTCGAAGTCTACAGCAAAGAAATAGGGACATTTAAAATAGACATTGGCTGATACAGCGGCGGTTGTCACACGTAAACTGGTTCTGCTGGCAGTCCTCGAAGTCTACAGCAAGGAAATAGGGACATTTAAAATAGACATTGGCTGATACAGTGGCGGTTGTCACACGTAAACTGGTTCTGCTGGCAGTCCTCGAAGTCTACAGCAAGGAAATATGGATATTTAAAATAGACATTGGCTGATACAGCGGTGGTTGTCACACGTAAACTGGTTCTGCTGGCAGTCCTCGAAGTCTACAGCAAGGAAATATGGACATTTAAAATAGACATTGGCTGATACAGCGGCGGTTGTCACACGTAAACTGGTTCTGCTGGCAGTCCTCGAAGTCTACAGCAAGGAAATATGGACATTTAAAATAGACATTGGCTGATACAGCGGCGGTTGTCACACGTAAACTGGTTCTGCTGGCAGTCCTCGAAGACTACAGCAAGGAAATATGGACATTTAAAATAGACATTGGCTGATACAGCGGCGGTTGTCACACGTAAACTGGTTCTGCTGGCAGTCCTCGAAGTCTACAATAAGGAAATAGGGACATTTAAAATAGACATTGGCTGATACAGCGGCGGTTGTCACACGTAAACTGGTTCTGCTGGCAGTCCTCGAAGTCTACAGCAAGGAAATAGGGACATTTAAAATAGACATTGGCTGATACAGCGGCGGTTGTCACACGTAAACTGGTTCTGCTGGCAGTCCTCGAAGTCTACAGCAAGGACATATGGACATTTAAAATAGACATTGGCTGACACAGCGGCGGTTGTCACACGTAAACTGGTTCTGCTGGCAGTCCTCGAAGTCTACAGCAAGGAAATAGGGACATTCTGAACGACCAAATCTAGTAAAGCGGTAACTCTGACTTGTTGTCGTCAAAACATTGTAATGAACTTATTAATATTTCGATGGCTGGCATTTAGATAATTCACCAAAACACAGCAAAATCAAATTGTTGCCATGGCAACTTACTGCAGTCGATTTCGTCAGCACCATTTCCACAATCGTTGTCATGGTCGCAGCGCCAGGCGGAAGGGATACAGCGCTTGGTTCCGTTACATCGCATCATGTTTTCAGTACAGTTCAGAGCTGCGAGGAACAATAAACATCAAAACAAACTGACTTGTTGTGTGTATCTGCAGACAGCAACATTGAGGATACACACAGCGAGTCAGTTCTCAAATTCTGAGTGGACTCAAGTTTGGCTCAGCTAAATTTCTCTCAAATGGAAATATAACTCCTAATTTAGACTTGGGCTTTCAACAAGATTCGCGCGAAGTAGATCAGAAAACCTACCGCTATCGCAAACAGAAGGAGCCTCGTCCTCGCCTCCAGGACAGTCAGGCTCCCCGTCACACAGCCACTGACGCAAGACACAGCGACCAGTACTCCCACACTTAAACATCGACGTATCCGGACAGGTCAAGTTATCTGTGGAGGCAATAACTGGCAGGTCAAGATATATGTGAGGGCAATAACTGGCAGGGCAAGATATATGTGAGGGCAATAACTGGCAGGGCAAGATATATGTGAGGGCAATAACTGGCAGGGCAAGATATATGTGAGGGCAATAACTGGCAGGGTAAAATATATGTGAGGGCAATAACTGACAGGTCAAGGTATATGTGAGGGCAATAACTGGCAGGGCAAGATATATGTGAGGGCAATAACTGGCAGGCAAGATATATGTGAGGGCAATAACAGGCAGGGCAAGATATATGTGAGGGCAATAACTGGCAGGGCAAGATATATGTGAGGGCAATAACTGGCGGGGCAAGATATATGTGAGGGCAATAACTGGCAGGTCAAGATATATGTGAGGGCAATAACTGGCAGGGCAAGATATATGTGAGGGCAATAACTGGCAGGGTAAAATATATGTGAGGGCAATAACTGACAGGTCAAGGTATATGTGAGGGCAATAACTGGCAGGGCAAGATATATGTGAGGGCAATAACTGGCAGGTCAAGATATATGTGACGGCAATAACTGGCAGGTCAAGATATATGTGACGGCAATAACTGGCAGGGTAAAATATATGTGAGGGCAATAACTGACACGTCAAGGTATATCTGAGGGCAATGACTGGCAGGGCAAGATATATGTGAGGGCAATAACTGGCAGGGCAAGATATATGTGAGGGCAATAACTGGCAGGGCAAAATATATGTGAGGGCAATAACTGACAGGTCAAGGTATATGTGAGGGCAATAACTGGCAGGTCAAGATATATGTGAGGGCAATAACTGGCAGGGCAAGATATATGTGAGGGCAATAACTGGCAGGTCAAGATATATGTGAGGGCAATAACTGGCAGGGCAAGATATATGTGAGGGCAATAACTGGCAGGTCAAGATATATGTGAGAGCAATAACTGACAGGTCAAGATATATGTGAGGGCAATAACTGACAGGTCAAGATATATGTGAGGGCAATAACTGACAGGTCAAGATATATGTGAGGGCAATAACTGGCAGGTCAAGATATATGTGAGGGCAATAACTGACAGGTCAAGATATATGTGAGGGCAATAACTGACAGGTCAAGATATATGTGAGGGCAATAACTGGCAGGTCAAGATATATGTGAGGGCAATAACTGACAGGTCAAGATAAATGTGAGGGCAATAACTGGCAGGTCAAGATATATGTGAGGGCAATAACTGACAGGTCAAGGTATATGTGAGGGCAATAACTGACAGGTCAATATATATGTGAGGGCAATAACTGGCAGGGTAAAATATATGTGAGGGCAATAACTGGCAGATCAAGATATATGTGAGGGCAATAACTGGCAGAACAAGATATATGTGAGGGCAATAACTGGCAGGGCAAGATATATGTGAGGGCAATAACTGACAGGTCAAGATATATGTGAGGGCAATAACTGACAGGTCAAGGTATATGTGAGGGCAATAACTGGCAGGGCAAGGTATATGTGAGGGCAATAACTGGCAGGTCAAGATATATGTGAGGGCAATAACTGGCAGGGCAAGATATATGTGAAGGAAATAACTGGCAGGTCAAGATATGTGAGGGCAATAACTGACAAGTCAAGGTATATGTGAGGGCAATAACTGGCAGGGCAAGATATATGTGAGGGCAATAACTGGCAGGTCAAGATATATGTGAGGGCAATAACTGGCAGGGCAAGATATATGTGAAGGCAATAACTGGCAGGTCAAGATATATGTGAGGGCAATAACTGACAGGTCAAGGTATATGTGAGGGCAATAACTGGCAAGTCAAGATATATGTGAGGGCGATAACTGGCAGGGCAAGGTATATGTGAGGGCAATAACTGGCAGGGCAAGATATATGTGAGGGCAATAACTGGCAGGTCAAGATATATGTGAGGGCAATAACTGACAGGTCAAGGTATATGTGAGGGCAATAACTGGCAGGTCAAGATATATGTGAGGGCAATACCTGGCAGGGCAAGATATATGTGAAGGCAATAACTGGCAGGTCAAGATATATGTGAGGGCAATAACTGACAGGTCAAGGTATATGTGAGGGCCATAACTGGCAGGGCAAGGTATATGTGAGGGCAATAACTGGCAGGTCAAGATATATGTGAGGTCAATAACTGGCAGGTCAAGATATATGTGAGGGGCAATAACTGACAGGTCAAGTTTTCTGTGAGGGGCAGTAACTGGCAGGTCAAGATATATGTGAGGGCAATAACTGGCAGGTCAAGTTTTCTGTGATAGGCAGTAACTAACAATCCCTTCTCCAAAACTCCAGGTGGACAGTCTTGTCAGCCGCGACTTATACTTACAGCAAACTCCATGCTGCCCATTGATGGGGTCGAACGTGGCGTCTTCATCACTTCCGTCCAAACAGTCGTCGTCCGTGTCACAGAGCCACGTCTGGGGGATGCAGCCACCATTCCCACAGCGGAAGTGATGAGGGCCACAGCTTGGCCCGGGGAGGGACGCGTTGTCTGTAACAATGGCACCGGGATTTATTCGCTCTTGTATGTTAGCCCTGTGAAATGCTTACTGCCAAACAATTTCTGGCTTTGAACTGTAGACACTGGAACCTGCATCATTGAGTATACACATGATACACCATCAACATGATCCAGGACGAGTGTAGCAAAAATCGTGACTAGGAGTTCACTGAAGTGTTTATTATAGAGGTCAAATTATGGCAATGATGTCTCACATTTACAGGATCCGTCGGCCATTTTGACGTAGTTGTCGGCACAGAGGCACGTGTGATTTGTAGACTTGACCAGACACAGATGTTCACACATGCCATTGTTTTTTGAACACTCATTGCCACCTGTGGTAACCATATCAACAGAATTATGTGTTATGACATCATGTTTTTGTTCATAATCTTGCTGTGATGCAATTGTGTTGTAGTGGTTATTTCATTTATATACAAGAATTGTTAGAATGTATTCTATTCATTGGACAGGAAAATCGCTTCAATACTAATAAGTTCACCACTTCTAATAAAAGTTCTTGTACAATTAAGGTACTATTTATTCTGCTATGACAGGAACAAATGATCTCCAGTAGTTTATAGCAGCTATAACAACATTTCATAAAAGCAAACTTTACCGATCTGGACATTCTTGTCGTACATTCGCACTTCATACAGTGGTACGCTGTCAGTGCGTAGAACCGATACATTTGTCTTGTTCATGTTGAACATGCGAATCTCTCCGACCTTGAACTCCGTCCAGTAGAAGAAGAGGTTGTTGCCGGTGTGATGGTGTACAAGACCGTAGGTGTGGCCATTGAAGTGTTCGTGGGTGATCATGACTTTCCGTTCCTGGATGTAAAGTGTCAACAGACTAGCAATTGGTATGTTAATGTCTCAAGCTTGGAAAAAATGTCATCTCATTCCCTTCAGCTGCCATGAAATTGAGTGTCTATTATAGAGGCATGTACCTGTTTATTATAGAGATGGCACTGTCTGAACATGGCCCCAATAGATGCCAATCTTCGAGTGTCTATTACTGAGGTATATATGGGTTATTATAGAGTTGGCACTGTAGGGACATGGCCACAGTTATTGCTAATCTTGAGTGTTTATTATAGAGGTATATATGTGTTATTATAAAAGTGGCACTGAAGGCACATGGCCACAGTTATTGCTAATCTTGAGTGTCTATTATAGAGGTATATATGTGTTATTATAGAGTTGGCACTGTAGGGACATGGCCACAGTTATTGCTAATCTTGAGTGTCTATTATAGAGGTATATATGTGTTATTATAGAAGTGGCACTGTAGGGACATGGCCACAGTTATTGCTAATCGTGAGTGTCTATTATAGAGGTATATATGTGTTATTATAGAAGTGGCACTGTAGGGACATGGCCACAGTTATTGCTAATCTTGAGTGTCTATTATAGAGGTATATATGTGTTGTTATAGAAGTGGCACTGTAGGGACATGGCCACAGCTATTGCTAATCTTGAGTGTCTATTATAGAGGTATATATGTGTTATTATAGAAGTGGCACTGTAGGGACATGGCCACAGTTATTGCTAATCGTGAGTGTCTATTATAGAGGTATATATATGTTATTATAGAGGTGGCACTGTAGGGACATGGCCACAGTTATTGCTAATATTGAGTATCTATTATAGAGGTAAATATGTGTTATTATAGAGTTGGCACTGTAGGGACATGGCCACAGTTATTGCTAATATTGAGTATCTATTATAGAGGTATATATGTGTTATTATAGAAGTGGCACTGTAGGGACATGGCCACAGTTATTGCTAATCGTGAGTGTCTATTATAGAGGTATATATATGTTATTATAGAGGTGGCACTGTAGGGACATGGCCACAGTTATTGCTAATATTGAGTGTCTATTACAGAGGTAAATATGTGTTATTATAGAGTTGGCACTGTAGGGACATGGCCACAGTTATTGCTAATCTTGAGTGTCTATTAGAGGAATATATGTGTTATTAGAGGTGGCACTGTAGGGACATGGCCACAGTTATTGCTAATCTTGAGTGTCTATTATAGAGGTATATATGTGGTATTATAGAGGTGGCACTGTAGGGACATGGCCACAGTTATTGCTAATCTTGAGGGTCTATTAGAGGAATATATGTGTTATTATAGAGGCGGCCCTGTAGGGACATGGCCACAGTTATTGCTAATATTGAGTGTCTATTATAGAGGTATATATGTGTTATTATAGAGGTGGCACTGTAGGGACATGGCCACAGTTATTGCTAATATTGAGTGTCTATTATAGAGGTATATATGTGTTATTATAGAGGTGGCACTGTAGGGAGATGGCCACAGTTATTTCTTATCTTGAGTGTCTATTATAGAGGTATATATGTGTTATTATAGAAGTGGCACTGTAGGGACATGGCCACAGTTATTGCTAACTTTGAGCTTCAAATAAAGAGGTTTATATGTGTTATTATAGAGGTGGCACTGTAAGGACATGGCCACAGTTATTTCATATCTTGAGTGTCTATTATAGAGGTATATATGTGTTATTATAGAGGTGGCACTGTAGGGACATGCCACATTTATTGCTAATCTTGAGTGTCTATTATAGAGGTAAATATGTATTATTATAGAGGTGGCACTGTAGGGACATGGCCACAGTTATTGCTAATCTTGAGTGTCTATTATAGAGGTATATATGTGTTATTATAGAGGTGGCACTGTAGGGACATGGTCACAGTTATTTCTTATCTTGAGTGTCTATTATAGAGGTATATATGTGTTATTATAGAAGTGGCACTGTAGGGACATGGCCACAGTTATTGCTAATCTTGAGTGTCAAATAAAGAGGTTTATATGTGTTATTATAGAGGTGGCACTGTAGGGACATGGCCACAGTTATTTCTTATCTTGAGTGACTATTATAGAGGTATATATGTGTTATTATAGAAGTGGCACTGTAGGGACATGCCACATTTATTGCTAATCTTGAGTGTCAAATAAAGAGGTTTATATGTGTTATTATAGAGGTGGCACTGTAGGGACATGGCCACAGTTATTTCTTATCTTGAGTGTCTATTATAGAGGTATATATGTGTTATTATAGAAGTGGCACTGTAGGGACATGCCACATTTATTGCTAATCTTGAGTGTCTATTATAGAGGTAAATATGTGTTATTATAGAGGTGGCGCTGTAGGGACATGGCCACAGTTATTGCTAATCTTGAGTGTCTATTATAGAGGTATTTATGTGTTATTATAGAAGTGGCACTGTAGCGACATGGCCACAGTTATTGCTAATCGTGAGTGTCTATTATAGAGGTATATATGTGGTATTATAGAGGTGGCAATGTAGGAACATGGCCACAGTTATTGCTAATCTTGAGTGTCTATTATAGAGGTATATATGTGTTATTATAGAGGTGGCACTGTAGGGACATGGCCACAGTTATTTCTTATCTTGAGTGTCTATTATAGAGGTATATATGTGTTATTATAGGTGGCACTGTAGCGACATGGTCAGATAATGATATTGCCAATTTGAATGTCTATTATAGATATATATGGGTGTTTATTATAGAGTTGTAGGGACATGGAAATGAATAGATAATAGTACTTGGTGTCAACTCACCATAGTTCTGAGGTTCAGACTGTCCACTCGATCCATGTAAGCATCACACCAGTATAGAACCTGTTCCCCGAGATCCAGACTCAGCCCGTTTGGCCAGCGGACGTCCTTGCTGACGATTACAGCCCGACCAGAGCCATCCAAATGTGCCCGCTCGATCTTGGGGTTGTTAGCTGATGTCTTGGCCCAGTCCGTCCAATACATGTATCTGTCAGTGGTCAGGCGGGAGGGGAGGGAATAATGCTCAGGATTTTCTCCATGTGGTCAAGTTCAGAAGACTGATGCATGTCCACTTAATTTGCCTTTAGTGAGTTTTTTATGTTTGTTTCTCAACATGGAACAGTTTTTGTTCAGCAAGGTTTTGAAGACTGAAGTGCCATGTAGCTCACCAGCAAACTAACAGAATGTTTCCTCAAATATAATGTAGGTCTTATGCACCCATTAATCAGAGTTCTGGATAAACATCAACAACTAGACGCTTCCGGTCGCCTACGACCGCTTGGGTGTATCCCCCGTAGCCCTATCATCCCTGCTGCCCCAAATATATCGCTGATGTACATTGTGAGTGTGAAACCTTTCAGACTTATTGAAGGTCGAATTCAAGATCACCACTAAAATCACTGCATTCGAATTTCCATTTCGACATGTTCGAAAAAAATAACGAAATTACAGCCAGATAAAAGTTTTCACCTAAAGCTATATTTCAACTCAGAATATTTGACAAACTTGGTTCGCAACTAAGTTGCGAGATGACTAAATTGGAGCCAGATCGAACTTTTCACTGTAAGTTATATTTCAACTCATACTATGTGCGAAACAACTCATACTATGTTCCAAGTTGAAATTCAAAGTAAAACTACATTTCAAGATGACGAAATTGGAGCCAGATCAACTTTTCACCATAATTTAAATTTTAATTCATAATATGTGCCAAACTTGGTTTCAAGCTGAAATTCAAGTAAAAGTTTACCAAAACTGCATTTCAAGATGACGAAATTGGAGCCAGATCGATCTTTTCACCATAAATTATATTTTAACTCATAATATGTGCCAAACTTGGTTCCAAGTTGAAATTCGAAGTAAAAATTGACTTTACTGGTAAAAATAATGTTAACTTATCCGGTTACACCCATGAAATCTCTACTGGACAAAATTTTTAAATTGTTGAGTTCAATAATAAATGTTTCTTGTCTTAACTATTTTTCTTGAGGTCAATAATAGACTTAACTAGTAAAACTGATGTTAACTTATTCGGCTACAGCCATGAAATCTCTACTGCACAGAAGCTTTACCTTGTTGAGCCCAATAATAAATGTTTCTTGTCTCAACTATTTTTATTGTGGCCAATAATAGACTTAACTAGTAAAAATAATGTTAACTTATTCGGTTACACCTGTGAAGTCTCTACTGGACAAAACCTTTACCTTATTGAGCTCAATAATAAATGTTTCTCGTCTTAACTATTTTTATTGTGGTCAATAATAGACTTAACTAGTAAAACCAATGTTAACTTATTCAGTAATATTGTTCTTTTTTCACCAAAAACATCAGTTCTGTATTCTGAACAAGAATCCAGTGCAATTTGCTTTCATAGTACAGGTTATTGGAGTGATCACACATGTCAAAGTAGGTATTTTAATTGTCGTAATAAGTTAACCTCTCAAACTTATTAATATTTATTCGATCATTCTGAAAAACAATAGGTTTCGTGTGATGGTCTTTCTTATTGAGCCTGTGCGATTTCATCATCATTCATTGAAAACTCCCACCCGTAGAGCATTCACAACCCATGTGTGTTAAACAGGCTAATTTGAGCACAAAATGTTACGCCAATCGGCTATTTTGGTTGCTATGGCAACCAAAATCGATAGGTGTCCAGATCTCACCATAAGACATGTCCATATAAAATATTATCAAAATCGGTTCATATTTGCAACCTGCAGCGCGTTCACAAGAAAGTGTCTGCGGACGCGGACGCGGCGGCGCGACGATCGTAAATCCATAGTATCCGCCGAACTTTGTTCGGGGGATACAATAAAGTTCCCATTATTCATGTCACAAGGGCTAAGAAATGTTACCAGCATTATCCAAAATAATGCGTGACTATAAAATACACAGTAACTGTAAGTACATGTCACGGAACTCTCCAGCAGCTGGATATCAAAAAGCCTTCACAGACAACGGGGTATAATTTACTTCTAAGAATATGTGTGGCAATTTTTGATATGCAATTCCATTTTGCATAGCCATCAATGCACTCGGAAATTTTGGATTTTTTTGGTAAATCAATATTTAGATATCTAGTGGGCTTTATCTTGGAAGTGAATATATTATTTTGAGTAGTCGTATGTAGATTCTCACGGTAGATCTAATTTGATAAACCTCATAATTGATGTCATTGTTAGGTGCAAATAAAAGGAGTGCTAATTCTGACTACCATAATTGGTCACAGTTTGATATCTTTTTCCTCTCATCATTCAATCATGTTAACCTGAATTGAGAAAGGCACTAGAATAATTGTATGTGATATCAATTCATTATCTGACAGTATTCATCGGTAGTTGCAGGGCTAATCAAACAGCACGATCAGTTTTATGGACACTGCCATTTTATTTCTCTATGCCATGGCCCCCCCAACCAGCAACGATGGCTGTCATTCGTCAATGTATGTCAAATGACAAGAAGCTTCATGATCGGACCAATGAGAGCGGGCTTTACTGTTCGTTAATGTTGCATTATGTGACATCATTAAGGCCATGTCATGTGATTGACAAGATGCGATATGAACGGAAACAAAACACTGATGTTCGTTGTTGGGCCATTTGACCTGCTAAACTGGGAATACGTAATCATGGTAATGACAATCGCAGACCTGCCAAGTTTTTATGAATTGTTGGTGTAGCATTAATGGATCGAGAGTCGATGCGCGGCGAGCGAAGCGAGGCTGCGCAGCAGCCGGTGGGGGGGTTTGGGGGGCGCCGTAAGCCCCCCAAGAAAATTTTGAAAATATGTGTTTTTTGAGCTCATTTAGACAACTTCTGGAAGGCTATTGACAGAAAATTTGAAGTTCATGTCAGCACCTACTATTTAGTATTCCACCAAAAATCAGGCACATTCTGGAATAGACACTCCATGACATTATACCAAAACAGCTTTATTCAGTCAACATTGGTTATCATAAGAAATATCATAAGAAATATCATATTTCATCAAAGTTTATAGATCCATTGAGATTTCACAAGACACACATGATATCCAAAAAAATTAGCCCAAGGGCTAAGATAGGTTACCGGACAATTTTGGCTTTAAAGTGATATTGGCAGTAAGTTAAATGGATTTTTCCATATCTTTCTGATCGAACGAAGAAAACATAACAGTTATATATCTGCACTTGTATGCCCAAACAGACGCCCCTTTCTAATAGATTTCGTTTCGAGTTTCTGGTGGAGATATTTTGAGTTTGTTTACATTACCGCCATTCTCGGTGCTTTGTATACCGTGACACAGTGCGATTCCAGCTTACTCGTGTATGTTCGAGCCAATCGAGCGTGAACTAGGTTAAGTCAGAGGTAACTCTGAGTGGCGCACAAAACAAAAAAAAGCGGCTGCTAGTACTGTCATATGCTTGATTTATCCATTTGATCAAGCAAAGTTTGTTTTGTAACCTATTATTCTGAGACCACAGGCATATATGTAATTGATTTGGAAAAAATAGTTTTCCTGCCAACATCACTTTAAGCATTGCAAGTGACATATGACTTTGAGATTTTCCAATCAAGGTCATCTTTGTGAACTGCAATATCACCATTAGGTATGCTGCATATGACTTCATATATGTTCATAATACAAACATATAAGCTCTATCAACAAGTATTTTGTCTGTAGAGGCCAATTTACACATGTCAGGTCAGGCAAGGTTGTGAGATTTGGATTTCAAGGTCATATATAAAGTCAAATTCAAGGTCTCCAAGAGATGTGCTATAAATACATGACTTCTTGTAAGCTTATACACAATCCTAATCTGTATGTGCAAGTGTTTAAGCCTCGATGGCTTATTTACACATTTCACATCGGACATTTAGCACTCAAGGTCATCTGAGGTCAAGGCCAAGGTCATCATCAGTTGTTCCATATATGACTTCCTATATGCTCATAATGCAAACTTGAGCTCTATCTACAAGCATTTCATGTGTAGAGGCACATCTGGGCATTTTTTTACCCCAAAATGGCTGTTTTGACCTTTCAAGGTCATCAAAGGTCAAATTCAAGGTCACCACACAAGTCGCCATATATGACTTCCCATTTGAAAGTGCCAATTTCTAAGCTCTATCTTCAAGCGTTCTATGAGTACAGTCCTGGCAGCTCCCATTATGAAGGAAAAAAGTGACGAAAATTTTCTAAGTCCAAAATTTTTTTCAAAGGGTGAAAAATTTTTTTTGCCTAGAAATGGCCCAAAATGGATAGTAATGCGATTTGGGCCGAAAATTTTTTTTTTCGTCGACCCGCCGAAAATTCAAAATGGCCGCCATATGCAGACCGGCGATTCAAGGGCAACCAAACTTATACATATCACAGAGGTACATAACGAGAATCTTTTGAAACAAAAATCTCAAATCTGATCAGACAGTTTTTGAGAAAATGGCCGCCAAAGTTCAAAATTGACCGTTTGTCGACGAAAACGGCCACCATTTTGAAAAAAAATAAAAAATAAAAAAACTAAAAAATACCTCCTTCTCAAATTATTTTAAGGTATCTTTTCCCAAATTTTCAGAAAGATTGGACCGTAAACTTTAAAGATAAAAATGTGGACGGACGACGACGACGACGACGACGACGACGACGACGACGACGACGACGACGACGACGACGACGACGACGGACGGACGAACGCCGGACGCAACGGCATGGCAATAGGTTATCGGACCATAGGTCCGGTAACCTAAAAAGGAACAAAACCCCAGTGGCTTCACCACAACCTCTGTAATTCAAGTCAAACAACCCCCCGTGCGCGACCGAGAATGACACCGAACACACCACGCAAAACCCGTAGTTCTCACCAAGTTTTGATTTGGTTATAAAAGGCCACTGCGGTGTGTATTCCTCTTTGAACTTCTGTACATTTAGTCTTTTTTTCTTCTTGGGTGGTGTATCTGCCATTTTCAGCAAGATTTTCAAGAATATTGTAGATCTAGACACTGACAGTGCGGTGAAGCCGGCCGCAGGCAAAATTTTCCTCGTGCATGAAATTATGTAGTGGATGACATGTGTTTGTCTAGCCCTGAATACAAGGCACAATCGGTCACATCCCCCCCTCCCACCGGACCGTCCGGGGGGGGGGGGGGGGGGGGGGATGTGACCGATCGTTGTGCCTTGTATTCAGGGCTAGTGTTTGTCGCACTTCGTTTGACCAGCTGACGTGCATCCCGACATGAAAATGCCATGGAAATACGTTAATCCAGCACTCCGCGTTGCCATGGACATAATGTAAAAACCGCAAAACTTCATCCCTCGTGGGTTGAATCTCACAGCATCTGCCGCCATGTTGTCACGCGCAAAATTAGGCCACTGGCACCCAATGAACCAATGAGCACTCCGACCGGCATGCATCCTCATGAATATTTATTACCCACCAGCCAC
The DNA here is from genome assembly GCA_949152475.1 of Terebella lapidaria. Classification (NCBI taxonomy): domain Eukaryota; kingdom Metazoa; phylum Annelida; class Polychaeta; order Terebellida; family Terebellidae; genus Terebella; species Terebella lapidaria. The sequence continues at coordinate 158,043 of OX424570.1, read as the reverse complement.
CTCACGTGAAATGTAATTCATCTCCACCCCCCCATCCCCCCCCCCCACTAGATCACTGAGTCATCCATATCACGGCGGGGAAACAGAACGCATGGGAGAATTTTACCAAGCATTGCGATATTTTCGCGGATTTCCCAATAAATCGTAGTTTTTGAGGGTGATTCGATCAGGAAGCATAGCAGCGTAGTTTGTTTAAAAAAGCGTAGTTGCTACGCCAAAATCGTAGCACTTGGCAGGTCTGCAATCGCTCACAGAAACATGTATCGCACAAACTGCAAAATGTGATGCGATACCAGGTAAATTATACCCTGGACAAAGACCTGGCAGACATGAGTCAATTCATCTCAGTAGCTCAACAGCTTTGAGTCAGAGAGCTGAAAACCAACAATAGACTGACCCATGTAATTCTCCATTATTGGGGTCTACAACGATGGCTCTGGGATGATTTAAATCCTGCGAGATGAGAACCCTTCTTATCGTAGCGTTTGACAGACGAGCTACGTTGATGGTTTTTGCTTGCTCGTCCGTCCAGAATATGTTGTCTGCCATCCAGTCGATAGCCAATCCCTCACACTTGTAGATTCCTGGCAGGGAAGGAAACTGTCACTAGGCAGGATTTCATCTGTGAGCATGTTACCATGAGAATGTTACCATGAGTATGTTACCATGAGAATGTTACCATGAGTATGTTACCATGTTATCGTGAATATACAGAGAAATGTATATGAAGGTTCAATCATGGGTATAACTTTGGGGAGTTATTCAGTTTTGTTTGATGAATGTGATAAAACTGTACAATGAGATTAGATATTTGTGAGAGCCTAAGCCAAATATTGAACCTTCCGAGATGAAGTCATCCTCCCGTCCCGTTCCATTCAAGCGCTGTCGACCAATGACATTGCGTTTTGTGTCGGAGTAATATACATATTCTGTTTTACTGTGGAAGTCCATTGCCACGGGATACTGCAGGTTGTCGATGGGTACTATCATGTCATAATTCTGGGTGTTCTGATCTAGGCTCGCACCCCTGATCTGCCCCAGTTGAGCATTGCTGTACAGCAGGAAAGGGTCGTCCGATACTCGAGCCACTGGAAAAGTTGACAATGTAGCAAAGTAAACGTCCACCATCTATTGGAAGTGTTTTTTTTTCAGCAAATTATATTCAAATTGTTTCTTACATACATGTTTCTGTTTATCGGATGATTATCAGAAAATGTGCACTGGTAATCGAATCATCTTCACAAGAATTTCTTCACAACATTTCGTCATGATCGTTGTGCAATGGTAAGTATATGTACAATATGCACGTGATATACTCACCGACACACTTTCTGCTGGGGTCCAGCTTGTACCCTGATTTGCACAGACATTTTGTTGAATAGGGCAATGACACAATGTCATATCGAGACAAAATCGAGACATGTCCGCATGAATCCTTCGACACAGAGGACAAGGCTGCAGAAACATCAATAAACATACCCAAAAATATGATTTCAAAAGATACATGAAACATGTCTATAATCATGATAATTCCACATATATATTACATAGTTTTATTGAGCTTCTCATTTTTCAAAACCGAAGATATATTAAAACAGATACCATCAAACGAAAGTCAAACAAGTATGAAATATTTCCAACATTTTTCTCATCTTTGATAGATTCCTGATAACAGAGAACCGACAAAGGACAAGCTCCCTACATGTATATCATTACGTAGTTGTTGATATACAACACGGAACATAGAAGGCAAACACTTGTAATACCTCTGGGTATTGGTTGCCTGGCTTTGTGAATGATGCTGACTTGTGAACAGTTGGTCACATTGACCAGTGGTGTCAGCAGACTGCCATCTATCCTGCTAACCGAGTCTATTGATGATTCTGTGTGCTTTGCCAGATATAAGCGGTTTTCCAGTAGTGCTAAACTTGCGATATTCTGCACCTGAAACAAGATATATCCAACAATGGCAAGGTGGCATTACTGGTTATTTCTATGATCAAAATCATCAACTTTTATCAGCATGGTCTAAAAGTATTTTTACAGAGCTCTATCAGTGAAATATTTGAGACTGACCCAGGATTCTTTAAGGATAACTTTTCGTCCTGAGCCATCATAATTCACTCGCTCGATACGATCTTGTGACACATCGGCCCAGTAGACTTGCTCATTCGCATAATCCAATGTGATTGCTTCTGGAACCACAATCCTGAATTGGCTGACAATCACCTGTCTTCCACTGCCATCTAGAGACGCTCTCTCAATTTTAGGCACGTTCAGACGATTCGCAAAAAATATATACCTGTATCATATGAAAATATTGGTACCAAATGAAAAACATTTCGCGATACATGTACACATAGTCATGTGATCATTTCTGACACTATTTTAATACTTATTTTATTCCTGAGATACTATTTCTTGCATTTTACGCCTGAATTTATCACTGTCATTATACTGAATACAAGTTACCATGGTTATTGCAAGCAGAAAACTATTCACAAAGCAGAACTTTGCACACCATCCCTAAAGAACACCCTTTACTGGAGCCTCACCCCTTGACAGGATCCAGAGCTTTCGGAACATCTACCATCCCTAAAGAACACCCTTTACTGGAGCCTCACCCCTTGACAGGATCCAGAGCCAGAGCTTTCAGAACATGTACCATCCCTAAAGAACACCCTTTTCTGGAGCCTCACCCCTTGACAGGATCCAGAGCTTTCGGAACATGTACCATCCCTAAAGAACACCCTTTACTCGAGCCTCACCCCTTGACAGGATCCAGAGCCAGAGCTTTCAGAACATGTACCATCCCTAAAGAACACCCTTTTCTGGAGCCTCACCCCTTGACAGGATCCAGAGCTTTCGGAACATGTACCATCCCTAAAGAACACCCTTTACTCGAGCCTCACCCCTTGACAGGATCCAGAGCCAGAGCTTTCAGAACATGTACCATCCCTAAAGAACACCCTTTACTGGAGCCTCACCCCTTGATAGGATCCAGAGCCAGAGCTTTCGGAACATGTATGCCTACGTTGATGATCGTGACACAGTCCCCACTTGACGGGTTGCACACAAAAATTTTTTCACGAGCCACATCCAGGAAATACCAGTTATCCGACAGCCAGTCGTAAGCCACCCGCATCACCGCTGGAGGTGTAAGATAATGACGTGTGTGAGGAAATACCATAACAAATATACGTCAGCCAAGCCAAGGGTTACTGTTACTAATGATAAAATATTTATTGACTTCCTGATATCTTTTTATTATTCATGTTGATTTTGTTGTTATTCTATTATGGACAGTTTAAACACGCCAATAGTTCTCACATATTATGGCTATGCTAAACAGTGTTCATCAGTTAGATTTACCAATAACAAATATTCCACTCATGCGAGTAAACATACCATGCCATACATTGCATACTCACAATTGAGGTTGAATGATATCGGAATATTCCGGAACGAAGCAAGATTATCTATTTGTGCACATCGGAATTCAACATTTTCTATTGTATCTTCGGACAACTGTAAACACATCGAATAATGAAATGATGAGAAATCGAACAACTGCAAACATGTGTATTTTATATTCAAGTAAAACTTCAGTCATTCTTCAATCTTATCATATCAGCAAACCTGGTCAATCTGAGCTTCAAAGCACTTTTTAAAACACTAGTGACAATCTTCATGATACAGCAACTCACATAACATAAAGATTGATTTCTAAAGTTGAAGTCAAAAGCTTTTAATCTGGTAACAGAAACATTTTTGTATTTTTCTGTTTGGTTTTTCATTTCCATGATGGTCAGACTGTATGTTGTTGGAGTGACTCCTTCCATGTACGCCAACCAGGGTTTTCTTTCAGTGGGATCTAAAACAAAATATAATAAAATACTTGACATTTTTCAACGGAATTATCAATATCAAATACTTACATTATATTTTTTGGCTAAAAATCAACGTTTTCGATGATATATATTTATCTCTCATTAACTAATAGATAGGTAGATGGTAAAGCACTAAAAAGGGGTCGTCTGTCACTTGTATCTCTAGTAAACATTGCTTATTATAAAGGTCAAAAGCATTAAATACTAACCATTTATAGCATGGCAAGAGCTGGCAAGAAGACCACCTGTATACCCCTCAACACAAGAACATGTATACCCTTGGCTACCAGTGTTTTTACAAATCTGGTCGCAATAGCCGTCATAAAGACATTCATCCAAATCTGAAATCGACAAGAATGCACAAATAAGCATGCATGTCAAAAAAAATTCAACCCTGTGGATTCCATGATTTATCAATGCAAAACAAGGTGTTATGAATGTGTACAGTATCATTAATTTTTAGTCAAAACACAGATCAGTTCATTATTTTTCAGATAAAAATACAAACACAGCTGAGCCACGGATCATATATACCCATACAAGTATTGGCAGTTTTGTTGTGGTAAGCCTTGGACCCACACACGCAGGCTACACCATGTTGTACAAACACAGCTGAACTACGGATCATACATACCCATACAAGTATTGGCAGTTTTGTTGTGGTAAGCCTTGGACCCACACACGCAGGCTACACCATGTTGTACAAACACAGCTGAACTACGGATCATACATACCCATACAAGTATTGGCAGTTTTGTTGTGGTAAGCCTTAGACCCACACACGCAGGCTACACCATGTTGCATCGGGATGCAATCCTTGGCATTGGTTGGACAGCCTTCACCCAAACAGTCAGGCACTGATCCTGCAAAAAATTTGTAAAATACGAGCCATCCATCCTATAAAAAAAAAAATAAAAAAAAAAAAAAAAAAAAAAACCGCAGTGAAGCCCTTCACCCTCCCCATCAAAGGAAAGCCTATTACAACTTACTTCTGCAGTGGAGTCCCTCATCCTCCCCATCAGGACATTCGACGATACTGTTACAGAGACTAGACAACTCTACACACATGGACGATCCGTCACACTGGTACTGATTCGGACGGCACGGTTCCTCACCCTCAGCACCTGATTTAGCCAAGTGATAGAAAATATGCAGATGAGCTCATTTGACTTTGAATTTTCTATTGAGTAGTATGAGTTTGAAGGAAAATAGGATAACACTCGTAAAACTTTTCTGTGTGACTTAAGCATGATAAGAAATATGGAATCTATTAGTAAGAATAAATCTGTGAAAAGGAGATTCATGAGTAGAAATGGATGTAACTAGATGTAAAGGCCTAGAGGCCTTCGGGCATTTCGCTACACAACACAATCACAGGTGAAATGGTAATTACTGACAACTCTGCAACCAAAATGATTATGTAGATACATCCATTTCAATCCAAGACGACGGTTTCTGAGATATAAATGAAAATAAACGAGATATGGCCGAAAATGAAAAATGCCGATTCAGCAGAAAAAAAAAATTTGGCACAGGCACAATTCCACCCAGCATGCCCATAAGACATGTTTGTCTAGTACATGTACCACGAGTCCAAAAATAACATCCATTTCATTCAACGATGCATCGTTTCCGAGATATGGCCAAAAATGAAAAATGTGAAGAAAGCAAAAAAAATTTGGCCCAGGATCAAGTTGACCCAACATACCCTTAAGACATAATTGCCTAGTGTCACTAGTCCGAAAATAACGTCCGTTTTCCTCTACGACGCACTGTTTCCGAAATATGGCCGAAAATGAAAAACGCCGACTCAGCAAAAAAAAATTGGCCCAGGGCCAAGTTCACCCAACATACCCTAAATACACGTTTGCCTAGTGTCACCAGTCCGAAAATAACGTCCGTTTCACTCTACGATGCACCGTTTCCGAGATATCGACGAAAACGAAAAATGCCGCTTCGGCAAAAAAATTTCGGGTCAAGGTCAAAGTTCATCCATATTACCCTCAAGACATGTTTGTCAACGAGTCCGAAAGTGACGTCCGTGTCGCTCTATGACTCACCATTTCTGAGATATCGACGAAAACGAAAAATGCCGACTCGGCAAAAAAATTTCGGGTCAAAGTCAAAGTTCATCAATAATACCCCTTAGACATGTTTGTCTAGGGCGACAAGTCCGAAAATAACGTCCGTTTCGCTCTTCGACGCACCGTTTCCGAGATATCGACGAAAACGAGAAATGCCGCCTCGGCAAAAAAATTTCGGGTCAAGGTCAAAGTTCATCCTTAATACCTTTAAGACATGTTTGTCTAGGGCGACGAGTCCAAAAATAACGTCCGTTTCGCTCTACGACGCACCGTTTCCGAGATATCGACGGGAACGAAAAATGCCGACTCGGCAAAAAAAATTCGGGTCAAGGTCGAAGTTCATCCATAAAACCCCTTAGACATGTTTGTCTAGGATGACGAGTGCGAAAATAACGTCTGTTTCGCTCTACGACGCAACGTTTTCGAGATATCGACAAAAAATGCCGACTCGGCAAAAAAAATTCGGGTCAAGGTCAAAGTTCATCCATAAAACCCCTTAGACATGTTTGTCTAGGGTGACGAGTCCGAAAACAACGTTCGTTTCACTCCACGACGCACCGTTTCCGAGATATCGATGAAAACGAGAAATGCCGACTTGGCAAAAAAAATTTGGGTCCAAAAAACCACTTAGACATGTTTGTCTAGGACGACGAGTCCGAAAATAACGTTCGTTTCGCTCTACGATGCGCCGTTTCCGAGATATTGACGAAGAAGAAAAATGCCGACTCGGCAAAAATTAGCCCAATGGGCTAGAAAGGTTACCGGAGAAATATACAGAGTTAAGCCGAGAAAGTTGAAGGTCAAATTCAAGGTGACCACTGAAATCGCCATATCTCTAACCTTGAAAATAGGATCAAAGGTTAAATTCTAGATCACCAAACTATACAGCATACATCATTTCCTATATGTTCACTCTGGACCCCTAAGCTGTAAATTTGATAATAAGCGAGATATAAGCCATTTTGTAATCTGACTTTGAAAATAAAATGACTGACCTTGAAATTTAGGTCAAAGGTCAAATTCAATATCATTAAAATATTCAGAATATATCATTTCCTATATGTTCACAATTGATTCCTGAGCTGTAAAGTCGATAATAAGCGAGATATTAGCCATTTTGTCCTGTTGACCTTGAAAATGAGGTCAAAAGTCAAATTCAAGGTCACTAGAATATTCAGCATATATCATTTCCTATATGTTCACAATTGATTTCTAAGCTGTAAAGGCGCTAATAAGCAATATATTGGCCATTTTGTCCTGTGACCTTGATAATGAGTTCAAAGGTCAAATTCAAGGTCATGAGAATATTCAAAATATATCATTTCTTATATGTTCACAATTGATTCCTAAGCTGTAAAGTCGATAATAAGCGAGATATTAGCACATTTGTCCTGTGACCTTGGAAATGAGGTCAAAGGTCAAATTCAAGGTCATGAGAATATTCAGCATATATCATTTCCTATATGTTCACAATTGATTCCTAAGCTGTAAAGTCGATAATAAGCAAGATATTAGCCATTTTGTCATGTGACCTTGAAAATGAGGTCAAAGGTCAAATTGAAGGTCATGAGAATTTTCAGCATATATCATTTCCTATATGTTCACAATTGATTCCTAAGCTGTAAAGTCGCTAATAAGCAAGATATTGGCCGTTTTGTCCTGTGACCTTGAAAATGAGGTCAAAGGTCAAATTCGAGGTCACGAGAATTTTCAGCATATATCATTTCCTATATGTTCACAATCGATTCCTAAGCTGTAAAGTCGCTAATAAGCAAGATATTGGCCATTTTGTCCTGTGACCTTGATAATGAGTTCAAAGGTCAAATTCAAGGTCATGAGAATATTCAAAATATATCATTTCTTATATGTTCACAATTGATTCCTAAGCTGTAAAGTCGATAATAAGCGAGATATTAGCACATTTGTCCTGTGACCTTGGAAATGAGGTCAAAGGTCAAATTCAAGGTCATGAGAATATTCAGCATATATCATTTCCTATATGTTCACAATTGATTCCTAAGCTGTAAAGTCGATAATAAGCAAGATATTAGCCATTTTGTCATGTGACCTTGAAAATGAGGTCAAAGGTCAAATTCAAGGTCATGAGAATTTTCAGCATATATCATTCCCTATATGTTCACAATTGATTCCTAAGCTGTAAAGTCGCTAATAAGCAAGATATTGGCCGTTTTGTCCTGTGACCTTGAAAATGAGATCAAAGGTCAAATTCAAGGTCACGAGAATTTTCAGCATATATCATTTCCTATATGTTCACAATCGATTCCTAAGCTGTAAAGTCGCTAATAAGCAAGATATTGGCCATTTTGTCCTGTGACCTTGAAAATGAGGTCAAAGCTCAAATTCAAAGCCACGAGAATATTCAGCATATATCATTTCCTATATGTTCACAATTGATTCCTAAGCTGTAAAGTCGATAATAAGCGAGATATTAGCAATTTTGTCCTGCGACCTTGGAAATGAGGTCAAAGGTCAAATTCAAGGTCACGAAAATATTCAGCATATATCATTTCCTATATGTTCACAATTGATTCCTAAACTGTAAAGTCGATAATAAGCGAGATATTAGCCATTTTGTCATGTGATCTTGAAAATGAGGTCAAAGGTCAAATTCAAGGTCACAAGAATATTCAGCATATATCATTTCCTATATGTTCACAACTGATTCCTAAGCTGTAAAGTCGATAATAAGCGAGATATTAGCCATTTTGTCCTGTGACCTTGAAAATGAGGTCAAAAGTCAAATTCAAGGTCACGAGAATATTCAGCATATATCATTTCCTATATGTCCACAATTCATTCCTAGTCTCTAACTTCAATATTAAGTGAGATATTAGGCTTAATGTGTGCCATTGTGAAGCATAGGAAAATTTAACATGGGAAAGTCACATTTGGGCCGAGTTTGAGCCCAAAATGGCCCACTTCAAGCGATTCAAGCGCAACGAAATTTATACATGTCAAAGGGGTACATATGAGGAGTGTTTTTCATCAATAAGAAAAAAAAGTTAATGAAGAGATTTTGAGAAAACGACCATCGAAGTCCAAAATTGGCCATGTTTCGACGAAAACGGCCGCTCTGACCTTGAAACCAAGGTCAGAGGTCAAATTCAAGGTCACGACAATATTCAGCATATATCATTTCCTATATGTCCACAATTGATTCCTAGTCTCTAATCTCAATATTAAGTGAGATATTAGGCTTTAATGTGTCCCATTATAAAGCATAGGAGAATTTAACATGGGAAAGTCCCATTTGGGCCGAGTTTGGGCCCAAAATGGCCCACTTCGAGCGATTCTAGCGCAACGAAATTTATACATGTCACAGGGGTACATATGAGGAGTGTTATGCATCAATAAAAAAAAATTAGCCCAATGGGCTAGAAAGGTTACCGGAGAAATATACAGAGTTAAGCCGAGAAAGTTTAAGGTCAAATTCAAAGTGAGCACTGAAATCGCCATATCTCTAACCTTGAAAATGGGATCAAAGGTTAAATTCTAGATCATCAAACTATTCAGCATACATCATTTCCTATATGTTCACTATGGACCCCTAAGCTGTAAATTTGATAATACCGTATTTATTCAATTAGTTCGAACAGCTAAAAATAATTAAATTTTGAAATGTTCGAATTATTAGATTCACGATGAAATCGTCCGTCAAAACGGAAAAAAACGCAAACCCAGATTTAACATACGCGAGTTGACAGATACCGTTCATCATGGTGGTTGGAATTAGGGCTTGTACTGTACGATTGATGGGTTAACCGCAGACAACTAGCATTTTTAGAAAACTTGAATAACTTCCTGCTAAATCGCCCGGTAACTGTTGTTTATAATCTCACATTGATACTAAATTCTAGTCATATTGCATGTGCATTCGAGTCACTCGAATCGGAAAAACTTCGCAAACCGCCTGGCACTCTTGAGGTCCGCGCTTTCAATATTTCTTCTCCTATCATAGAGGTACATGAGCCCATCATAATGTACATCTATGGCTTTGCAACCACTGCCACCTGGCGAATATATCGCTGATTACTCATTTCGTAGTGCTGCCGCCTGGTGAGTTGTCAGTTTTGGCATCTGACAAGTTGATTTCGTTCGTTGTTTCAATCGAAATTTTGATCGTAAATTTGCCTGTTCGAACTAAACGAGTCAATTTGAAAATTATTGTCTTCAAGAACTTTTGGTGTTCGAATTATTAGAGTGTTCGAACTAATTGAATAAATACGGTAAGCGAGATATAAGCCATTTTGTAATCTGACTTTGAAAATAAAATGACTGACCTTGAAATTTAGGTCAAAGGTCAAATTCAATATCATTAAAATATTCAGAATATATCATTTCCTATATGTTCACAATTGATTCCTAAGCTGTAAAGTCGATAATAAGCGAGATATTAGCCATTTTGTCCTGTTGACATTGAAAATGAGGTCAAAAGTCAAATTCAAGGTCACTAGAATATTCAGCATATATCATTTCCTATATGTTCACAATTGATTTCTAAGCTGTAAAGGCGCTAATAAGCAAGATATTGGCCATTTTGTCCTGTGACCTTGAAAATGAGGTCAAAGGTCAAATTCAAGGTCATGAGAATATTCAGCATATATCATTTCCTATATGTTCACAATTGATTCCTAAGCTGTAAAGTCGATAATAAGCGAGATATTAGCAATTTTGTCCTGTGACCTTGAAAATAGGTCGAAGGCCAAATTCAAGGTCACGAGTATTTTCAACATATATCATTTCCTATATGTTCATAATTGATTCCTAAGCTGTAAAGTCGCTAATAAGCAAGATATTGGCCATTTTGTCATGTGACCTTGAAAATGAGGTCAAAGGTCAAATTCAAGGTCATGAGAATATTCAGCATATATCATTTCCTATATGTTCACAATTGATTCCTAAGCTGTAAAGTCGATAATAAGCGAGATATTAGCAATTTTGTCCTGTGACCTTGGAAATGAGGTCAGGGTCAAATTCGAGGTCATGAAAATATTCAGCATATATCATTTCCTATATGTTCACAATTGATTCCTAAACTGTAAAGTCGATAATAAGCGAGATATTAGCCATTTTGTCATGTGACCTTGAAAATGAGGTCAAAGGTCAAATTCAAGGTCACGAGAATATTTAGCATATATCATTTCCTATATGTTCACAATTGATTCCTAAGCTGTAAAGTCGATAATAAGCGAGATATTAGCCATTTTGTCCCGTGACCTTGAAATTGAGGTCAAAGGTCAAATTCAAGGTCACGAGAATTTTCAGCATATATCATTTCCTATATGTTCACAATCGATTCCTAAGCTGTAAAGTCGCTAATAAGCAAGATATTGGCCATTTTGTCTTGTGACCTTGAAAATGAGGTCAAAGCTCAAATTCAAGGCCACAAGAATATTCAGCATATATCATTTCCTATATGTTCACAATTGATTCCTAAGCTGTAAAGTCGATAATAAGCGAGATATTAGCAATTTTGTCCTGCGACCTTGGAAATGAGGTCAAAGGTCAAATTCAAGGTCACAAGAATATTCAGCATATATCATTTCCTATATGTTCACAACTGATTCCTAAGCTGTAAAGTCGATAATAAGTGAGATATTAGCCATTTTGTCCTGTGACCTTGAAAATGAGGTCAAAAGTCAAATTCAAGGTCACGAGAATATTCAGCATATATCATTTCCTATATGTCCACAATTCATTCCTAGTCTCTAATTTCAATATTAAGTGAGATATTAGGTTTAATGTGTCCCATTATAAAGCATAGGAGAATTTAACATGGGAAAGTCCCATTTGGGCTGAGTTTGGGCCCAAAATGGCCCACTTCGAGCGATTCAAGCGCAACGAAATTTATACATGTCACAGGGGTACATAGGAGGAGCGTCATGCATCAATAAGAAAAAAAGTTACTGAACAGATTTTGAGAAAACGACCGTCGAAGTCCAAAGTTGGCCATTTTTCGACGAAAACGGCCGCTCTGACCTTGAAACCAAGGTCAGAGGTCAAATTCAAGGTCACGACAATATTCAGCATATATCATTTCCTATATGTCCACAATTGATTTCTAGTCTCTAATCTCAATATTAAGTGAGATATTAGGCTTTAATGTGTCCCATTATAAAGCATAGGAGAATTTAACATGGGAAAGTCCCATTTGGGCCGAGTTTGGGCCAAAATGGCCCACTTCGAGCGATTCAAGCGCAACGAAATTTATAGACATCATAGAAGTACATATGAGGAGTCTTATGTATCAAAGAGAAAAAAAGTTACTGAACAGATTTTGAGAAAATGGCCGCCAAAGTCCAAAATCAGGCGTTTTTCGTCGAAAACGGCCGCCATTTTGAAGAAAAAGCGAAAATCAAAAAACTAAAAAATACCTCCTTCTTGAATTATTTTTAAGTATTTTTCTGCAAAATTTCAGAAAAATTCGCCCGTAAACAAAAAAGATAAAAATGTGGACGACGACGACGACGACGGACGACGACGGACGACGGACGCAACGCCATGCCAATAGGTTATCGGACCATAGGTCCGGTAACCTAAAAATGTGGACGACGCCGACGCCGGACGCAATGCCATGCGTGACCAAAAGTCCGGTAACCTAAAATGTGGACGGACGGACAGAAGACGGATGAACGGACGCAACGTGGCGGCAATAGGTTATCGGACCATAGGACCGGACCATATGGCCTAAGGTATGTTCTGACAAATTTATGGGGAAATTCATCACGCCAAAAAAAAGTTACAGACAAGGACGGACGACGGACGACAGACAACAGACGGACGACAGACAACAGACCGATAATAGCTTATCGGCCTAAAGGGCCGGTAAGCTAAAAACACTGACAGTCAGGATTTCTAAAGGAAAGTGCACACCAAAGATTCCTTTTGAAGTCCAGTGTCCTTATAATCTATACAGAAACTAAAGTAGATTCTGAATACACGCTAAACTAGAAAGTATCTACATGAAACGAATCAGAATTTACTAAAAACCAGATTATGGCTAGGCAGAAACGTGAACAAACCCAGGAAATGACAATGTTACAAAATGTTACATTTACCTGTTTGGCCTGGGTATACATGGTATAGGAATCAAACACACATGACTACATGTACACAATGTATACCCATTACTAAACGTCAGTCAATCTCCATGTGATACCATGACTACATGTACACGATTTGTACCCATTACTAAACGTCAGCCAATCTCCATGTGATACCATGACTACATGTACACGATGTATACCCATTACTAAACGTCAGTCAATCTCCATGTGATACCATGACTACATGTACAGTAAGTAAGTAAGTAAGTATAACTTTATTGATCCTTGCAAGGAAATTAACTGCCTGAATGTTACATTAGTATAACTGTTACAACAGACAATACACCGACATTAAACATATATACATGTACAAAACATGATATACATGAAACTAAACATATATATATATATATAAATATGTATATATACATGTACATAACATTGATCATGATATTGACCCTCGCCGGTATCTCGCGTTGAATGCTCGAATGGCTTGGGGAATGAAGGACCTGGGATGACGTGTTTTTGTGGAAAACTTGGGTAGTCTTAGTCTACCACTGCGCTGGATGATTTGATTCATCAACACTTTATTGAGTGGATGACTTCCATCCTCCCAAATGGCACCAAGTTTGGTTGTAATAAGGCTTTGATACACAGCTGATAATCCTTCTTGATCCTCGCCAATGAGCCTACTCGCTCGTCTTACTAATTGATCGACTCTGTTCTGGTCGGTTTTGGAAACATTTCCTCCCCATGCTACCAAACAGTATCTCCACACGCTTTGGATTACAGACTTATAGAATATACCAAGTACTGTATTGTCTACTTGGAAGGATTTCATTTTCCTCATGCAGTACATCCGTGTATTCAATTTTTTAATAATATAATCCGTATTACTGGACCATGTTAACTTGTCATCAATGACAACGCCTAGGTATTTATATGTACCGACCCTTTCAACTGTTGATCCGTTAATTAATACAGGATCTGGTGCCACACTTTCCCTACTGAAGTCAATTAACATTTCTTTAGTCTTACTGACATTCAATTGAAGGTAGTTATGTTCACAGTACAACACAAATGACTCGAGTACCCAATTATAATCGGTTTTGTTTTTACATAGTCCTAATAGTGCAGTATCGTCGGCAAACTTGACAAAAGTACAGGAAGCTTCAGAGGACCTACAATCAGACGTGTATACCGTAAATAGCAATGGCGCCAGTACCGTGCCCTGCGGGGCTCTGGTGTTGGACTTTATTGTACTAGAGAACACATCGTTAGTGATTCTGACAAACTGTGTGCGATTGGTGAGATACTCTAACACCCAGAGCACAAGACCTTTCGGGACATTCATTTCACGAAGTTTAGTGGCAAGAAGGTGAGGCTGAATTGTGTTGAACGCTGACGAAAAATCAAAGAACATTATGCGAGCAGTGCTACTAACTTCAAGCTGAGACTACAGTCTATCTACAAGGACCAGTATGGCATCCTCGGTGCTCCTTTTGTTACTGTACGCAAATTGCAATGGGTCAAGACAGTCTGCTACCATCGACTTCAACTGTTTCAGAACTATCCGTTCACAAACCTTCATTGCGACAGATGTAAGTGCCACAGGCCTTAGATCATTCAAGCATGATACAGTAGATCTTTTGGGAACTGGAATTATACAGGACCTTTTCCACAATGAAGGAATTGACTGTGTTTGAAAGCTGATGTTGAAAATTTTACAGAAAATGTAACATAATTGATAGCTGCAGTTTTTTAACACTTTAGCTGATATGTTATCTGGACCTGGAGCTTTCGACGGATTCTGACCAGAGAAGTGCCGCTGTACATCCTCTACGGTCGCCTCCAGATTCCAGTCAACGCTGCCAGTCAGATCCTGCTTGAGCATGAGAATGTCAGTCGAGAAGTCTTGGTTGTCGAAGCGATTGTAAAAATTGTTCAGTTCAGCACTGTACTCCGTGGAACATTTGGGGATGGGAGTACCCTTGGCGCTACCATGTGAGAAGCCACTCATCAAACGTATTCCCTTCCAGACCTTTTTCATATTGTTTTGTCGGAAATGGTCTTCGATCTGGTCTTTGTATTTTATTTTTTCTCTGTCAATGGCTTTTTTCAGCACTTTCTGGATAGCTTTAAGTTCGTCTTCATTCCCTTGTCCAAAAATACGTTTTTTCATGTTGATAATATCTTTCACCGGTTTGGTAATCCAAGGTTTATTGTTAGGAAATATTTTAATTTGTTTGGAGGGAACTGCCAGATCAGTGCAGAAATTGATGATGTATACCCATTACTAAACGTCAGTCAATCGCCATGTGATACCATGACTACATGTACACAATGTATACCCATTACTAAACGTCAGTCAATCGCCATGTGATACCATGACTACATGTACACGATTTGTACCCATTACTAAACGTCAGCCAATCACCATGTGATACCATGACTACATGTACACAATGTATACCCATTACTAAACGTCAGTCAATCGCCATGTGATACCATGACTACATGTACACGATTTGTACCCATTACTAAACGTCAGCCAATCTCCATGTGATACCATGACTACATGTACACAATGTATACCCATTACTAAACGTCAGTCAATCGCCATGTGATACCATGACTACATGTACACGATTTGTACCCATTACAAAACGTCAGTCAATCGCCATGTGATACCATGACTACATGTACACAATGTATACCCATTACTAAACGTCAGTCAATTGTGATACCATGACTACATGTACACGACTTGTACCCATTACTAAACGTCAGCCAATCTCCATGTGATACCATGACTACATGTACACAATGTATACCCATTACTAAACGTCAGTCAATCGCCATGTGATACCATCAATACATGTACACAATGTATACCCATTACTAAACGTCAGTCAATCGCCATGTGGTACCATGACTACAAGTACATGATGTATACCCATTACTAAACGTCAGTCAATCTCCATGTGATACCATGACTACATGTACACAATGTATACCCATTACTAAATGTCAATCAATCACCATGTGATACCATGACTACATGTACACGATTTGTACCCATTACTAAAATTCAGCCAATCTCCATGTGATACCATGACTACATGTACACAATGTATACCCATTACTAAACGTCAGTCAATCTCCATGTGATACCATGACTACATGTACACGATTTGTACCCATTACTAAACGTCAGCCAATCTCCATGTGATACCATGACTACATGTACACAATGTATACCCATTACTAAACGTCAGTCAATCGCCATGTGATACCATGACTACATGTACACAATGTATACCCATTACTAAACGTCAGCCAATCTCCATGTGATACCATGACTACATGTACACAATGTATACCCATTACTAAACGTCAGCCAATCTCCATGTGATACCATGACTACATGTACACAATGTATACCCATTACTAAACGTCAGTCAATCGCCATGTGATACCATGACTACATGTACACAATGTATACCCATTACTAAACGTCAGCCAATCTCCATGTGATACCATGACTACATGTACACAATGTATACCCATTACTAAATGTCAGTCAATCTCCATGCGATACCATGACTACATGTACACAATGTATACCCCTTACTAAACGTCAGTCAATCGCCATGTGATACCATGACTACATGTACACAATGTATACCCATTACTAAACGTCAATCAATCGCCATGTGATACCATGACTACATGTACACAATGTGTACCCATTACTAAACGTCAGTCAATCGCCATGTGATACTATGACTACATGTACACGATTTGTACCCATTACTAAACGTCAACCAATCTCCATGTGATACCATGACTACATGTACACGATGTATACCCATTACAAAACGTCAGCCAATCTCCATGTGATACCATGACTACATGTACACAATGTATACCCATTACTAAACGTCAGTCAATCGCCATGTGATACCATGACTACATGTACACGATGTATACCCATTACTAAACGTCAGTCAATCTCCATGTGATACCATGACTACATGTACACGATGTATACCCATTACTAAACGTCAGTCAATCGCCATGTGATACCATGACTACAAGTACACGATGTATACCCATTACTAAACGTCAGTCAATCGCCATGTGATACCATGACTACATGTAAACAATGTATACCCATTACTAAACGTCAGTCAATCGCCATGTGATACCATGACTACATGTACACAATGTATACCCATTACTAAACGTCAGTCAATCGCCATGTGATACCATCAATACATGTACACGATGTATACCCATTACTGATATTCCGAATTGAGGGCTTATAATTATGCAACTTAAATCATGTTTGCATACTTTAGGGTAATAATGACAATGTGGCCGCGCTATCTATTGTGTGATACAAAATAATATATAAGTGTTATCTATACGATCTATAGCGACATGAACTCGTACGTACAGTGCATGGTGTGTTCATCTGAGGCATCTGGACAATCGGCTTCACCGTCACACACCCAGCCCATTGAGATACACAGTCTGCCGTCATGGCAACGAAACTTCCCCACCTCACATGTCACAGCAGCTGTAGGGAGAGAGGGGGAGGGGAAGGGGTTTGGACGGGGTAAGAAGGCATGATCACTTTTGCAAAATTAGCCCAAAGGCTAAGATAGGTTACCGGACAATTTTGGTTTGGCCATGGCAGCATTGGCAGGTAACCATGGTAACAGACCTTGAGATTTACCAATCAAGGTTCGCAGTGTAAACATATGACCTTGAGATTTACCAATCAAGGTCATCCGTGTGAACTTCGATGTCACCATTACATGTATGTGTGCGGCATTAGATATCCTATATGTTCATAATACAAAGATATATCTGGGTGGAATCGTTTAGGTCAATTTACACAATCCAAGTCAGACATTTGGCACTCAAGGTCATCTGACGTCAAGTTCAAGGTCATCATTAGTTGTGCCATATATGTCTTCCTATATGTTCATAATGCAAACATGAGCTCTATCTGCAAGCATTTCATCTATAGAGGCAAATCTGAGCATTTTTTTTACCCAAAAATGGCTGTTTTGACCTCTCAAGGTCATCCAAGGTCAAATTCAAGGTCACCACACAAGTCGCCATATATGACTTCCCATTTGAAAGTGCCAATTTCTAAGCTCCATCTTCAAGCGTTCTATGAGTACAGTCCGGACAGCTCCCATTATGAAGGAAAAAAGTGCCGAAAATTTTCTAAGTCAAAAATTGTTTTGAAAGCGTGAAACATTTTTTTTGCCTAGAAATGGCCCAAAATGGATAGTAATGCGATTTGGGTCAAAAAAAATTTTTTTTCGCCGACTCGTCAAAAATTCAAAATGGCCGCCACACAGAGATTGACGATTCAAGGGCAACAAAACTTATACACGTCACAGAGGTATATAGGAGGAATCTTTTTAAACAAAAATCTCAAAACTGATCAGACAGTTTTTGAGAAAATACAGACCAGATGCAAATTTGAGCATTTTCGACCCCAAAATGGCTGTTTTGACCTTTCAAGGTCACCCAAGGTCAAATTCAAGGTCACCACACAAGTCGCCATATATGACTTCCCATTTGAAAGTGCCAATTTCTAAGCTCTATCTTCAAGCGTTCTATGAGTACAGTCCGGACAGCTCCCATTATGAAGGAAAAAAGTGCCGAAAATTTTCCAAGTACAAAATCTTTTTCAAAGGGTGAAAAATTTTTTTGCCCTAGAAATGACCCAAAATGGATAGTAATGCGATTTGGGGCGAAAAAAATTTTTTTCGCCGACCCGCCAAAAATTCAAAATGGCCGCCACACGGAAACCGGCGAATTTAGGGCAACCAAACTTATACATATCACAGATGTATATGAGGGGAATCTTTTGAAACCAAAAACTCAAAACTGATCAGACAGTTTTTGAGAAAATGGCCAGCAAAGTCGAAAATTGAGCGTTTTTCGACAAAAACGACCGCCATTTTGAAAATTAGCCCAAAGGCTAAGATAGGTTACCGGACAATTTTGGTTTGGCCATGGCAGCATCAGCAGGTAAGAGACCTTGAGATTTACCAATCAAGGTTCGCAGTGTAAACATATGACCTTGAGATTTACCAATCAAGGTCATCCGTGTGAACTTCGATGTCACCATTACATGTATGTGTGCGGTATTTGATATTCTATATGTTCATAATACAAAGATATATCTGGGTGGAATCGTTTAGGCCGCTCAGGTCAATTTACACATTCCAAGTCAGACATTCGGTCATCTGACATCAAGTTCAAGGTCATCATTAGTTGTGCCATATATGTCTTCCTATATGTTCATAATGCAAACATGAGCTCTATCTGCAAGCATTTCATATACAGAGGCAAATCTTAGCATTTTTAACCCCAAAATGGCTGTTTTGACCTTTCAAGGTCATCCAAGGTCAAATTCAAGGTCACCACACAAGTCGCCATATATGACTTCCCATTTGAAAGTGCCAATTTCTAAGCTCTATCTTCAAGCGTTCTATGAGTACAGTCCTGACAGCTCCCATTATGAAGGAAAAAAGTGACGAAAATTTTCTAAGTCCAAATTTTTTTTCAAAGGGTGAAAAAATTTTTTTGCCTAGAAATGGCCCAAAATGGATAGTAATGCGATTTGGGGCGAAAAATTTTTTTTTTGCCGACCTGCCAAAAATTCAAAATGGCCGCCACATGGAGGTCGGCGATTCAAGGGCAACAAACTTACACACGTCACAGAGGTATATAAGAGGAATCTTTTTAAACAAAAATCTCAAAACTGATCTGACAGTTTTTGAGAAAATACAGACCAGGTGCGAATTTGATCATTTTTTGACCCAAAAATGGCTGTTTTGACCTTTCAAGGTCATCCAAGATCAAATTCAAGGTCACCACACAAGTCGCCATATATGACTTCCCATGTGAAAGTGCCAATTTCTAAGCTCTATCTTCAAGCGTTCTAGGAGTACAGTCCGGACAGCTCCCATTATGAAGGAAAAAAGTGACGAAAATTTTCTAAGTCCAAAATTTTTTCCAAAGGTGAAAATTTTTTTTTGACTAGAAATGGTTCAAAATGGATAGTAATGCGATTTGGGGCGAAAAAAAATTTTTTTGCCGACCCGCCAAAAATTCAAAATGGCCGCCACACGAAGACCGGCGAATTTAGGGCATCCAAACTTATACATATCACAGAGGTATATGAGGGAAATATTTTGAAACCCAAAACTCAAAACTGATCAGACAGTTTTTTGAGAAAATGGCCGTCAAAGTCCAAAATTGAGCGTTTTTCGACAAAAATGGTCGCCATTTTGAAAAAAATGCGAAAATCAAAAAACAAAAAAATACTTCCTTCTCAAAATATTTTTAGGCATTTTTGTGCAAAATTTCAGAAAGATTAGATCGTTAACTTTAAAGATAAAAATGTTAACGCCGGACGGACGGACGGACGCAACGCCATGCCAATAGGTTATCGGACCAAAGGTCCGGTAACCTAAAAATTAGGCCGAGGGCCAAAGATTGGTTACCGGACAGTGTTTAATATTTTAGATGTTAGCCAGGTCAATGGTTAAATTCAAGGTCAAGAGAATAATCAGCATATATAATATATATCATGTCCACAGTTGATTGCTAAGCTGTAAATTCAATAATCAGAGAGATATTAGCAATTTTTTGGTGTAGACTTGAAAATGAAAGCAAAGGTCAAACTCAAGGTCATCAAAATATTCAGTGCATATCATTTTATGTGTCCACAATTGATTCCCAAGCCATACAGTCAAAAGAGGAGCAAGATATGAGCCATTTTCTCCTGTGACCTTGAAAATGAGGTCAGAGGTCAAATTCAAGGTCACAAGAATATTCAGCATATATCATTTCCTATATATCCACAATTGATTCCTAAGCTGTAAAGTCGATAACAAGTGAGATATTAGCCATTTTGTCCTGTGACCTTGAAAATGAGGTCAAAGGTCAAATTCAAGGTCATGACAATAATCTACATATATCATTTCCTATATGTTCATAATTGATTCCTAAGCTGCAAAGTCGATAACAAGCGAGATATTAGCCATTTTGTCCTGTGACCTTGAAAAAGAGGTCAGAGGTCAAATTCAAGGTCACAAGAATATTCAGCATATATCATTTCCTATATGTTCACAATTGATTCCTAAGCTGCAAAGTCGCTAATGAGCAAGATATTGGCCATTTTGTCCTGTGACCTTGAAAATGAGGTCAAAGGTCAAATTCAAGGTCACGAGAATATTCAGCATATACCATTTCCTATATGTCCACAATTGATTCCTAGTCTCTAATCATAATATTAAGTGAGATATCAGCCATAATGTGTCCCATTATAAAGCATAGGAGAATTTAACATGGGAAAGTCCCATTTGGGCCTTTGGGCCAAAATGGCCCACTGCGAGCGATTCAAGCCCAACGAAATTTATAGGCATCATAGAAGTACATATGAGGAGTGTTATGTATCAAAAAGAAAAAAAGTTACTGAACAGATTTTGAGAAAATGGCCGCCAAAGTCCAAAATCAGGCATTTTTCGTCGAAAACGGTAGCCATTTTGAAAAAAATGCGAAAATCAAAAAACTAAAAAATACCTCCTTCTTGAATAGCCATTCTGTGATGTGACCTTGAAAATGAGGTCAAAGTTCAAGTTCAAGGTTATGAAAATATTCAGTATATATCATTCCTCTATATTCGCAATTGATTCCTATGCTGTAAATGTAAGTATCAATCTATTACCACCAATACAATCAGATTTTGATGATGCCAATAAGAAACGTAAAATACTACATTTTGCAATAGAAACAAACAAAGCCCGACCAAATAGTTTATCCAAAGACACACTGGCGTCTTCAGGGGCAGACAATGTGTTAAATGTAGTTGTTTCTACTGTACACCAGATGGAATTAGTATACAACTGCCCAACAACCTATGAAAATAATTTAGAAATCCGAATCTAACCCCATGGAATAGATACATGACAAGTACAAAAGTACCCAATCACAAGCCCGAAGGCTACTGAGTTGATGGTATCCTCGGGGACAGATTTAACGTCCGCCAGCAGTGACACCGACTCAGTGGTACAAATGTAAGTATCAATCTATTACCACCAATACAATCAAATTTTGATGATGCCAATAAGAAAGGTAAAATACAACATTTTGCAATAGAAACAAGCCCGACCAAATAGTTTATCCAAAGACACACTGGCGTCATCAGGGGCAGATGTAAAGATGATAATAAGCGACATATTAGCCATTTTGTTCTCTGACCTTGAAAATGAGATCAAAGGTCAAATTCTAGATCACCAAAATATTCAGCATACATCATTTCCTATATGTTCACTAAGGACCCCTAAGCTGTAAATTTGATAATAAGCGAGATATAAGCCATTTTGTATTCTGACCTTGAAAATAAAATGACTAACCTTGAAATTTAGGTCAAGGGTCAAATTCAAGGTCACTAGAATATTCAGCATATATCATTTCCTATATGTTCACAATTGATTCCTAAGCTGCAAAGTCGCTAATAAGCAAGATATTGGCCATTTTGTCCTGTGACCTTGAAAATGAGGTCAAAGGTCAAATTCAAGGTCACGAGAATATTCAGCATATATCATTTCCTATTTGTTCACAATTGATTCCTAAGCCGTAAAGTCGATAATAAGCGAGATATTAGCAATTTTGTCCTGTGACCTTGGAAATGAGGTCAAAGGTCAAATTCAAGGTCACGAGAATATTCAGCATATATCATTTCCTATATGTTCACAATTAATTCCTAAGCCGTAAAGTCGATAATAAGCGAGATATTAGCAATTTTGTGCTATGACCTTGAAAATAAGGTCAAAGGTCAAATTTGAGGTCATCAGAATATCCAGCGTATATCCTTTCCTGTATGTCCATATTTGATTCCTAAGCTGTAAAGTCGATAATAAGCGAGATATTAGCCATTTTGTCCCGTGACCTTGAAAATGAGGTCAAAGGTCAAATTCAAGGTCACGTGAATATTCAGCATATATCATTTCCTACATGTCCACAATTGATCACTAAGCTGTAAAATCGATAATAAGTGAGATATTAGCTATTTTGTCCCGTGACCTTGAAAATGAGGTCGAAGGTCAAATTCAAGGTCATGACAATAATCTGCATCTATCATTTCCTATATGTTCATAATTGATTCCTAAGCTGTAAAGTCGATAAGAAGTGAGATATTAGCCATTTTGTCCTGTGACCTTGAAAATGAGGTCAAAGGTCAAATTCAAGGTCATCAGAATATTCGGTATATATCATTTCTTATATGTCCACAATTGATTTCTAAGCTGTAAAGTCGATAATAAGCGAGATATTAGCCATTTTGTTCTTTGACCTTGAAACTGAAGTCAGAGGTCAAACTCAAGGTCACGAGAATATTCAGCATATATCATTTCCTATATGTCCACAATTGATTCCTAGTCTCTAATCTCAATATTAAGTGAGATATAAGGCATAATGTGTCCCATTATAAAGCATAGGAAAATTTAACATGGGAAAGTCCCATTTGGGCCAAGTTTGGCCCAAAATGGCCCACTTCGAGCGATTCAAGCGCAACGAAACTTATACACATCACAGGAGTACATATGAGGAGTGTTGTGTATCAAAAAGAAAGTTACTGAACAGTTTTTGAGAAAATGGCCGCCAAAGTCATTTTGAAAAAAATGCGAAAATCGGAAAAAAAAAAAAAATTAGCCCAAAGGCTAAGATAGGTTACCGGACAATTTTGGTTTGGCCATGGCAGCATTGGCAGGTAACAGACCTTGAGATTTACCAATCAAGGTTCGCAGTGTACACATATGACCTTGGGATTTACCAATCAAGGTCATCCGTATGAACTTCGATGTAACCATTACATGTATGTGTGAGGCATTTGATATTCTATATGTTGGGTGGAATCGTTTAGGCCGCTCAGGTCAATTTACACATTCCAAGTCAGACATTTGGCACTCAAGGTCATCTGATGTCAAGTTCAAGGTCATCATTAGTTGTGCCATATATGTCTTCCTATATGTTCATAATGCAAACAGGAGCTCTATCTGCAAGCATTTCATCTACAAAGGCAAATCTGGGCATTTTTTGACCCCAAAATGGCTGTTTTGACCTTTCAAGGTCATCCAAGGACAAATTCAAGGTCACCACACAAGTCGCCATATATGACTTCCCATTTGAAAGTGCCAATTTCTAAGCTCTATCTTCAAGCGTTCTATGAGTACAGTCCTGACAGCTCCCATTATGAAGGAAAAAAGTGCCGAAAATTTTCTAAGTCCAAAATTTTTTTCAAAGGGTGAAAATTTTTTTTTGCCTAGAAATGGCCCAAAATGGATAGTAATGTTATTTGGGGCGAAAAAAATTTTTTTCGCCGACTCGTCAAAAATTCAATATGGCCGCCACACTGAGATCGGCGATTCAAGGGCAACAAAACTTATACACGTCACAGAGGTGTATAAGAGGAATCTTTTTAAGCAAAAAACTCAAAACTGATCAGAGAGTTTTTGAGAAAATACAGACCAGGTGCAAATTTGAGCGTTTTTCGACCCAAAAATGGCTGTTTTGACCTTTCAAGGTCATCCAAGGTCAAATTCAAGGTCACCACACAAGTCGCCATATATGACTTCCCATTTGAAAGTGCCAATTTCTAAGCTCTATCTTCAAGCGTTCTATGAGTACAGTCCGGACAGCTCCCATTATGAAGGGAAAAAGTGCCGAAAATTTTCCAAGTCCAAAATTTTTTTCAAAGGGTGAAAATTTTTTTTTGCTCTAGAAATGGCCCAAAATGGATAGTAATGCGATCTGGAGCGAAAAAATTTTTTTTCGCCGACCCGCCAAAAATTCAAAATGGCCGCCACACGAAAACCGGCAGATTTAGGGCAACCAAACTTATACATATCACAGAGGTATATGAGGGGAATCTTTTGAAACCAAAAACTCAAAACTGATCAGACAGTTTTTGAGAAAATGGCCGTCAAAGTCCAAAATTGAGCGTTTTTTGAAAAAACGGCCGCCATTTTGAAAAAAAGGCGAAAATCAAAAAACAAAAAAATACCTCCTTCTCAAAATATTTTTAGGCATTTTTGTGCAAAATTTCAGAAAGATTCGATCGTTAACTTTAAAGATAAAAATGTTAACGCCGGACGGACGGACGGACGGCTAGACGGACAGACGGACGGACGGACGGACGACGGACGCAACGCCATGCCAATAGGTTATCGGACCAAAGGTCCGGTAACCTAAAAATTAGGCCAAGGGCCGAAGATAGGTTACCGGACAATGTTTAATATTTTAGATGTTAGCCAGGTCACTGGTTGAATTCAAGGTCAAGAGAATATTCAGCATATATAACATTAAGCATATATCATGTACACAGCTAAGCTGTAAATTCAATAATCAGAGAGATATTAGCAATTTTGTGCTGTGGCCTTGAAAATGAAGAAGCAAAGGTCAAATTCAAGATCATCAAAATATTCAATGTATATCATTTTGTATATCATGTCCACAATTGATTCCCAAGCCATACAGTCAATAGAGGAGCTAAATATGAGCCAGCTTGTTCTTGGACCTTGAAAATGAGGTCAGAGGTCAAATTCAAGGTCATGACAATAATCTGCATATATCATTTAATATATGTCCACAATTGATTCCTAAGCTGTAAAATCGATAATAAGTGAGATATTAGCCATTTTGTCCTGTGACCTTGAAAATGAGGTCAAAGGTCAAATTCAAGGTCATGACAATAATCTGCATATATCATTTCCTATATGTTCATAATTGATTGCTAAGCTGTAAAGTCGATAACAAGCGAGATATTAGCCATTTTGTCCTGTGACCTTGAAAATGAGTTCAAAGGTCAAATTCAAAGTCATCAGAATATTCAGCATATATCATTTCCTATATGTCCACAATTGATTCCTAAGCTGTAGAGTCGATAATAAGCGAGATATAAGCCATTTTGTGCTCTGACCTTGAAACTGAGGTCAGAGGTCAAATTCAAGGTCACAAGAATATTCAGCATATATCATTTCCTATATGTCCA
This sequence comes from Terebella lapidaria, assembly GCA_949152475.1. Classification (NCBI taxonomy): domain Eukaryota; kingdom Metazoa; phylum Annelida; class Polychaeta; order Terebellida; family Terebellidae; genus Terebella; species Terebella lapidaria. Next base: position 131,912 of record OX424570.1, on the reverse strand, counting down.
CAATTGATTCCTAGTCTCTAATCTCAATATCAAGTGAGATATTAGGCATAATGTGTCCCATTATAAAGCATAGGAGAATTTAACATGGGAAAGTCCCATTTGGGCCGAGTTTGGGCCAAAATGGCCCACTTCGAGCGATTCAAGCGCAACGAAATTTATAGACATCATAGAAGTACATATGAGGAGTCTTATGTATCAAAAAGAAAAAACGTTACTGAACAGATTTTGAGAAAATGGCCGCCAAAGTCCAAAATTGAAGAAAAAGCGAAAATCAAAAAACTAAAAAATACCCCTTCTTGAATTATTTTTAAGTATTTTTCTGCAAAATTTCAGAAAAATTCGCCTGTAAACAAAAAAGATAAAAATGTGGACGACGACGACGACGGACGCAACGCCATGCCAATAGGTTATCAGACCATAGGTCCGGTAACCTAAAAAAAAAAACTTGAAATATTTTTAGGTATTTTTGTGCAAAATTTCAGAAAGATTTGATCATATACTTGAAAGATAAAAATGTGAACGGACGACGGACGGACGGACGGACGGACGGACGACGAACGCAACGCCATGCCAATAGGTTATCGGACCATAGGTCCGGTAACCTAAAAATGTGGACGACGACGGACGACGGACGCAACGCCATGCCAATAGGTTATCGGACCATAGGTCCGGTAACCTAAAAATGTAGACGGACGACGACGGACGACGGACGCAACGCCACGGCAATAGGTTGTCGGACCAAAGGTCCGGTAACCTAAAAATTAGCCCAAAGTCTAAGATAGGTTACCGGACAATTTTCAGGTCAATCAAGGTCATCCGTATGAACCTCGATGTAACCATTACATGTATGTGTGCGGCATTTGATATTCTATATGTTGGGTGGAATCGTTTAGGCCGCTCAGGTCAATTTACACTTTCCAAGTCAGACATTTGGCACTCAAGGTCATCTGACGTCAAGTTCAAGGTCATCATTAGTTGTGCCATATATGTCTTCCTATATGTTCATAATGCAAACATGAGCTCTATCTGCAAGCATTTCATCTACAAAGGCAAATCTGGGCATTTTTTGACCCCAAAATGGCTGTTTTGACCTTTCAAGGTCATCCAAGGTCAAATTCAAGGTCACCACACAAGTCGCCATATATGACTTCCCATTTGAAAGTGCCAATTTCTAAGCTCTATCTTCAAGCGTTCTATGAGTACAGTCCTGACAGCTCCCATTATGAAGGAAAAAAGTGCCGAAAATTTTCCAAGTCCAAAATTTTTTTCAAACGGTGAAAATTTTTTTTTGCCTAGAAATGGCCCAAAATGGATAGTAATGTTATTTGGGGCGAAAAAAATTTTTTTCGCCGACTCGTCAAAAATTCAAAATGGCCGCCACACTGAGATCGGCGATTCAAGGGCAACAAAACTTATACACGTCACAGAGGTATATAAGAGGAATCTTTTTAAGAAAAAATCTCAAAACTGATCTGACAGTTTTTGAGAAAATACAGACCAGGTGCAAATTTGAGCGTTTTTCGACCCAAAAATGGCTGTTTTGACCTTTCAAGGTCATCCAAGGTCAAATTCAAGGTCACCACACAAGTCGCCATATATGACTTCCCATTTGAAAGTGCCAATTTCTAAGCTCTATCTTCAAGCGTTCTATGAGTACAGTCCGGACAGCTCCCATTATGAAGGGAAAAAGTGCCGAAAATTTTCTAAGTCCAAAATTTTTTTCTAAGGGTGAAAAATTTTTTTTGCCCTAGAAATGGCCCGAAATGGATAGTAATGCGATTTGGGGCGAAAAAAAATTTTTTCGCCGACCCGCCAAAAATTCAAAATGGCCGCCACACAGAAACCGGCAGATTTAGGGCAACCAAACTTATACATATCACAGAGGTATATGAGGGGAATCTTTTGAAACCAAAAACTCAAAACTGATCAGACAGTTTTTGAGAAAATGGCCGTCAAAGTCCAAAATTGAGCGTTTTTCGACAAAAACGGCCGCCATTTTGAAAAAAATGCGAAAATCAAAAAACAAAAAAATACCTCCTTCTCAAAATATTTTTAGGCATTTTTGTGCAAAATTTCAGAAAGATTCGATCGTTAACTTTAAAGATAAAAATGTTAACGCCGGACGGACGGACGGACGGACGGCTAGACGGACGACGGACGCAACGCCATGCCAATAGGTTATCGGACCAAAGGTCCGGTAACCTCAAAAGTTACTGAACAGATTTTGAGAAAACGACCGTCAAAGTCCAAAATTGGCCATTTTTCGACAAAAACGGCCGCTCTGACCTTGAAACCAAGGTCAGAAGTCAAATTCAAGGTCACGACAATATTCAGCATATATCATTTCCTATATGTTCACAATTGATTCCTAGTCTCTAATCTCAATATTAAGTGAGATATTAGGCTTTAATGTGTCCCATTATAAAGCATAGGAGAGTCCCATTTGGGCCGAGTTTGGGCCCAAAATGGCCCACTTCGAGCGATTCAAGGGCAACGAAATTTATACATGTCGCAGGGGTACATATGAGGAGTGTTATGCATCAATAAAAAAAACCAGCGACCATAGGTCGTAAGCTTGACGAAATGTTTACTGAATCGATCCTGACTTTGACCTTTGAGATGTGACCTTGAGCTCAATAAAGTGTACGGGATCCTCCTGTGTCAGCCATGAATCTTCCCACACAATCCGCTTCTCTGTATGACGAATACTTTCCAATATATAGCTCCATTTCGAAAATTGACGTTTTACGTCATGACGTCATTGACGTTGCACGTAGCATGTTGAAACTCGGCAAATGACTGGGTATCAAGATGCCACATATGTTCTCATAATCACAGTGCAATACCTTCAAATTTGAGTGCACGGTGTAGGTTTGAATGTTTGCTGAAATGTCGAAAAATTGATATGACCGGCCTTACGTTTATGACGTCATGGCGAAAAATCTATCGAGCGGAAAAGTATCTGACAGCACCCTCCTCAACCAGAATTCAACGAGCTCTCCAAAGGTGCAATCCGCTTCCCTGTACGACGAATACTTTCCGATATATAGCCCTATTTCTAAAATTGACGTTTTACGTCGTGACGTCATTGACGTTCAACCGATCCAAGTAAAATTTTGCAATTTGATGGACAATATCAACGTATATTAATGAACTGAATTTTAGAGGTACTGCTATAAAATTGACTGATGTGTGAATTTTTGAAAATTTGCCCCTTGTTAAAGATAGGGATTTTACGAGTTTTCAAGAATTTTTATTGACGTTATCAATGAACTAACTTTCTTCAAAAAAGTTCAGTGCCGTTACAGTGGGGATAGCTGTACATCAAAAAAGTTTGGGGATGCTAGCGCAAAAATTGTGGACGCTAGAGTGCGAAAAGACAAAAGAGTGAAGCATGCAATTTTGCTTATGATGGGAGCGATTTTGTTGCCACGCATATCTGGTGCATGCACAGGACCTTTGGTCCTGAGACACAAATTACTGCTAAAAACCGGGAATGGGGCCGGTTGCTATGCCGGTACGTCATCCCCAAAAGCTCTGATATAGAGTGGCCTGTCGCTTGACCCAGACTGTATTTAGACATGAGTTTTAGACTTTATCATACCAGTTGGACACCTCTGAGTCAAAAAACAAAAGAAATGTTGTTTGAGATGTGCACTTGGATATATATATGATAAACGATACTACTTCGCATCCGAGTGTGTATATTTAGAAGGGGACATGTCCACAGGGGGTAATCGTTTCTACAGCTTATTAGCATCTGAACGGATTGAGAATCAAATTCACCCCACTGCTCTTTCTACTTTGATATCTCGGCGAGTTTTCAAGTTATTCCAAATGTGAAAAGTGGACCATAAACTAGAAATAACACTGCAACTGACTGCAAGGAAATGCTTAAATTAATGTTCAGTAAATTTGTGAAAATTGGAGCCATGAAAACATAAAATATATCTGTAAAATCCAAAATCCTCATAGTATTCTGATTTAGTTTTGTCAGATAATAGACAAAGTTCGAGGTCAATCATGGAATTGACATATTTGTCTGATTGCCATACCTCTTCTGAATGACATGGTTCAAATTTCATGAGCCCAAGATAATTCAAACGGATGTTATCACCAGAAAAGTGTTTTTTCTGATATTTTGATGACCTTGACCTTGACCTTTGATCTTTGTACTTCAGTTCGTAGAGGTCAATGCTGTCAAAATGCATACCAAGTTTCAAGGGATTCCATACACTATTGACGATGTTATGACCCTTTGAAATTTCAGATTATTGACGTTTAATACATCATTGTGACGTCAGTTTACGTCGCAGCGCCAAAAATGAGATATCACAGGAATCAGGGGCTCAAGACCTTTTCAACGATATACTACTCGATATGCTGCGCCGACCTTCGTACTTGACCTTGACTTCGACCTCAGACGAACTTCTCAAGGTCAGGGTCAAAGGTCAAGGTCAAGGTCACGGAAGATAGAACTCGAGTATATCTACAAAATGCACTTGATTTGAAATCTCTACGATGATTAGAACTGGAGTTATGAGCACTTATGTGTTTTCAACGTTTTGCGTGACCTTGACCTTGTTATTTGACCTTGAGCTTAACAAAGAGTCTGAGACCTTCCTTTCTCAGCCAGAAATTTCTTTCTACCAAATTTCATGAATTTCCAATGAGAACTGCAGCCTGTAGAGCGCACACAAACAAACAAACCAGCGACCATAGGTCGTAAGCTTGACGAAATGATTACTGAACTGATCCTGACCTTAACCTCTGAGATGTGACCCTGAAATTTTGCAGGTTATATTAGACAACATGCTATTTAGGCATAGACATTCAGTCCAATACCTCCAAATTTGAGTTCACGGTGTAGGTTTGAATGTTTGCTGGAATGTCGAAAAATTTATATGACCGGCCCTACGTTTATGAGGTCATAGCGAAAAATCTATCGTGGCGGAAAAGTCTCGGACAGCTCCCTCTCAAACCAGAATTCAACGAGCTCTCCAGTGGTTCAATCCGCTTCTCTGTACGACGAATACTTTTCAATATATAGCTCCATTTTGAAAATTGACGTTATACGTCATGACGTCATTGACGTTGCCCGTAGCGTGTTGAAACTCGGTATATGACTGGGTATTAATATGCCACATATACTCTCATAATCACAGTCCAATACCTTCAACTTTGAGTGCACGGTGTAGGTTTGAATGTTTGCTGAAATATCAAAAAATGTATATGACTGGCCTTACGTTTATGACGTCATAGCGAAAAATCTATTATAGCAGAAAAGTATCTAACAGCACCCTCCTAAACCAGAATTCAACGAGCTTTCCAGTGGTGTGATGCGCTTCTCTGTACGACGAATACTTTTCAATATATAGCTCCATTTTAAAAATTGACGTTTTACGTCATGACGTCATTGACGTTGCACGTGGCATGTTAAAACTCGGTATATGACTGGGTAATAATATGCCACATATGTTCTCATAATCACAGTCCAATACCTTCAAATTTGAGTGAACAGTGTAGGTTTGAATGTTCGCTGAAAAGTCGAAAAATTGATATGACCAGCCTTACGTTTATGACGTCATAGCGAAAAATCTATCATGGCGGAAAAGTATCGGACAGCACCCTCCTAAACCAGAATTCAACGAGCTTTCCAGTGGTGCAATCCGCTTCTCCGTACGACGAATACTTTTTGAGATATAGCCCCATTTCAAAAATTGACGTTTTACGTCGTGACGTCATTGACGTTCGATGGATCCAAACAAAACTTCGCGGTTTGATGGACAATATCATCATTCATCAATGTGTCAAATTTCAGAGGTATCGCACTAAATATGACTCCTGTGTGAATTTTTGAAAATTCGCTAATGATGAGAGATAGGGATTTTTCGAGTTTTTAGGAATTTTTGGTGACGTCATCAATGAACCGAATTATTTCAAAAACGTGCTGTTCCGTCCTTGGGCGAATACCTTTCCATCAAAAAAGTTTTGAGATGCTAGCACAAAAACTGTGGCCGCCAGAGAGGTGACAAACAAACAAGTAACAAACGGATATCTGGTGCATGCACAGGACCTTTGGTCCTGAGACAAATTACCGCTAAAAACCGGGAATGGGACTGATACATCCGCCGGTTCGTCATCCCCAATAGTTCTGATATAAAGTGGCCTGTGGCTTGACCCAGACTGTATTTAGACATGAGTTTTAGGCTTTATTATATCAGTTGGACACCTCTGAGTCTGAAAACAAAGGAATTGTTTTGTTGTTTGAGATGTGCACTTGGATACATATATGATATACTGTACTACTGCTCAACCGAGTGTGTATATTTAGAAGGGGACATGTCCAAAGGGGGTAATCGTTTCTGCAGCTTATTGTTGTGTGAACGGATTGAGAATCAGATTCACCCCACTGCTCTTTCTACTTTGATATCTCGGCGAGTTTTCAATTTATTCCAAATGTGAAAAGTGCATTATAAACTAGAAATAACACTGCACCTGACTGTATGAAATGCTTCAGAATTGAATGTTCAGTAAATTTGTGAAAATTGGAGCCATGAAAACATTAAAAATATCTGTAAAATCCAGAATCCTCATAAGATTCTGACTAAGCTTTGTCAGATTATAGACAAAATTCGAGGTCAATCATGGATTTGACATATTTGTCTGATTGATATACCTCTTCTGAATGACATGGTTCAAATTTCATGAGCCCACAATGATTCAAACAGATGTTATTACCGGAAACGTGTTTTTCTGGGATTTCGATGACCTTGACCTTGACCTTTGACCTTTGCACTTAAATTCGTAGAAGTCAATGCTGTCAAAGTGCATATCAAATTTCAAAGGATTCCATTCACTATTGACGGTGTTATGGCCCTTTGAAATTTCGGATTTTTGACGTTTATGACGTTATTATGACGTCAGTTTACGTCGCAGCGCCAAAAATGAGATATCACTGGAATCAGGGACTCAAGACCTTTCCAACAATGTACTACTCGATATAGTGCGCTGACCTTCGTACTTGACCTTGACATTCACCTCATGGCAAACTTCTCAAGGTCAAGGTCAAATGTCAAGGTCATGGTCACAGAAGATAGAACTCGAGTATATCTACAATATGAACTTGATTTGAAGTCTCTACGATGATTAGAACTGGAATAATGAGCACTTATGTGTTTTCAACGTTTTGCGTGACCTTGACCTTGTTATTTGACCTTGAGCTTAACAAAGAACTAGGGACCTTCCTTTTTCAGCCTAGAAAATTTCTACTAAATTTCATGAATTTCCAATGAGAACTGTGGCCTGTAGAGGGCACACAAACAAACAAACAAACAAACATACAAACGAGAGCCCCTAGGGCACCCACTTGCCGGAGCGCATACTCATGATATTTGACAGGTTTCAATGAATTTGAAATTTCCAACTGTATCCTATTCAATATGGTGCACTGATGTTTCCAACTGTATCCTATTCAATATGGTGCACTGAACTTTGTACTCGACCTTGATATTGACTTGTGGCGAACCTCTCAAGGTCAAGGTCAAAGGTCACATTCAAGGTCACTCATGAAAGGCCTTTTGATATGCCACAATATGGCCTTAGTTTGAACTCTCTGCGACGATTAGTTCCGAAGTTATGGCCATTTAAGTGATTTTGACCTTTCTCTTGACCTTGACCTCGACCTTTGACCTTGAGTCACGAAAATTGTGCATTGTCTGTGTATGAAAACATATATTTACTTGTATAATTCCATCAGAATCGAACAAGGTTTGTGGACACTATGACCATTTGAAAGTTCAAAAAAATTACGTTTATGACGTCATTGTGACGTCAATAAACGTCACATCTCCAAACTGATGAGAAAGTATGTACCAGGAAGTCAAGACCTTTCATTTGATATACTACTTGATAGGTTTCAGTTAGTTTTGAAATTTGACCTTGAAGTTTTCCTCATATGACCTTATTTTCCTGACCAAGTTCGAGGTCAATCATGAAATTGACATATACGCTCGATTGCTATGTCTCTTCTGAATGATATGGTTCGAATTTCATGAACCTACAACAATTCATATGGATGTTATTACCGGAAACGTGTTTTTCTGGGATTTCGATGACCTTGACCTTGACCTTTGACCTTTGTACTTTAGTTACTAGAGGTCATTACTGTCAATATGCACATCAAGTTTTAAGAGATTCCATAAAGTATTGACGATGTTATGGCCTTTTGAAATTTCGGAAATTTGACGTTTATGACGTCATTGTGACGTCAGTGTACGTCGCAGCGCCGAAAATAAGGTATCACTGCAATCAGGGGGCCAAGACCTTTCCAACGATATACTACTCGATATGATTCGCTGACCTTCGTACTTGACCTTGACATTCACCTCATGGCGAACTTATCAAGGTCAAGGTCAAATGTCAAGGTCAAGGTCACAGAAGACAGAACTCGAGCTTATCTACAATATGAACTTAATTTGAAGTCTCTAGGACCATTAGAACCGAAGTTATGGCCACTTATGTGTTTTCGACGTTTTGCTTGACCTTGACCTTGACCTTTGACCTAGACACTCCAAAATAGGACGTTTTTTGGCCATTATCCTAGAGAATATGCACACGAATTTTTGAAGAATTGTGGACGCTAGAGCGCGCACAAACAAACAAACAAACACACACACAAATCCACAAACCAACCGACCAACATACTTGCCGGAATTTAAATTCCGGCAAGTAACAAACGGAACCGATCAACATACTTGACAAAATCTTTGATTTCGTCAAGTAACAAACGAGAGGCCATAGGCCACACACTTGCCGGAATGAGTACGCAATTATGACGTCATTTGTCGTCAATTATTTACTGCAAACTTACTGTGAATGGAATTTTTAAATATGCATGAAAAAATCGTGTTCATATATGTTATATTATAACGGACAAGATCATAGTATCTTCAATTGATGAGTTTCCTCTGAAATTGTACCGATTTGTTGCCACAAAAACGTCAATTACGTCAAAACGGATATATCGATTGTGCTAAAAGTTGATAGAGACCATCACAGGACGACTCCACATCGTTTACATATGCTAGATATGCAGTAAATGTTATAACTTCGCACCTCTGACATTCAAAGGGCCTAAAAGTCAGTCTGAAATCACATTTGACGTCATTATGACGTCAATTGACGTCCGATTCCAAAAATGACAACATATTTGGAAAATACTCTCGAAGACCTTTCAAACGAGCTACTACTCGATATTTTTGCAAATGGTCAAAGTCAAGGTCATTTTTGAGGTCAGCTTCGACCTCAGGCGCTTGCAAAGGCTATCGGTCAGACGCCTTAGGTGTAAATGCAAAAGTTGTTAGGCTAAGTGAGTGCAATACTGTGGGTTTACTTTCGTGTCTCTATCTTGCTTAGTTCCTGAGATATAGTGAACCACATGGTTTTCACTTGCAGGTCAATATTGACCTTGACTTTCGACCTTTGACATTGAAAGTTTCTGGAACGAAAGAACTTATCCTTGGCTATAAACTGGTGTATTATCAGATTTTTGCGCACATTATTGACGCTTTCATCAGCATCGACAGCTTGAAACATGCAATTTCGCTTATAATGGGGCCGATTTCGTTGCCATAGAAACGTCAATTACGTCATAACGAATTGGCCGATCGGGCTAAAAATTGACATTGAGCATGAGGGACCGGTCCCACATCGTTTCCAAGCATCAGATCGAAAATCGGAGGAGGTGACCTCCAAGGTCAAATATTCGACCTCAGGCGAACTTCTCAAGGTCAAGGTCAAATGTCAAGGTCAAGGTCAAGAAAGATAGAACTCGAGTTTATCTACAATATAAACTTGATTTGAAGTCTCTAGGACTATTAGAACCGAAGTTATGGCCACTTATGTGTTTTCGACGTTTTGCTTGACCTTGACCTTGACCTTTGACCTAGACACACCAAAATAGGACGTTTTCTGCCCGGTATACTAGGGACTATGCACACCAAGTTTGAGCGAAATCAAATAAGAAATGTGGACGTTTTTTTGTAAACAAACAAACAAACACATCCACAAATGCACGAACGAACCAACATACTTGCCGAAATCTTTAGATTCCGGCAAGTAACGAGATACCATTGGCCTAAAGGCCAAACTTGTCGAAATCTTTTTCTACAGACGTGGCCTACTTTAAGCATAATTGAATGAATCTTGATATATCGCTGTATATTAATATTTCATATAGGTTCTCATAATTACAGTTCAATACCTTTAAATTTGAGTGCACTGTGGATATTTGAAAGTTTGCTGAAAAGTCGAAAAAAACATTTATGACAGGCCTTACGTTTATGACGTCATAGCGGAAAATCTATCAGGGCAGAAACGTATCGGACAGTACCCTCCTAAACCAGAATTCAACGAGCTTTCGATTGGTGCAATCCGCTTCTCTGTGCGACAAATACCTCCCGATATATAGCTCCATTTTGAAATTTGACGTTTTACATCATGACGTCATTGACGTTGCACGTAGCGTGTTGAAACTCGGTATATAGCTGGATAATAAAGTTTCACATACGTTCTCATAATTACAGTCCAGTACCTTCAAATTTGAGTGCACTGTGAATGTTTGAAATTTCGCTGAAAAATCGAAAAACTAGTATGACAGGCCTTACGTTTATGACGTCGTAGCGGAGAATCTATCATGGCGGAAAAGTATCGGACAGTACCCACCTAAACCAGAATTCAACGAGCTTTCCAGTGGTATAATCCGCTTCTTTGTATGACAAATACCTCTCGACATATAGCTCCATTTTGAAAATTGACGTTTTACGTCATGACGTCATTGACGTTAGACGTAGCGTGTTGAAACTCGGTATATGGCTGTGTAATAAAGTTTCACATACGTTCTCATGATTACAGTTTATTACCTTCAAAATTGAGTGCACTGTGGTTGTTTGAAAGTTTGCTGAAAAGTCGAAAAATTTGTATGACAGGCCTTACGTTTATGACGTCATAGCGGAAAATCTATCATGGCGGAAAAGTATCGGACAGTACCCTCCTAAACCAGAATTCAACGAGCTTTCCAATGGTGCAATCCGCTTTTCTGTATGACAAATACCTCCCGATTTATAGCTCCATTTTAAAATTTAACGTTTTACGTAATGACGTCATTGACGTTGCACGTAGCGTGTTGAAACTCGGTGCATGGCTGGGTAATAAAGTTCCACATACGTTCTCATAATTACCATTTATTACCTTCAAAATTAAGTGCACTGTGGTTGTTTGAAAGTTTGCTGAAAAGTCGAAAAATTTGTATGACAGGCCTTACGTTTATAACGTCATAGCGGAAAATCTATCATGGCGGAAAAGTATCGAACAGTACCCTCCTAAACCAGAATTCAACGAGCTTTCCAATGGTGCAATCCGCTTTTCTTTACGACGAATACTTTTCGATATATAGCTCCATTTTGAAATTTGACGTTTTACGTCATGACGTCATTGACGTTGCACGTAGCGTGTTGAAACTCAGAATATGGCTGGGTAATAAAGTTTCACATACGTTCTCATAATTACAGTCCAGTACCTTCAAACTTGAGTGAACTGTGGATGTTTGAAATTTCGCTGAAAAATCGAAAAACTGGTATGACAGGCCTTACGTTTATGACGTCATAGCGGAAAATCTATCATGGCGGAAAAGTATCGGACAGTACCCACCTAAACCAGAATTCAACGAGCTTTCCAGTGGTGCAATCCGCTTCTCTGTACGACGAATATTTTCCGAGATATAGCCCCATTTTAAAAAATTGACGTTTTACGTCATGACGTCATCGTCCTTCAACCGATCCATGTAAAACTTCAAGGTATGATGGATAATACTAACGCATATCAGTGTACCAAATGTCAGAACTATCAGTTCAAATTTGACTGCTCTGCGATTTTTTTAAAATTCGCCAATGATGAGAGATAGGGATTTTTCGAGTTTTTAAGAATTTTTGGTGACGTCATCAATATGCCGATTTTTTTTCAAAAACGCGCGGTCCCGTCCTTGGCCAAATACCTATCCACCAAAAAAATTTCGGGATGTTAGCATGAAAACTGTGGCCGTTAGAGAGGCAAAAACAAACACAAAATCCCTATCTCCCATCATTGGCGAATTTTCAAGAATTTTTGGTGACGTCATCAATGAACTGATTTTTTTCAAAAACGTGCGGCTTCGTACTTGGGCGAATACCTATCCATCGAAAAAATTTCGAAAGGTTAGCTTCAAAACTGTGGCGGCTAGAGAGGTAACAAACAAACAAACAGACAAACATCCGCGAGTGACCAACATACTTGGCGAAAATCGAAGATTTCGCCAAGTAACAAACAAACATACATACAAACAAACAAACGGAACCAATCAACATACTTGACAAAATCTTTGATTTCGTCAAGTAAAAAGTTACTGAACAGATTTTGAGAAAACGACCGCCAAAGTCCAAAATTGGCCATTTTTCGACGAAAACGGCCGCCATTTTGAAAAAAATGCGAAAATCAAAAAACTAAGAAATACCTCCCTCTCGAAATATTTTTAGGCATTTTTGTGCAAAATTTCAGAAAAATTCGATCTTAAACTTTAGAGATAAAATTGTTGACGGACGACGACGGACGATGATGACGACGCCGGACGCATCGCCATGCCAATAGGTTACGGACCATAGGTCCGGTAACCTAAAAATTAGCCCAATGGGCTAGAAAGGTTACCGGAGAAATATACAGAGTTAAGCCGAGAAAGTTGAAGGTCAAATTCAAGGTGACCACTGAAATCGCCATATCTCTAACCTTGAAAATGGGATCAAAGGTTAAATTCTAGATCACCAAACTATTCAGCATACATCATTTCCAATATGTTCACTATGGACCCCTAAGCTGTAAATTTGATAATAAACGAGATATAAGCCATTTTGTAATCTGACTTTGAAAATAAAATGACTGACCTTGAAATTTAGGTCAAAGGTCAAATTCAATATCATTAAAATATTCAGAATATATCATTTCCTATATGTTCACAATTGATTCCTAAGCTGTAAAGTCGATCATAAGCGAGATATTAGCCATTTTGTCCTGTTGACCTTGAAAATGAGGTCAAAAGTCAAATTCAAGGTCACTAGAATATTCAGCATATATCATTTCCTATATGTTCACAATTGATTTTTAAGCTGTAAAGGCGCTAATAAGCAAGATATTGGCCATTTTGTCCTGTGACCTTGAAAATGAGGTCAAAGGTCAAATTCAAGGTCATGAGAATATTCAGCATATATCATTTCCTATATGTTCACAATTGATTCCTAAGCTGTAAAGTCGATAATAAGCGAGATATTAGCAATTTTGTCCTGTGACCTTGGAAATGAGGTCAAAGGTCAAATTCAAGGTCATGAGAATATTCAGCATATATCATTTCCTATATGTTCACAATTGATTCCTAGGCTGTAAAGTCGATAATAAGCGAGATATTAGCAATTTTGTCCTGTGACCTTGGAAATGAGGTCAAAGGTCAAATTCAAGGTCACGAAAATATTCAGCATATATCATTTCCTATATGTTCACAATTGATTCCTAAACTGTAAAGTGGATAATAAGCGAGATATTAGCCATTTTGTCATGTGACCTTGAAAATGAGGTCAAAGTTCAAATTCAAGGTCACAAGAATATTCAGCATATATCATTTCCTATATGTTCACAACTGATTCCTAAGCTGTAAAGTGGATAATAAGCGAGATATTAGCCATTTTGTCATGTGACCTTGAAAATGAGGTCAAAGTTCAAATTCAAGGTCATCAGAATATTCAGCATATATCATTTCCTATATGTCCACAATTGATTCCTAAGCTGTAGAGTCGATAATAAATGAGATATTAGCCATTTTGTCCTGTGACCTTGAAAATGAGGTCAAAGGTCAAATTCAAGGTCATCAGAATATTCAGCATATATCATTTCCTATATGTCCACAATTGATTCCTAAGCTGTAGAGTCGATAATAAGCGAGATATCAGCCATTTTAAGCTCTGACCTTGAAATTGAGGTCAGAGGTCAAATTCAAGGTCACGAGAATATTCAGCATATATCATTTCCTATATGTCCACAATTGATCCCTAGTCTCTAATCTCAATATTAAGCGAGATATTAGGCATAATGTGTCCCATTATAAAGCATAGGAGAATTTAACATGGGAAAGTCCCATTTGGGCCGAGTTTGGGCCAAAATGGCCCACTTCGAGCGATTCAAGCGCAATGAAATTTATAGACATCATAGGAGTACATATGAGGAGTGTTATGTATGAAAAAGAAAAAAAGTTACTGAACAGATTTTGAGAAAATGGCTACCAAAGTCCAAAATCAGGCATTTTTCGTCGAAAACGGCCGCCATTTTGAAAAAAATGCGAAAATCAAAAAACTAAAAAATACCTCCTTCTTGAATTATTTTTAACTATTTTTGTGTAAAATTTCAGAAGAATTCGATCGTAAACAAAAAAGATAAAAATGTGGACGACGACGACGACGGACGACGACGGACGACGACGACGGACGACGGACGACGGACGCAACGCCATGCCAATAGGTTATCGGACCATAGGTCCGGTAACCTAAAAATACCTCCTTCTCAAAATATTTTTAGGCATTTTTCTGCAAAATTTCAGAAAGATTCGATCGTTAACTTTAAAGATAAAAATGTTAACGCCGGACGGACGGACGGACGTGCCAACAATATAACATGCCAACAATATACTTACAACGCCGGACGGACGGATGGACGGACGACGGACGCAACACCATGCCAATAGGTTATCGGACCAAAGGTCCGGTAACCTAAAAACTAGACATCTTCACTTCAAATAACCCATCTGAAACTTGCAGTTTATTTTTCACAATGTGTCCAAGTGTGCATGTAGTCGATTTTTTAGTCCAATGATTATAACTACAAATCGGATTAGATTTATTTTTATCTTTCAATAAACACCAAACAATCTATGCATTATTCTCTGCAATCAAAACATCTGTATATTCTGCAACCGCCAAAAAAACGAATTCAATATCTTTCTCCCGTTACACACGAGGTCCTGGGAGGAGGTACGACCGTCACATGCCAACAATATACTTACGATAAGAGGGCCCCTTATCCGACCACTCAGAACAATCGGTATTCCCGTTACACACGAGGTCCTGAGAGGAGGTACGACCGTCACATGCCAACAATATACTTACGACAAAAGGGACCCTCATCTGACCCATCAGAACAATCGGGATTCCCGTTACACACGAGGTCCTGGAAGGAGGTACGACCTTCATATGCCAACAATATACTTACGACAAGAGGGCCCCTCATCCGACCCGTCAGAACAATTGGGATTCCCGTTACACACGAGGTCCTGGAAGGAGGTACGACCTACACATGCCAACAATATACTTACGACAAGAGGACCCCTCATCTGACCCGTCAGAACAATCGGGATTCCCGTTACACACGAGGTCCTGGGAGAAGGTACGACCTTAACATGCCAACAATATACCTACAACAAGAGGGCCCCTCATCCGACCCGTCAGTATAATAGGTATTCCCGTTACACACGAGGTCCTGGGAGAAGGTACGACCGTCACATGCCAACAATATACTTACAACAAGAGGACCCCTCATCCGACCCGTCAGTATAATAGGTATTCCTGTTACACACGAGGTCCTGGGAGAAGGTACGACCGTCACATGCCAACAATATACTTACAACAAGAGGGCCCCTCATCCGACCCGTCAGAACAATTGAGATTCCCGTTACACACGAGGTCCTGAGAGGAGGTACAACCGTCACATGCCAACAATATACTTACAACAAGAGGACCCCTCATCCGACCCGTCAGAACAATCGAGATTTCCGTTACACACGAGGTCCTGGGAGAAGGTATGACCGTCACATGCCAACAATATACTTACAACAAGAGGACCCCTCATCCGATCCGTCAGAACAATCGGGATTCCCGTTACACACAAGGTCCTGGGAGGAGGTACGACCGTCACATGCCAACAATATACTTACGACAAGAGGGCCCCTCATCCGACCCGTCAGAACAATCGGGATTCCCGTTACACACTAGGTCCACGAAAGAGGTACGACCGTCACATGCCAACAATATACTTACAACAAGAAAACTCCTCATCTGACCCGTCAGAACAATCGAGATTTCCGTTACACACGAGGTCCTGGGAGGAGGTACGACCGTCACATGCCAACAATATACTTACAACAAGAGGACCCCTCATCCGACCCGTCAGAACAATCGGGATTCCCGTTACACACGAGGTCCTGGGAGGAGGTACGACCTTCATATGCCAACAATATACTTACGACAAGAGGGCCCTCATCCGACCCGTCAGAACAATCGGGATTCCCGTTACACACGAGGTCCTGGGAAGAGGTACGACCGTCACATGCCAACAATATACTTACAACAAGAGGGCCCCTCATCCGACCCGTCAGAACAATCGAGATTTCCGTTACACACGAGGTCCTGGGAGGAGGTACGACCTTAACATGCCAACAATATACTTACAACAAGAGGGCCCCTCATCCGACCCGTCAGACCAATTGGGATTCCCGTTACACACGAGGTCCTGGGAGGAGGTACGACCGCCACATGCCAACAATATACTTACGACAAGAGGGCCCCTCATCCGACCCGTCAGAACAATCAGGATTCCCGTTACACACGAGGTCCTGGGAGAAGGTACGACCTTAACATGCCAACAATATACTTACGACAAGAGGGCCCTCATCCGATCGTCAAAACAATCGGGATTCCCGTTGCACACGAGGTCCTGGGAGAAGGTACGACCTTAACATGCCAACAATATACTTACGACAAGAGGGCCCCTCATCCGACCCGTCAGAACAATCGGTATTCCCGTTACACACGAGGTCATAGGGGATACATTCAGGTACGAACACCGCATGTTTACACTGGTACATGTCTGGGGGACACTGCCAAGATGGCTGAACTGGCAAAGGTCGCACAAACTGGCCTGCAAATAGAGATGAGGTCAAAAGTCAAAAAGCAAATATATAGTTTCAAATTTTATCAGGTTTCACAGACTGGGAAACATTCCCAGGACATTACATATGTATGTTGTTTCTAGGAAATTGCATATATCATCAGGTATTTCAGAATTGCTTCAACATATGAATTTAAACTACATATATAGATGCTCTCCAGTCGCCTATGACCATGTGGGTGTATCCCCCTGATGCCCTATCATCCGTGCTGGATTCAATATTTCAATTCACACAATATAATGTGCAACCAAGCGGTTGGTTGGGCGGATTTTTCTGGTGTGTGTGTGTGCGGAAATTTACTCAGTCGACAAGATGAAAAAAACTTGCAAATACTAAAATACAGTTTAATAAAAACACCAGGAATCAACTCTATTTATTAACAAAATGAAATATATGTATAAAATGGGATATTTGACATCAAACTTGTAAACCCCTGTAAATCTGCTAATATGTATTCAGTCTTCACTGCCTCAATAATATATGTATTATAATGATACTTCAATAAGCTCAAAGTCTTATCAATATCTAATTATCTGATGAACAAATCACACTAAGTATCAGATGGCTAATGGATATAACCAATATAACCGAACAACATACTATGAAATAATTCTCCACCAAACAAATCTGTCAGATATCACTAACACTTCACGTCACGAATACTCAACAGCTACCAGAATTGTCAGGAGGCTGAACAATAACTTCTCAAAATAGCATGTAAATCCGAGCGGACCTATCTTCGATAAAATATAATAAATCCAGACAAATAACAAAACCGTAAAAATACACTATATCTCTGAGATATAATCAAACGGTCAAATGACGCGATAAAATACACAAAGTAAAACTGAATAAAATAGTCAAACTCACTCCAATATACTGTATGCCAATACAAATTCAACTCCGAAATTCCTGCCAGATCCTAACTCCCAATATTGTGAATAAAAGATCTAAAATCACAAAATACTAAACTCCATATGCTGACACAATATACTGACCAAATACTGGTATACTGACTCAAAATAACAAACAATCTTCCATCAAAATATAATCTCCAAGCAATATATTGGAATGGAATAAACAATGCTGCTCACATCCACCTGGACCTCCAAAATCAGATAATATAGGCTACTGCAGACACAAAAATAAAACTAACTAGCATTGGCAATCTCCAAACTTCTGCCAAACTCCTAACTCCACGTGGTTTTCTGTGTGCTTCTCCTATGCAGCATCATGGTTCCTCCTTATGGGTCGAAGTCCAGGTGAAAGTGAGAGGCCGATCCCAGTAAGGCACCTGTATTTATGGAATCTGGCGAAACTTGTCCTCAGAAAAAGGTGAATTGCGCCAGAGACACACCGATTGGCCAAAATCAGGTCAAGCTGGCACAGAAAACGGCGGTCGGTAAAAATATTACCCAGAATGTAACGCGAAAACACGTTTTGCACCCTGGGCAGATTATGGCAAATAGTGCCAGAAATAATAAATATCGCTTCCGAGACATGATGCAAACTTGTAAATAAGACCCTGTGGAATCAATAGACAGCAAGAATAAAGCAAATTGACTCTTCCTTGCTGCATAAAGATCCCACAAAGATCGGCCAAAAATGTAAAAAAAAAGGTCGTAAAAAACCCATTAAGACGATTGTATCGCCCCCTAGGACGATCGACAGGGCCTCTGCCGGCAAATGCCGAACGTAAATAAAAATGGCAGCCGTATGAAAATAGTATGATAAAATCGCCTCAAACTGCACAGAAATAACATAACAAATAAAATCGAGACAATAAAATGATGAAAAGGGCCATAATAAACACATTCCCCAAATATAGTGTACTTCCCTTCCCGCGATAAAAAGTATTTGGCAATAGTCGCCGCTACCTGACTGACAGAATCTGTCAGCACGGTAAAATACACAAAAATGTGATGTCACCAAACAAGAAAACTATCTAGAAAAGGCCCGCGGCCAGACACGACATACTAAATCTTCACAATAACAATGATATGTTTTTGAAGGACGTAGTGATTATTTACGGCCCAGCTCAGATTATTTTCAGCCTGACATGGTTCATTTGCAGCCCGAGCCTGTGAGCACCCTGTACACATTTGTTATGCCAACACTTAACAGATTCAATTGTCATTACCTTTTGCATATCTCACATATCTTTTGCTCTATCAGCTAATTTCATCATGAACATCTTTTGTTTAATCAAATTTCATTTGTTTCATAAACTATTCCGTAACATTCTGCCAAAAACAAACACACCAGCCGAACTGTGAACACAATTGTACTAATATGTTGCAGGTTTCTCACTTCGGATCAACTTTTTTCTTAAAAGTATTTTTTAATGCAACTAATAGACATGATTGTTAGGTTCATTACTTATCATCGCCAGAACACAACTTAATTTCAAGCGGAGACTATCTTACATGTCGGCCATCACGCCTGTAACCACACAGAACCAGCGTTGAATCACAAAGAATGGCGGGAATCAGCTGGTTCTCCCCACAGTACCGGCTGACTGATTACACCCTGTGAGGTCTAGGAGCTCCGGAAACCATGGCTTGGCCGGCCAGTTGGGAGCAATCAGAATGATCTGGGCAGGATTCGACCGAGTTCTCTGCAGAACCATGGAAATCAGTGAGAACGGTGGAATAATGTACGCCCAGAGGCCGGACCAGTCCAGAGCGAGCGTGTTAACCGCCCGGGCATGAAGGTCCGGGAACGGGGAGACGTAGAGCTGTAGCCGATTGTTCTGGATCGTGGTAAACAGGTCCAGGAGAGGCTGACCCCAAAGGCGCCAGAGGCGACTGCATACTCGAGGATTCAGAAACCAATTCGATGACACCGACCCCTTCCAAGTCAGAGCGTCAGCGATGGTGTTTCAGGGAACCTGGAATATGTCGAGCCAGAAGTCTTGTGTGTCAAGGTGCTGAGCTCCCTTGACCGTGTCCTCCCCACTGGTTCTTGATATACCCGACGACCATTGTGTTGCCAAACATGACAAGGATTGTGGAACCGGGTATTGTCTGCTGTAGGTGTCGCAGACCCAGACAGACAGCCTGAGTTCCAGCCAGTTGACGTAGTGAAGCAGGTCGCTGGCCGTCCCAGAGACCGGAGGCTTGACTCTCCCCAGCTCTAATTCATGAATCGGATCGCTAGGTCTTGATCCGCGTCCCAGTGGTCCTTGAGGTGAAACTGAATCGTCCGCATTCGTAACCAAGCACCCGAGACAATCTTCTCCAGCGAATTCATGTGACCCAGGAGTCGCAGGAAGGTCATCACCGCGACAGGGACACTGACGGAAAAAGACTATAGCACTCCGCGTAACTGATGAATATGGTCTTCCGTCGGTCATGTCAGGAAGAACTGCGTGTCAATGTACATCCCAAGATAGGTGACTCGCTGGGCCGAAGTAGGTCAGATTGAAATTGATCCTATACGCTGACAGAGATGGACAATCAGATCTGTGTGGGAAGCCACCGTGTGCTGATCCGCTGCCATTATCAGCCAGTCGTCGTGATACCCCTGCGGTGCGCCCACGCCGAGACGTCGAGATACCGGGTGAGATACCCCTGCGGTGCGCCCACGCCGAGTGGTCGAGATACCGGGTGAGATACCCCTGTGATGCGCCCACGCCGAGACGTCGAGATACCGGGTGAGACACCCCTGCGGTGCGCCCACGCCGAGTCGTCGAGATACCGGGTGAGATACCCCTGCGGTGCGCTCACGCCATGATGTTGAGATACCGGTTGAGATACCCCTGCGGTGCGCCCACGCCGAGACGTCGAGATACCGGGTCAGATACCCCTGCGGTGCGCTCACACCGAGACGTCGAGATACCGGGTGAGATACCCCTGCTGTGCGCCCACGTTGAGATACCGGGTGAGATACCCCTGCGGTGTGCCCACGCCGATACGTCGAGATACCGGGTGAGATACCCCTGCCCTGCGCCCACGCCGAGACGTCGAGATACCGGGTGAGATACTCCTGCGGTGCACCCACGCCGAGTCGTCGAGATACCGGGTGAGACACCCCTGCGGTGCGCCCATGCCGAGTCGTCGAGATACTGGGTGAGATACCCCTGCGGTGAGCCCATGCAGAGACGTCGAGATACCGGGTGAGATACCCCTGCGGTGCGCCCACGCCGAGTCGTCGAGATACCAGGTGAGATACACGTGCGGTGCACCCACGTCGAGATACCGGGTGAGATACCCCTGTGGTGCGCCCACGCCGAGACGTCAAGATACCGGGTGAGATTCTCCTGCGGTGTGCCCACGCCGAGACGTCGAGATACCGGTCGAGATACCCCTGCTGTGCGCCCACGTTGAGATACCGGGTGAGATACCCCTGCGGTGGCCCACGCCGAGACGTCAAATACCGGGTGAGATACCCCTGCTGTGCGCTCATGCCGAGACGTCGAGATACCGGGTGAGATACCCCTGGGGTGGCCCATGCCGAGACGTCGAGATACCGGGTGAGATACCCCTGCCCTGCGCCCACGCCGAGACGTCGAGATACCGGGTGAGATACTCCTGCGGTGCACCCACGCCGAGTCGTCGAGATACCGGGTGAGACACCCCTGCGGTGCGCCCATGCCGAGTCATCGAGATACTGGGTGAGATACCCCTGCGGTGAGCCCATGCAGAGACGTCGAGATACCGGGTGAGATACCCCTGCGGTGCGCCCACGCCGAGTCGTCGAGATACCAGGTGAGATACACGTGCGGTGCACCCACGTTGAGATACCGGGTGAGATACCCCTGTGGTGCGCCCACGCCGAGACGTCAAGATACCGGGTGAGATTCTCCTGCGGTGTGCCCACGCCGAGACGTCCAGATACCGGGTGAGATACCCCTTTGGTGCGCCCACGCCGAGGCGTCCAGATACCGGGTGAGATACCCCTTTGGTGCGCCCACGCCGAGACGTCGAGATACCAGGTGAGATACCGGGTGAAATACCGGGTGAGATACCCCTGCGGTGCGCCCATACCGTGACGTCGAGATACCGGGCGAGATACCCCTGTGGTGCGCCCATGCCGAAACGTCGATATACCAGGTGAGATACCAGGTGAGATACAGGGTGAGATACCGGGTGAGATACCCCTGCTGTGCGCCCACACCGAGACATCGAGATACCGGGTGAGATACCCCTGCGGTGCGCCCACGCCGAGACATCGAGATACCGGGTGAGATACCCCTGCGGTGCGCCCACGCCGAGACGTCGAGATACCGGGTGAGATACCCCTGCGGTGCGCCCACACCGAGACGTCGAGATACCGGGTGAGATCCTGCAGTGCGCCCACGCCGAAACGTCGAGATACCAGGTGAGATACCGGGTGAGATACCGGGCGAGATACCCCTGCAGTGTGCCCACGCCGAGTCGTCGAGATACCAGGTGAGATACCCCTGCGGTGCGCCCATGCCGAGACATCCAGATACCGGGTGAGATACCTCTGCGGTGCGCCCACGCCGAGACGTTGAGATACCGGTGAGATACCCCTGCTGTGCGCCCACGTGAAGATACCCCTTTTTCGTGCCGAAATGCCCAAATTATTTCATAGTATTTTATTCGATCGCACTGGTTATTCCATTCAGTCATATTGGTTATTCTGTTGTGTCAGCCATCAGACACTTGCATATTTTGTTTATCAGGAAATAATTGGAGAATTATTATATTATTGATACAGTAGATACTGGCATATTTAACTATCAGGAGTTTATCAGAATTGGAGATTGCATTTCCTTATTTACAAATATTTCATTTTGTCAATAAATATTTTGATCCCTGGTGTTTTTAGTAAACTGTAATTTAGTATTTGCAAGTTTTCTTCATCTTTTCGACTGTGTAAAATTCTGCACATACACACACCAGAAAAATCCACCAACCAACCGCTTGGTCGCCACACGACGATCAGCAGAACGGACTCATTTCTTCTCCCTATCGAGCCGACGTTGATCTAACGACACAAACTTCTCATCAGACCAAGACTCACAAATCTTGCAGCACTGAGACATCGAACAGACAAACAGTCTGCTAGATGGACAGCGATCGTGCGGGTCGACATCTAAAGGAACAAGAAAAAGCCACACCTGGCACATCTTCTAGTGGAAATGTTCTCCATCGTTGAAAAAACCAACTACAAAAACTTCAACTTCAAAGCAATCGGGAGCAACGGCAGGTACCGTAAAGTACCTAATAGACGCGCAGTGCGCGAGTGGGAGGGCTGGGGTGCACGTCTAATAACTCACGAAATATCATAAATTGAGGCGCTTCTCTTGAGAAATGCTAAATTCACGAATTTACGGTAGCACGCACCACACAGCTTTGTTTACAAGGAAGTTTCCTTGGCCAGTGTGCGCATGCGCATTTGAGGCTTCCGGCAATGGCGTCTCCTGACACTGGGGTGAAATACAAACACAAATTTATTCATTCGTGTCTTCCATGTGTATGAAAATAACTTGTCTCCTGAAATAGGCGAGAAACTTGTTTGTGAAGTGGAAGTGGACAACAAACACGATCGGTTTGCCGTTGCCATCGTGAAAACCAGTCCGTAGTGGGACACATTCCCAGGGAAAACAGTCGGGTGTCTCACTTCTTTTGGAGAGGGGTGGG
This sequence comes from Terebella lapidaria, assembly GCA_949152475.1. NCBI lineage: Eukaryota > Metazoa > Annelida > Polychaeta > Terebellida > Terebellidae > Terebella > Terebella lapidaria. Next base: position 108,227 of record OX424570.1, on the reverse strand, counting down.
CAGATTATTGCAACAGTGATCTGACATCAACTAATCGCGGTTTGTCATTGGAAGCCAGCCTGTCCAGTATGACATTAGGCTCAAATTCATGCACCTCATGTTTGGAGTTTATATTTTGCTGATAGATTGTTTGTTATTTTGAGCCAGTATATTTGGTGGAGTTTAGTATTTTGTGATTTTGGATCATTTATTCCCAATATTGGGTGTGAGGATTTGACAGGAGTTCCAGAGTCGGATTTGTATTTGGCATACAGTATATTGGAGTGAGTTGGACTATTTTATTCAGTTTTTATTCCGTTTCGAGAAGGCGTTCTTGAGTTATCGTCCGAAAACCGAAAAATGAAAAAAAAAAAAAAAAAATTCTGACAAAACCATAAGGACATTTCGTGCCGAAATGCCCTAATTATTTCATAGTATTTTATTCGGTCGCACTGGTTATTCCATTCAGTCATATTGGTTATTCTGTTGTGTCAGCCATCAGACACTTGCATATTTTGTTTATCAGGAAATAATTGGAGAATTATTATATTATTGATACAGTAGATACTGGCATATTTAACTATCAGGAGTTTATCAGAATTGGAGATTGCATTTCCTTATTTACAAATATTTCATTTTGTCAATAAATATTTTGATCCCTGGTGTTTTTAGTAAACTGTAATTTAGTATTTGCAAGTTTTCTTCATCTTTTCGACTGTGTAAAATTCTGCACACACACACACCAGAAAAATCCACCAACCAACCGCTTGGTCGCCACACGACGATCAGCAGAACGGACTCATTTCTTCTCCCTATCGAGCCGACGTTGATCTAACGACACAAACTTCTCATCAGACCAAGACTCACAAATCTTGCAGCACTGAGACATCGAACAGACAAACAGTCTGCTAGATGGACAGCGATCGTGCGGGTCGACATCTAAAGGAACTAGACATAAAAGCCTATAGGCTTTGTGGCATCCCCCAATTTGTTCTTATCATTTCAAATGGTCATACTGGACTGAGAAAAAAGGATACATAGGCCATTGTATGTGGGTAAGAGTGAGAGCTCATCAGACAGTTTCTTACCAGAACTGCTTTCTATCATCTTGACAACTTGGCCCACCAGACATTTGCCACCCAAAATGAATGGACAACTACCCAGCCAATATTCAGAGTACTAGTATATTTAATCAGGATGTTCGTGATATTTTTCAGGTGCTCCTGTCAAATGTAAAATGATACGTGACTAAAAGAATGCTGTGTCATCTTGGCCAATTTTGTGATTCCAAAACTGGTACAAACAGTGGAATATTCGCATTCACATTATAACCAAAGCCAAACATTTCCCAGCTAACTAAAACAATGATGATTTGGTCATTGCATGTGAAATAGAGTTGAATAACAAAACATTCAAACAATACATGTTTGTACAATATAAATGCAGACAGGGCAAATCATCCCCCAAGCATGTTGTGTCATGTGTGTTGGCTTATTAACCAACTATTGTATCCTGTGGGGTGGAACTTCATTCTTTTACCATGTACACACACTAGTAAACCAGGCTTTGGAGGGGGGAGTGAGGGATTATGCATGGATATGAGCCTGGGGTCAAGTTGGACATGCTAGCTGTATCACTTGTCAGGCATGACTGAGCAGGGCTGGCTGAGAGGGCGGAGCCTATTGCTGTGCTGGACAGACTGGCTGATCTTGTAAGGCATGACAGAGCAGGGCTGGCTGAAAGGGGCGGAGCCTATCGCTGTGCTGGACAGAGTGGCTGATCTTGTAAGGCATTACTGAGCTCTCATATACTGCACTGGCTGAGAGGGCAGAGCCCAGCCTCATGCTGGACATGCAGGCTGCAGTCAGTGAATACAGTAGCATGGCTCAGTCACAGTATTACATCTGCATGGGGGCAGGCGAGGAAAAAATTCTAAGTCCAAAAAAAAATACACCCAAAAAATTTTTTCCCCCTGGAAATTGCCTGAATCAAATTATGACATTGACAGGAATCGCCCGATTTTTTTTTCCAAAATGGCTGCTGGCGGCCATCTTGGATTTCAGATCTCGACGAAAAACAATAGGGGTTAGGAGCAAAGTATTTCGGATGAGCTGTGAAAATTTCGGAAAGATAGATCAAGGCGTTCAAGAGTTATGATCCGGAAACCAAACGGCGGAAGAAAAAAAAAAAAAAAAAAAAAAAAAAAAAAAAAAAAGAAAAAAAAAAAAAAAACAGACAAAAACATAAGGCCTCCCGATTTTCAATCGGGATGCCTAACAAGTAAAAGCCACACCTGGCACATCTTCTAGTGGAAATGTTCTCCACCGTTGAAAAAACCAACTACAAAAACTTCAACTTCAAAGCAATCGGGAGCAACGGCAGGTACCGTAAAGTACCTAATAGACGCGCAGTGCGCGAGTGGGAGGGCTGGGGTGCGCGTCTAATAACTCACGAAATATCATAAATTGAGGCGCTTCTCTTGAGAAATGCTAAATTCACGAATTTACGGTAGCACACACCACACAGCTTTGTTTACAAGGAAGTTTCCTTGGCCAGTGTGTGCATGCGCATTTGAGGCTTCCGGCAATGGCGTCTCCTGACACTGGGGTGAAATACAAACACAAATTTATTCATTCGTGTCTTCCATGTGTATGAAAATAACTTGTCTCCTGAAATAGGCGAGAAACTTGTTTGTGAAGTGGAAGTGGACAACAAACACGATCGGTTTGCCGTTGCTATCGTGAAAACCAGTCCGTAGTGGGACACATTCCCAGGGAAAACAGTCGGGTGTCTCACTTCTTTTTGGAGAGGGGTGGGCAGATTATTGCAACAGTGATCTGACATCAACTAATCGCGGTCTGTCATTGGGAGCCAGCCTGTCCAGCATGACATTAGTCTCAAATTCATGCACCTCATCCCGCCCCCCCCCCCCCCCCCCCCCCGCCACCTACCTCCAAAACTTGGTTTACTAATGTGTGTACATGGGTAAAAGAATGAAGTTTCATCCCATTCTTCGATTCTTACGCGTGCTTCTAGGTATAGATTTTTCGCGTGCACTCACCCGATCTTCAAAAAGGGGGGTGCCTTTCTATTAGGTAATGTGCTTCTATTTGGTACTTTACGGTACGTGTTGACAAGAGCTCGCAAAAACCAAAGTTGAGCTGAGAGGCAGTAGACCATCATGATCATGCTACCACACGAAGGGTGAACTGCTCAGGTAACTACCATTACCAGCACAGTGTCCTAACGGACCGACTAACTTCGTTTTAGCTTCTCACCCATATTTCATGTGTGGTTAGCGAATGAGGGCTCGCCAATTACATAACCCCACAGGCAGAGGTAAGTATCGCTTAGCATAAAAATTAGCCCAAGGCCTAAGATAGGTTACCGGACAATTTTGGTTTTAAGCATTGCAGGTGACATATGATTTTGAGATTTACCAGTCAAGGTCATCTTTGTGAATTTCAATGTCTCCATTAGGCATGCTGCATATGACTTCATATATGTTCATAATACAAACATATAAGCTTTATCAACAAGTATTTCGTTTGTAGAGGTCAATTTAAGATTTTGAGATTTGCCCTTCAAGGTCAAGTTCAAGGTCACCAAAAGATGTGCCATTTATACTTGACTTTTTATAGGCTTATACACAATCCTAACCTGTATGTGCAAAAGTTTAAGCTTTATAGGCCACTTTCAAGAGTGCCAATATCTAAGCTCTATCTTCAAGCGTTCTATGAGTACAGTCCGGGCAGCTCCCATTATGGAGGAAAAAAATGGCGAAAAGAGTGAAACATTTTTTTTTGCCTAGAAATGGCCCAAAAAGTCAACTAGACGCTTCCGGTCGCCTACGACCGCTTGGGTGTATCCCCCGTAGCCCTATCATCTCTGTTGCCCCAAATATATCACTGTCAAGTGTGAAAAACTAGAGCAAGGGCTAAAAAAGATTACCAGAGAAATGTTAAATCTCAAGTCACAACTGTTTTCTTTTCCCCAACAAAATTGCTGCACTGATTTTCCGAGGTTATTGAAGGTCGAATTCAAAATCACCACTGAAATCTCTTTATATGAATTTCCATTCGACATGTTTGATAAAATAACGAAAATACAGATAGATCAATCTTTTCACCTGTTTACATTTCAACTCAGAATATTTTACAAACTTGGTTCTAAGTTGAAATTCAAAGTAAAATTTGACCAAAAATGCATTTCAAGATGACGAAATTGGAGCCAGATTGAACTTCTCACCATAAGTTATATTTCGACTCATAATACATGTATGTGCCAAACATGGTTTCAAGTTGAAATTCAAAGTAAAAGTTAATCAAAATTGCATTTCAAGATGACAAAATTGGAGCCAGATCAAGCTTTTCGTCATGAGTTATATTTTAACTCATAATACCTGCCCAACTTGGTATTAAGTTGAAATTCAATGTAAAAGTTGACCAAAACTGCATTTCAAGATGACGAAATTGGAGTCAGATAGAACTTTTCGTCATAAGTTATATTTTAACTCATAATATGTGCCAAACTTGGTTTCAAGTTGAAATTCAAGCTAAAAGTTTACCAAAACTGCATTTCAAGATGAAGAAATTGGAGCCAGATCGAACTTTTCATCATAAGTTATATTTTAACTCATAATATGTGCCAAACTTGGTTTCAAGTTGAAATTCAAACTAAAAATTGACCAAAACTGCATTTCAAGATGACGAAAATGAAGCCAGATTGAACTTTTCACCATAAGTTATATTTCGACTTATAATATGTGCCAAACATGCTTTCAAGTTGAAATTCAAATAAAAGTTAATCAAAACTGCATTTCAAGATGACAAAATTGGAGCCAGATCAAGCTTTTCGTCATGAGTTATATTTCAACTCATAATATGTGCCGAACTTGGTATTAAGTTGAAATTCAATGTAAAAGTTGACCAAAACTGCATTTCAAGATGACGAAATTGGAGCCAGATAGAACTTTTCGTCATAAGTTATATTTTAACTCATAATATGTGCCAAACTTGGTTTCAAGTTGAAATTCAAGCTAAAAGTTTACCAAAACTGCATTTCAAGATGAAGAAATTGGAGCCAGATCGAACTTTTCATCATAAGTTATATTTTAACTCATAATATGTGCCAAACTTGGTTTCAAGTTGAAATTCAAACTAAAAATTGACCAGAACTGCATTTCAAGATGACGAAAATGAAGCCAGATTGAACTTTTCACCATAAGTTATATTTCGACTTATAATATGTGCCAAACATGCTTTCAAGTTGAAATTCAAATTAAAAGTTAATCAAAACTGCATTTCAAGATGACAAAATTGTGGCCAGATCAAGCTTTTCGTCGTGAGTTATATTTCAACTCATATTATGTGCCAAACTTGGTATTAAGTTGAAATTCAATGTAAAAGTTGACCAAAACTGCATTTCAAGATGACGAAATTGGAGCCAGATAGAACTCTTCGTCATAAGTTATATTTTAACTCATAATATGTGCCAAACTTGGTTTCAAGTTGAAATTCAAGCTAAAAGTTTACCAAAACTGCATTTCAAGATGAAGAATTTGGAGCCAGATCGAACTTTTCATCATAAGTTATATTTTAACTCATAATATGTGCCAAACTTGGTTTCAAGTTGAAATTCAAACTAAAAATTGACCAAAACTGCATTTCAAGATGACGAAAATGAAGCCAGATTGAACTTTTCACCATAAGTTATATTTCGACTTATAATATGTGCCAAACATGCTTTCAAGTTGAAATTCAAAGTAAAAGTTGACCAAAACTGCATTTCAAGATGACAAAAATTAGCCCAATGGGCTAGAAAGGTTACCGGAGAAATATACAGAGTTAAGCCGAGAAAGTTGAAGGTCAAATTCAAGGTGACCGCTGAAATCGCCATATCTCTAACCTTGAAAATGAAATCAAAGGTTAAATTCTAGATCACCAAACTATTCAGCATACATCATTTCCTATATGTTCATTATGGACCCCTAAGCTGTAAATTTGATAATAAGCGAGATATAAGCCATTTTGTAATCTGACTTTGAAAATAAAATGACTGACCTTGAAATTTAGGTCAAAGGTCAAATTCAATATCATTAAAATATTCAGAATATATCATTTCCTATATGTTCACAATTGATTCCTAAGCTGTAAAGTCGATAATAAGCGAGATATTAGCCATTTTGTCCTGTTGACCTTGAAAATGAGGTCAAAAGTCAAATTCAAGGTCACTAGAATATTCAGCATATATCATTTCCTATATGTTCACAATTGATTTCTAAGCTGTAAAAGGCGCTAATAAGCAAGATATTGGCCATTTTGTCCTGTGACCTTGAAAATGAGGTCAAAGGTCAAATTCAAGGTCATGAGAATATTCAGCATATATCATTTCCTATATGTTCACAATTGATTCCTAAGCTGTAAAGTCGATAATCAGCGAGATATCAGCAATTTTGTCCTGTGACCTTGGAAATGAGGTCAAAGGTCAAATTCAAGGTCATGAGAATATTCAGCATATATCATTTCCTATATGTTCACAATTAATTCCTAAGCTGTAAAGTCGATAATAAGCGAGATATTAGCCATTTTGTCATGTGACCTTGAAAATGAGGTCAAAGGTCAAATTCAAGGATATGAAAATTTTCAGCATATATCATTTCCTATATGTTCACAATTGATTCCTAAGCTGTAAAGTCGTTAATAATCAAGATATTGGCCGTTTTGTCCTGTGACCTTGAAAATGAGGTCAAAGGTCAAATTCAAGGTCACGAGAATTTTCAGCATACAGTAAAACCTGCAATGTAAGGACACCCACATATCCAAGCAAAAGTGTCCTTACATTGGAGGTGTCCTTTCATTAAAGGTGTGCCGTTATGTGTTCACCACCGTTTCAAAACAGTATTGAATACAATGTATTCACTGTTGCTTCAGTATATTTTCATTCATTTACTTATTTATATATTTAAATATCAAGTATTGATTTCTTTATCAAATATATACCAGTATGACCCAGTATATTTATTCATTTTTTTGATAATTCTAATGTCAAGATTATAAAAACATGTGGAGCTTTCAGTCATTTTGTCACAATGTTTGACAGAAACAAATTAACTGAGCAACGGTTGACAAGACTTTCCACTGTCGAGCTCCTTGATTACGTTTACACGTTGTTCAAGTGTGAGAGTTTTGCATTTTCCGCTCATTGTACTGAATTGTGATTTCGTGATTTGTAAGTCTGAGACAAGCAAAAACTAGACGCTTCCGGTCACCTACGACCGCTTGGGTGTATCCCCCGTAGCCCTATCATCTCTGTTGCCCCAAATATATCACTGTCAATGTGAAAAACTAGAGCAAGGGCTAAAAAAGATTACCAGAGAAACGTTAAATCTCAAGTCACAACTGTTTTCTTTTCCCCACCAAAATTGCTGCACTGATTTTCCGAGGTTATTGAAGGTCGAATTCAAAATCACCACTGAAATCTCTTTTTATGAATTTCCATTCGACATGTTTGATAAAATAACGAAAATACAGATAGATCAATCTTTTCACCTATTTATATTTCAACTCAGAATATTTTACAAACTTGGTTCCAAGTTGTAATTCAAAGTAAAATTTGACCAAAAATGCATTTCAGGATGACGAAATTGGAGCCAGATTGAACTTCTCACCATAAGTTATATTTCAACTCATAATACATGTATGTGCCAAACATGGTTTCAAGTTGAAATTCAAAGTAAAAGTTAATCAAAACTGCATTTCAAGATGACAAAATTGGAGCCAGATCAAACTTTTCGTCATGAGTTATATTTTAACTCATAATACCTGCCCAACTTGATTTCAAGTTGAAATTCAAACTAAAAGTTAACCAAATCTGCATTTCAAGATGATGAAATTGGAGCCCGATCAAACTTTTCGCCATGAGTTATATTTCAACTCATAATATGTGTCAAACTTGGTATTAAGTTGAAATTCAATGTAAAAGTTAACCAAAACTGCATTTCAAGATGACGAAATTGGAGCCAGATAGAACTTTTCGTCATAAGTTATATTTTATGCTTTGTTGATAATGATAGCCAATCGCAATTGCGATCTCTGACACCTGGCGACTAACGATGTAAACACTGGCGAGATTTCGTGGCGAGACATCAACGTGATTAAGATTATGGCCGTTTTGGTCGCTCATTACGGCCGGTTTCCACAGTAGTTATTGTCCGTTGTCCGCGTTCTGCGGGTGTCCGTCCATCTGAGGTTGTTTATCATTGAAGTGGGTTCGTGAATGAACAATTGTCCGTACATAACAGTTTGGCCGTTCATCTGGGGGGCCGTCCATTGGAGGGGGGAGTGTATATCATTTCCTATATGTTCACAATCGATTCGTAAGCTGTAAAGTCGCTAATAAGCAAGATATTGGCCATTTTGTCCTGTGACCTTGAAAATGAGGTCAAAGCTCAAATTCAAGGCCATGAGAATATTCAGCATATATCATTTCCTATATGTTCACAATTGATTCCTAAGCTGTAAAGTCGATAATAAGCACGATATTAGACAGTTTGTACTCTGACCTTGAAACCGAGGTCAGAGGTCGAATTCAAGGTCACGAGATATTCAGCGTATATATATATATATATATATATATATATATATATATATATATATATATATATATCCATTCCTTTATGTCCACAATTGATCCCTAAGCTGTAAAATCGATAATAAGTGAGATATTAGCCATTTTGTTCTGTGACCTTGAAAATAAGGTCAAAGGTCAAATTCAAGGTCATCAGAATATTCGGCATATATCATTTCATATATGTCCACAATTGATTCTCAAGCTGTAAAGTCGATAATAAGTGAGGTATTAGCCATTTTGTCCTGTGACCTTGGAAATGAGGTCAAAGGTCAAATTCAAGGTCATCAGAATATTCGGCATATATCATTTCCTATATGTCCACAATTGATTCTCAAGGTGTGAAGTCGATAATAAGCGAGATATTAGACATTTTGTGCTCTGACTTTGAACCCGAGGTCAGAGGTCAAATTCAAGGTCACGAGAATAATCAGCATATATCATTTCTTTTATGTCCACAATTGAGCTCTAAGCTGTAAAATCGATAATAAGTGAGATATTAGCCATTTTGTTCTGTGACCTTCAAAATGAGGTCAAAGGTTAAATTCAAGGTCATCGGAATATTCGGCATATAACATTTCCTATATGTCCACAATTGATTCCTAAGCTGTAAAATCGATAATAAGCGAGATATTAGCCATTTTGTGCTCTGGCCTTGAAACCGAAGTCAGAGGTCAACCTCAAGGTCACAAAAATATTCGGCATATATCATTTCCTATATGTCCACAATTGATTCCTGGTCTCTAATCTCAATATTAAGTGAGATAATAGGCTTAATCTGTCCCATTATAAAGCATAGAAGAATTTAACATGGGAAAGTCCCATTTGGACCGGGTTTGGGCCCAAAATGGCCCACATTGAACGATTCAAGGGCAACGAAATTTATGCATGTCACAGGGGTACATATGAGGAGTGTGATGCATCAATAAGAAAAAAATTAGGCCAAGGGCCAAAGATAGGTTACCGGACAATGTTTAATATTTTAGATGTTAGCCAGGTCACTGGTTGAATTCAAGGTCAAGAGAATATTCAGCATATATAACATTAAGCATATATCATGTCGACAGTTGATTGCTAAGCTGTAAATTCAATAATCAGCGAGATATTAGCAATTTTGTGCTGTGGCCTTGAAAATGAAGGGGCAAAGGTCAAATTCAAGGTCATCAAAATATTCAGTGTATATCATTTTCTATATCATGTCCACAATTGATTCCCAAGCCATACAGTCAATAGAGGAGCAAGATATGAGCCAGTTTGTCCTTGGACCTTGAGAATGAGGACAGAGGTCAAATTCAAGGTCCGAGAATATTCAGCATATATCATTTCCTACATGTCCACAATTGATTCCTAAGCTGTAAAATCGATAATACGTGAGATATTAGCCATTTTGTCCTGTGACCTTGAAAATGAGGTGAAAGGTCAAATTCAAGGTCATGACAATAATCTGCATATATCATTTCCTATATGTTCATAACTGATTCCTAAGCTGTGAAGTCGATAACAAGCGAGATATTAGCCATTTTGTCCTATGACCTTGAAAATGCCGTCAAAGGTCAAATTCAAGTTCATCAGAATATTCAGCATATATCATTTCCTATATGTCCACAATTGATTCCTAAGCTGTAGAGTCGATAATAAGTGAGATATTAGCCATTTTGTCCTGTGACCTTGAAAATGAGGTCAAAGGTCAAATTTAAGGTCATGACAATAATCTGCATATATCATTTCCTATATGTTGATAACTGATTCCTAAGCTGTAAAGTCGATAACAAGCGAGGTATTAGTCATTTTGTCCTATGACCTTGAAAATGGGGTCAAAGGTCAAATTCAAGGTCATCAGAATATTCAGCATATATCATTTCATATATGTCCACAATTGATTCCTAAGCTGTAGAGTCGATAATAAGTGAGATATTAGCCATTTTGTCCTGTGACCTTGAAAATGAGGTCAAAGGTCAAATTCAAGGTCATGACAATAATCTGCATATATCATTTCCTATATGTTGATAACTGATTCCTAAGCTGTAAAGTCGATAACAAGCGAGGTATTAGTCATTTTGTCCTATGGCCTTGAAAATGGGGTCAAAGGTCAAATTCAAGGTCATCAGAATATTCAGCATATATCATTTCCTATATGTCCACAATTGATTCCTAAGCTGTAGAGTCGATAATAAGTGAGATATTAGCCATTTTGTCCTGTGACCTTGAAAATGAGGTCAAAGGTCATGACAATAATCTGCATATATCATTTCCTATATGTTGATAACTGATTCCTAAGCTGTATAGTCGATAACAAGCGAGATATTAGTCATTTTGTCCTATGACCTTGAAAATGGGGTCAAAGGTCAAATTCAAGGTCATCAGAATATTCAGCATATATCATTTCCTATGTCCACAATTGATTCCTAAGCTGTAGAGTCGATAATAAGCGAGATATCAGCCATTTTGGGCTCTGACCTTGAAATTGAGGTCAGAGGTCAAATTCAAGGTCACGAGAATATTCAGCATATATCATTTCCTATATGTCCACAATTGATTCCTAGTCTCTAATCTCAATATTAAGTGAGATATTAGGCATAATGTGTCCCATTATAAAGCATAGGAGAATATAACATGGGAAAGTCCCATTTGGGCCGAGTTTGGGCCAAAATGGTCCACTTCGAGCGATTCAAGCGCAACGAAATTTATAGTCATCATAGGAGTACATATCAGGAGTGTTATGTATCAAAAAGAAAAAAAGTTACTCAACAGATTTTGAGAAAATGGCCACCAAAGTCCAAAATCAGACATTTTTCGTCGAAAACGGCCGCCATTTTGAAAAAAATGCGAAAATCAAAAAACTAAAAAATACCTCCTTCTTGAATTATTTTTAAGTAGTTTTGTGCAAAATTTCAGAAGAATTCGCCAGTAAACGAAAAAGATAAAAATGTGGACGACGACGGACGACGACGGACGCAACGCCATGCCAATAGGTTATCGGACCATAGGTCCGGTAACCTAAAAAATTACTGAACAGATTTTGAGTAAACGACCGTCAAACTCCAAAATTGGCCATTTTTCGACTAAAATGGCCGCTCTGACCTTGAAATCGAAGTCAGAGGTCAAATTGAAGGTCACGAGAATATTCAGCATATATCATTTCCTATATGTCCACAATTGAATCCTAGTCTCTAATCTCAATATTAAATGAGATATTAGGCTTAATGTGTCCCATTATAAAGCATAGGAGAATTTAACATGGGAAAGTCCCATTTGGGCCGAGTTTGGGCCGAGTTTGGGCAAGTTTAAAATTGGCCATTTTTCGACGAAAACGGCCGCCATTTTGAAAAAATTAGCCCAAGGGCTAAGACAGGTTACCGGACAAAATATGTTTTATATTCCTGTGACCTTGAAAATAAGATCACTGGTCAAAATGCAAAGTCATGAGAATATCCAGCGAACATGTATGTAAGTATCAATCTATTACAACCAATAGTCAGATTTTGATGATGCCAAAAACAAACGTAAAATAGAACATTTTGGAATAGAAACAAAGCCCGACCAAATAGATTATCCAAAGACACACTGGTGTCATCAGGGGCAGACAGTGTGTTAAATGTAGTTGTTTCTACTGTACACCTGATGGAATTAGTATACAACTGCCCAACAACCTATGAAAATAATTTAGAAATCTGAAACAAACCCCATGGAATAGATATATGACGAGTACATAAGTACCTAATCACAAGCCAGAAAACTACTGAATTGATGGTATCCTCGGGGACAGATTCAACGTCCGCCAACAGTGACACCGACTCAGTAATATGAATGTAAGTATCAATCTATTACCACCAATAGTCAGATTTTGATGATGCCAAAAACAAACGTAAAATAGAACATTTTGGAATAGAAACAAGCCCGACCAAATAGTTTATCCAAAGACACACTGGCGTCATCAGGGGCAGACATTGTGTTAAATGTAGTTGTTTCTACTGTACACCTGATGGAATTAGTATACAACTGCCCAACAACCTATGAAAATAATTTAGAAATCTGAAACAAACCCCATGGAATAGATATATGACGAGTACATAAGTACCTAATCACAAGCCAGAAGGCTACTGAGTTGATGGTATCCTCGGGGACAGATTCAACGTCCGCCAGCAGTGACACTGACTCAGTGATATGAAACTAAGTATCAATTTATTACCACCAATAGTCAGATTTTGATGATGCCAAAAACAAACGTAAAATAGAACATTTTGGAATCCCGATATGTCCATTGTTTGCTAAGCTGTAAATTCAATAACAAGTAAAAAATTAGCCCAATGGGCTAGAAAGGTTACCGGAGAAATATACAGAGTTAAGCCGAGAAAGTTGAAAGTCAAATTCAAGGTGACCACTGAAATCGCCATATCTCTAACCTTGAAAATGTGATCAAAGGTTAAATTCTAGATCACCAAACTATTCAGCATACATCATTTCCTATATGTTCACTATGGACCCCTAAGCTGTAAATTTGATAATAAGCGAGATATAAGCCATTTTGTAATCTGACTTTGAAAATAAAATGACTGACCTTGAAATTTAGGTCAAAGGTCAAACTCAATATCATTAAAATATTCAGAATATCTCATTTCCTATATGTTCACAATTGATTCCTAAGCTGTAAAGTCGCTAAGAAGCAAGATATTGGCCATTTTGTCCTGTGACCTTGAAAATGAGGTCAAAGGTCAAATTCAAGGTCACGAGAATATTCAGCATATATCATTTCCTATATGTTCACAATAGATTCCTAAGCTGTAAAGTCGATAATAAGCGAGATATTAGCAATTTTGTCCTGTGACCTTGGAAATGAGGTCAAAGGTCAAATTCAAGGTCACGAAAATATTCAGCATATATCCTTTCGTATATGTTCACAATTGATTCCTAAACTGTAAAGTCGATAATAAGCGAGATATTAGCCATTTTGTTATGTGACCTTGAAAATGAGGTCAAAGGTCAAATTCAAGGTCACGACAATATTCAGCATATATCATTTCCTATATGTTCACAATTGATTCCTAAACTGTAAAGTCGATAACAAGCGAGATATTAGCCATTTTGTCCTGTGACCTTGAAAATGAGTTCGAAGATCAAATTCAAGGTCATCAGAATATTCAGTATATATCATTTCCTATATGTCCACAATTGATTCCTAAGCTGTAGAGTCGATAATAAGCGATATATAAGCCATTTTGTGCTCTGACCTTGAAACTGAGGTCAAAGGTCAAATTCAAGGTCACGGGAATATTCAGCATATATTATTTCCTATATGTCCACAATTGATTCCTAAGCTGTAGAGTCGATAATAAGCGAGATATAAGCCATTTTGTGCTCTGACCTTGAAACTGAGGTCAGAGGTCAAATTCAAGGTCACGAGAATATTCAGCATATATCATTTCCTATATGTTCACAATTGATTCCTAGTCTCTAATCTCAATATCAAGTGAGATATTAGGCATAATGTGTCCCATTATAAAGCATAGGAGAATTTAACATGGGAAAGTCCCATTTGGGCCGAGTTTGGGCCAAAATGGCCCACTTCGAGCGATTCAAGCGCAACGAAATTTATAGACATCATAGAAGTACATATGAGGAGTCTTATGTATCAAAAAGAAAAAAAGTTACTGAACAGATTTTGAGAAAATGGCCGCCAAAGTCCAAAATCAGGCATTTTTCGTCGAAAACGGCCGCCATTTTGAAAAAAATGCGAAAATCAAAAAACTAAAAAATACCTCCTTCTTGAATTATTTTATAGTATTTTTCTGCAAAATTTCAGAAAAATTCGCCAGTAAACAAAAAAGATAAAAATGTGGACGACGACGACGACGGACGACGGACGACGGACGCAACGCCATGCCAATAGGTTATCGGACCATAGGTCCGGTAAACTAACAAAATAGCATTTTTGTTCCATGACCTTGAAAATAAGGTCGAAGGTCGAATTAATGGTCATCAAAATATTTGGCATGTACACATCATTCCCCATAGGTGCACAACTGATTCCTAAGCTGTAAAGTCAATAATAAATAGGGCCTGCATGATCAATGGGTTAACCGCCGACGGCTAGCATTTTTTTAATAACCGCGAATAACCGGCTGTTAAATCTCCAAACGATTAACCGGTTAACCGTCAAACACCGGTTAACTGTCTTTTATAACCTTGATCAGTGATCACCAAACCGTCTGCTCATGCTCCTGAGGCATGCTTTTGAGGGCATTTAAACTCGTTAACTTTGTCGCCATGGGGCCATAAAGCAATCTGCGGTTTGTTGTGGTCGCGTGGATGCGTGCCACCTGCTAAAGGGATTGTGTGTGCATCTTTCACAGATACACAGGCTCGCGGCTTTCTGTCATATTAATACCGAAATTAACGAAGTTAAATAGGGGAAATACAAGTTTTCTTAAATGAAACATAAAGACACCTACACACACATAGACATATAGCAATCAAAACCATTCGGGGGACGTATTAAGAAGTGAACCCCAAACACTTCGCCTCAGGCTTAACTTCGAATGGTAAGGATTGTATATGTGAAAGAATGTGCAATGTCAGGTATAACGCAATCAGAACTGGAAAGAGAACATATATTCAGTAATATGCAAAATATGTACAGTTAACACATCAATAAGAAAAAAAGTTACTGAACAGATTTCGAGAAAACGACCGTCAAAGTCCAAAATTGGCCATTTTTCGATGAAAACGGCAGCTCTGACCTTGAAACCGAGGTCAGAGGTCAAATTCAAGGTTACGAGAATATTCAGCATAAATCATTTCCTATATGTTCACAATTGATTCCTAAGCTGTAAAGTCGATAATAAGCGAGATATTAGCCATTTTGTCATGTGACCTTGAAAATAAGGTCAAAGGTCAAATTCAAGGTCACGAGAATATTCAGCATATATCATTTCCTATATGTTCACAATTGATTTCTAAGCTGTAAAGTCGATAATAAGCGAGATATTAGCCATTTTGTGCTCTGACCTTGAACCCGAGGTCAAAGGTCAAATTCAAGGTCACGACAATGTTCGGCATATATCATTTCCTATATGTCCACAATTGATTCCTAGTCTCTAATCTCAATATTAAGTGAGATATTATGGCTTAATGTGTCCCATTATAAAGCATAGGAGAATTTAACATGGGAAAGTCCCATTTGGGCCGAGTTTGGGCCCAAAATGGCCCACTTCGAGCGATTCAAGGGCAACGAAATTTATACATGTCACAGGGGTACATATGAGGAGTGTTATGCATCAATACAAAAAAAAGTTACTGAACAGATTTTGAGAAAACGACCGTCAAAGTCCAAAATTGGCCATTTTTCGACGAAAACGGCCGCTCTGACCTTGAAACCGAGGTCAGAGGTCAAATTCAAGGTCACGAGAATATTCAGCATATATCATTTCCTATATGTCCACAATTGATTCCTAGTCTCTAATCTCAATATTAAGTGAGATATAAGACATAATGTGTCCCATTATAAAGCATAGGAGAATTTAACATGGAAAAGTCCCATTTGGGCCGAGTTTGGCCCAAAATGGCCCACTTCGAGCGATTCAAGCGCAACGAAACTTATACACATCACAGGAGTATATATGAGGAGTGTTGTGTATCAAAAAGAAAAAAATTAGCCCAAGGGCTAAGAAAGGTTACCGGACAATATACATTTTAGATATTAGCCTTTTGTCCAGTGACCTTGAAAATAATTTTTCAACAAATACATCACATCTAGTATGTCCACAATAAATTCCTAAGCTGTAAAGTCGATAATAAGTGAGATATTAGCCATTCTGTGATCGGTGATGTGACCTAGAAAATGAGGTCAAAGTTCAAGTTCATAAAAAGATTCAGTATATATCATTCCTCTGTATTCTCAATTGATTCCTAAGCTGTAAAGATGATAATAAGCAACATATTAGCCATTTTGTTCTCTGACCTTGAAAATTGGATCAAAGGTCAAATTCTAGATCACCAAAATATTCAGCATACATCATTTCCTATATGTTCACTATGGACCCCTAAGCTGTGAATTTGATAATAAGAGAGATATAAACCATTTTGTATTCTGACCTTGAAAATAAAATGACTGGCCTTGAAATTTAGGTCAAAGGTCAAATTCAAAGTCATGAGAATATTCAGAATATATCATTTCCTATATGTTCACAATTGATTCCTAAGCTGTAAAGTTGATAATAAGCAAGATATTAGCCATTTTGTCCTGTTGACCTTGAAAATGAGGTCAAAAGTCAAATTCGAGGTCACTAGAATATTCAGCATATATCATTTCCTATATGTCCACAATTGATTCCTAGTCTCTAATCTCAATATTAAGTGAGATATTAGGCTTAATGTGTCCCATTATAAAG
Organism: Terebella lapidaria; assembly: GCA_949152475.1. NCBI lineage: Eukaryota > Metazoa > Annelida > Polychaeta > Terebellida > Terebellidae > Terebella > Terebella lapidaria. The sequence goes on along the minus strand of OX424570.1, from coordinate 91,233 downwards.
CATAGGAGATTTTAACATGGGAAAGTCCCATTTGGGCCGAGTTTGGGCCCAAAATGGCCCACTTCGAGCGATTCAAGGGCAACGAAATTTATACATGTCACAGAGGTACATATGAGGAGTGTTATGCATGAATAAGAAAAAAAGTTACTGAACAGATTTTGAGAAAACGACAGCCAAAGTCCAAAATTGACCATTTTTCGACGAAAACGGCCGCCATTTTGAAATAATTGAGAAAATCAAGAAACTAAAAAATACCTCCCTCTCGAAATATTTTTAGGCATTTTTGTGCAAAATTTCAGAAAGATTCGATCATAAACTTTAAAGATAAAAATGTAGACGGATGACGACGACGGAAGCAACGCCACGGCAATAGGTTATCGGACCAAAGGTCCGGTAACCTAAAAAGTTACTGAACAGTTTTTGAGAAAATGGCCGCCAAAGTCCAAAATCAGGCATTTTTCGACGAAAACGGCCGCCATTTTGAAAAAAATGCGAAAATCAAAAAACTAAAAAATACCTCCCTCTCGAAATATATTTAGGCATTTTTGTGCAAAATTTCAGAAAAATCGGATCGTAAACTTTAAAGATAAAATTGTTTACGGACGGACGACGGACGACGGACGACGGACGCAACGCCATGGCAATAGGTTATCGGACCATAGGTCCGGTAACCTAAAAATGCGAAAATCAAAAAACTAAAAATTAGCCCAATGGGCTAGTAAGGTTACCGGAGAAATATACAGAGTTAAGCCGAGAAAGTTGAAAGTCAAATTCAAGGTGACCACTGAAATCGCCATATCTCTAACCGTGAAAATGGGATCAAAGGTTAAATTCTAGATCACCAAACTATTCAGCATACATCATTTCCTATATGTTCACTATGGACCCCTAAGCTGTAAATTTGATAATAAGCGAGATATAAGCCATTTTGTAATGTGACTTGGAAAATAAAATGACTGACCTTGAAATTTAGGTCAAAGGTCAAATTCAATATCATTAAAATATTCAGAATATATCATTTCCTATATGTTCACAATTGATTCCTAAGCTGTAAAGTCGATAATAAGCAAGATATTAGCCATTTTGTCCTGTTGACCTTGAAAATGAGGTCAAAGGTCAAATTCAAGGTCATGAGAATTTTCAGCATATATCATTTCCTATATGTTCACAATTAATTCCTAAGCTGTAAAGTCGCTAATAAGCAAGATATTGGCCATTTTGTCCTGTGACCTTGAAAATAGGTCAAAGGTCAAATTCAAGGTCACGAGCATTTTCAGCATATATCATTTCCTATATGTTCACAATTGATTCCTAAGCTGTAAAGTCGCTAATAAGCAAGATATTGGCCATTTTGTCCTGTGACCTTGAAAATAGGTCAAAGGTCAAATTCAAGGTCACGAGCATTTTCAGCATATATCCTTTCCTATATGTTCACAATTGATTCCTAAGCTGTAAAGTCGCTAATAAGCAAGATATTGGCCATTTTGTCCTGTGACCTTGAAAATGAGGTCAAAGGTCAAATTCAAGGTCACGAGAATATTCAGCATATATCATTTATCATATGTTCACAATTGATTCCTAAGCTGTAAAGTCGATAATAAGCGAGATATCAAGAATTTTGTCCTGTGACCTTGAAAATGAGGTCAAAGGTCAAATTGAAGGTCATGAGAATATTCTGCGTATATCAATTCCTATATGTTCACAATTGATTCCTAAGCTGTAAAGTCGATAATAAGCGAGATCTTTGCCATTTTGTCATGTGACCTTCAAAATGAGGTCAAAGGTCAAATTCAAGGTCATGAGAATTTTCACCATATATCATTTCCTATATGTTCACAATTGATTTCTAAGCTGTTAAGTCGCTGATAAGCAAGATATTGGCCATTTTGTCCTGTGACCTTGAAAATGAGGTCAAAGGTCAAATTCAAGGTCACTAGAATATTCAGCATATATCATTTCCTATATGTTCACAATTGATTCCTAAGCTGTAAAGTCGATAATAAGCAAGATATTAGCAATTTTGTCCTGTGACCTTGGAAATGAGGTCAGGGTCAAATTCAAGGTCATGAAAATATTCAGCATATATCATTTCCTATATGTTCACAATTGATTCCTAAACTGTAAAGTCGATAATAAGCGAGATATTAGCCATTTTGTCATGTGAACTTGAAAATGAGGTCAAAGGTCAAAGTCAAGGTCACGAGAATATTCAGCATATATCATTTCCTATATGTTCACAATTGATTCCTAAGCTGTAAAGTCGATAATAAGCGAGATATTAGCCATTTTGTCCTGTGACCTTGAAAATGAGGTCAAAAGTCAAATTCAAGGTCACGAGAATATTCAGCATATATCATTTCCTATATGTCCACAATTCATTCCTAGTCTCTAATTTCAATATCAAGTGAGATCTTAGGCTTAATGTCCCATTATAAAGCATAGGAAAATTTAACATGGGAAAGTCACATTTGGGCCGAGTTTGGGCCCAAAATGGCCCACTTCGAGCGATTCAAGGGAAACGAAATTTATACATGTCACAGGGGTACATATGAGGAGTGTTTTTCATCAATGAAAAAAAAAGTTACTGAACAGATTTTGAGAAAACGACCGTCAAAGTCCAAAATTGGCCATTTTTCGACGAAAACGGCCGCTCTAACTTTGAAACCAAGGTCAGAGGTCAAATTCAAGGTCACGAGAATATTCAGCATATATCATTTCCTATATGTCCACAATTGATTCCTAGTCTCTAATCTCAATATCAAGTGAGATATTAGGCATAATGTGTCCCATTATAAAGCATAGGAGAATTTAACATGGGAAAGTCCCATTTGGGACGAGTTTGGGCCAAAATGGCCCACTTCGAGCGATTCAAGCGCAACGAAATTTATAGACATCATAGAAGTACATATGAGGAGTGTTATGTATCAAAAAGAAAAAATTAGCCCAATGGGCTAGAAAGGTTACCGGAGAAATATACAGAGTTAAGCCGAGAAAGTTGAAGGTCAAATTCAAGGTGACCACTGAAATCGCCATATCTCTAACCTTGAAAATGGGATCAAGGGTTAAATTCTAGATCACCAAACTATTCAGCATACATCATTTCCTATATGTTCACTATGGACCCCTAAGCTGTAAATTTGATAATAAGCGAGATATAAGTCATTTTGTAATCTGACTTTGAAAATAAAATGACTGACCTTGAAATTTAGGTCAAAGGTCAAATTCAATATCAATAAAATATTCAGAATATATCATTTCCTATATGTTCACAATTGATTCCTAAGCTGTAAAGTCGATAATAAGCGAGATATTAGCCATTTTGTCCTGTTGACCTTGAAAATGAGGTCAAAAGTCAAATTCAAGGTCACTAGAATATTCAGCATATATCATTTCCTATATGTTTATAATTGATTTCTAAGCTGTAAAGGCGCTAATAAGCAAGATATTGGCCATTTTGTCCTGTGACTTTGAAAATGAGGTCAAAGGTCAAATTCAAGGTCATGAGAATATTCGGCATATATCATTTCCTATATGTTCACAATTGATTCCTAAGCTGTAAAGTCGATAATAAGCGAGATATTAGCAATTTTGTCCTGTGACCTTGGAAATGAGGTCAAAGGTAAAATTTAGGGTCATGAGAATATTCAGCATATATCATTTATTATATGTTCACAATTGATTAATAAGCTGTAAAGTCGATAATAAGCGAGATATTAGCCATTTTGTCATGTGACCTTGAAAATGAGGTCAAAGGTCAAATTCAAGGTCATGAGAATTTTCAGCATATATCATTTCCTATATGTTCACAATTGATTCCTAAGCTGTAAAGTCGCTAATAAGCAAGATATTGCCCGTTTTGTCCTGTGACCTTGAAAATGAGGTCAAAGGTCAAATTCAAGGTCACGAGAATCTTCAGCATATATCATTTCCTATATGTTCACAATCGATTCCTAAGCTGTAAAGTCGCTAATAAGCAAGATATTGGCCATTTTGTCCTGTGACCTTGAAAATGAGGTCGTAGCTCAAATTCAAGGCCACGAGAATATTCAGCATATATCATTTCCTATATGTTCACAATTGATTCCTAAGCTGTAAAGTCGATAATAACCGACATATTAGCAATTTTGTCCTACGACCCTTGGAAATGAGGTCAAAGGTCAAATTCAAGGTCACGAAAATATTCAGCATATATCATTTCCTATATGTTCACAATTGATTCCTAAACTGTAAAGTCGATAATAAGCGAGATATTAGCCATTTTGTCATGTGACCTTGAAAATGAGGTCAAAGGTCAAATTCAAGGTCACAAGAATATTCAGCATATATCATTTCCTATATGTTCACAACTGATTCCTAAGCTGTAAAGTTGATAATAAGCGAGATATTCGCCATTTTGTCCTGTGACCTTGAAAATGAGGTCAAAAGTCAAATTCAAGGTCACGAGAATATTCAGCATATATCATTTCCTATATGTCCACAATTCATTCCTAGTCTCTAATTTCAATATTAAGGTTGTTCGAAACACCCGGAAAGGTGTTTTTATTGAGTAAAAAGTTATATTTCTTGATAGCTAGATATGTGATGGTTACAAAACGCAGAAAAAAATAGTAGGTCACCGTATGATATTTTTTGCTATGATGCATTTTGTTGACCTCCTATCAGTCTTGAAAGTACCTCAGCAATAGCCACAATCCATTACATCATGACATGCAATCTAACTGCATATTTTTGCCTAAAACTATATATTTATAGGATTTTTCAGTACAGAACTGTTGTATATGCAACGGTTCATTAAACTGATGAAACAAAATTCGCTAGCACTGAGTTTGATATGTTTCGTGGCAAGAGTAAGAACTTGTGTATATATTTCAGCACTGAAATTTTACAGAAAAAGAGTAACTTCTGATAATCCATACAACGTTGCGTATCACTGGTCGGTCAGTAATACAGTATTTTTTTCTAATTTTTTTACACATATTTCTTCAATGATATTTTGGGTTTGTAAAAATAATGTAAAAAATATACCTATCCAGGTTACTTTTCGCGATATAAGCGTTAAAACATGAAAAGTGTCATTTTATGGAAACAAAAAATCAATAATTTCATGAATTTGGAGTGCATACTATGTCAAATTATTCAAGTTTTTGTGAGTATGAATTGAAAAAAAAATCATATATTTCATATATTGTATGTTCTGACTTGACTCAGAAATGTATAAAAGGCTGGCATGGTAGATGTGATCATTAGCAAGAACGGTATGGCTGCTAGAATGAACCACTAGATGTTGACTGGTCAATTGGCTCAGATGAGATTCTCTCCGGTCGCCAACTCAGTAGGCCTAATAGTTAAAATATCCCCATCAAATTTGACAAGTCAGTAGAACTTTAGGAATAAATTTCACCCAATTAGCTTGAGCAAGATGACCGCCACATTTGGCACAGGATTTTGCTATAACTTGTAGGCCTATACATACGGACAACGTGAGGATATAGCTTATTATATATAAATGGCTGATAACGGATTTGACTGAGAGGGTAGCGCTGATCTGTGCGCGGTGAATTTTGAAGATTATTTCGTCTATAGGTCTATTTCATGCATCTCGATGAATTTTGGCAGAAAATCGCCTAATATAGTGTAAATTTCTGGGCAGATAAGCTGCGGAAACAAAAAAGTTAGCTCCATTCGGCTTACATAGCGGAACGGGTATGGTAGACGAAACGTGTCAAAAATGACAACTGTAACGAAAACGGAGCCCCGCGAAATCAAGCCTGGTGGGCTGTAAATGTTGCGGCCCAATGAAGCTGAGCTCTTCTTATGATGTATTCCTCTTAAAGAGTGAACATTTGGTATATTCAGGCTATATAATGGACAGGCTATAGAGGAATTGATGTATGTCAATGGAATGTTGCTTAGTGGAACTGGAAATGCATATGCGTGTTTGGACAAACTTAGGGGCGCATAGGACAAACTATTATAAAAGAGTGTGTGACGACCTTTGGATATTTTGTGGTGAACTTTGAAGTTCTAAGAGATTGGAATTGTGAAGAAAACACTCCACAGGGGCACAAAATACAGGATTCGGCGGATGGGAGGATGTGGTAAGAAACGGAAGAAACCCTCACACTTGTTTTATTGGTCTTACACAGATATCATATACAAAGTAATGAGCGCCACTTGCGCCAGCAACTCCCACCCCCCCCCCCCCACCCCTCAAATTTGCTCTTGCATTCGTTGTATCTTTTGTCCTTGGTCCACTCAAGTCAAGTAGCAACAAATTCCATGTGTTATGCCATACTAGTACATTCATGCTTATTAGCCCTACGAGATCTACAATACCATGAATAGTCTTTCAAAATATTATTATCGCTAAGCTTCAGTTGTATTGAAAATTATGTCATGATCCACAGAAGTGTTGTCAATTTATTTAACAGTGTTTTGAATAATTTTACGATCTGTTTGATTATGTTAATCAGAAGATTTGGAAATTGTTAGGTCTACTAGTTTTGTTGTGCAAACGTTTACTCATATACATATTAAAACTATGTAACGAATGGATGTTCTAGTATTATTATCTTCTTAACCGAGGCTGGCCCACTGAAAGATACTAGACATATGCTGTGATGCTTCCAGTACTTTGTGTGTTCAAGTCGAGACTCCGCCGTACTGATTACAGACCGCTGGATTTTCCAGTACTCCCATTACACGGCAACATTCATACCCCGCCGATCCCTATTTCACCCCGCCGTTGCATTCGCTGTTTATGATACGTTTGGTCAACCATAGACGGGCCACATTGATGACGCGTTCGGTGTATCGAACAACCTTAAGTGAGATATTAGGCTTAATGTGTGCCATTATAAAGCATAGGAAAATTTAACATGGGAAAGTCACATTTGGGCCGAGTTTGGGCCCAAAATGGCCCACTTCAAGCGATTCAAACGCAACGAAATTTATACATGTCACAGGGGTACATATGAGGAGTGTTTTTCATCAATAAGAAAAAAAAGTTACTGAACAGATTTTGAGAAAACGACCGTCGAAGTCCAAAATTGGCCATTTTTCGACGAAAACGGCCGCTCTGACCTTGAAACCAAGGTCAGAGGTCAAATTCAAGGTCACGACAATATTCAGCATATATCATTTCCTATATGTCCACAATTGATTCCTAGTCTCTAATCTCAATATTAAGTGAGATATTAGGCTTTAATGTGTCCCATTATAAAGCATAGGATAATTTAACATGGGAAAGTCCCATTTGGGCCGAGTTTGGGCCCAAAATGGCCCACTTCGAGCGATTCAAGCGCAACGAAATTTATACATGTCACAGGGGCACATATGAGGAGTGTTATGCATCAATAAAAAAAAAAGTTACTGAACAGATTTCGAGAAAATGGCCGCCAAAGTCCAAAATCAGGCATTTTTCATCGAAAACGGCAGCCATTTTGAAAAAAATGCGAAAATCAAAAAACTAAAAAATACCTCCCTCTCGAAATATTTTTAGGCATTTTTGTGCAAAATTTCAGAAAAATTCGATCGTAAACTTTGAAGATAAAATTGTTGACGGACGACGACGGACGACGACGGACGACGACGGACGCATCGCCATGCCAATAGGTTACGGACCATAGGTCCGGTAACCTAAAAAGTTACTGAACAGATTTTGAGAGAATGGCCGCCAATCAGGCATTTTTCGTCGAAAATGGCCTCCATTTTGAAAAAAATACGGAAATCAGAAAACTAAAAAAAACCTTTCCTGGAAATATTTTTAGGTATTTTTGTGCAAAATTTCAGAAAGATCGGACCATATACTTTAAAGATAAAAATGTGAACGGACGGACGACGGACGGACGACGGACGCAACGCCATGCCTATAGGTTATCGGACCATAGGTCCGGTAACCTAAAAATACCTCCTTCTTGAATTATTTTTAAGTATTTTTCTGCAAAATTTCAGAAAAATTCGCCCGTAAACAAAAAAGATAAAAATGTAGACGACGACGACGGACGACGGACGCAACGCCATGCCAATAGGTTATCGGACCATAGGTCCGGTAAGCTAAAAATACCTCCCTCTCGAAATATTTTTAGGCATTTTTGTGCAAAATTTCAGAAAAATCCGATTGTAAACTTTAAAGATAAAATTGTTTACGCACGACGGACGGACGACGGACGCAACGCCATGGCAATAGGTTATCGGACCATAGATCCGGTAACCTAAAATGTGGACGGACGGACGACGACGACGGATGGACGGACGGCCGGACGGCCGGCTGGACGGACGGACGGACGCCAGACGCAACGCCACAGCAATAGGTTATCGGACCATAGGTCTGGTAACCTAAAAACTAAAGGCTCTCCAGTCGCCTAAGACCGCTGAGGTGTATCCCCAGCAGCCCTATCTTCCCTGTCGCCCTCAAACTATTAATAGACTCAACTAGTAAAAATTAGCCCAAAGGCCAAGATAGGTTACCAGACAATTTTGGTTCGGCCATGGCATCATCTGTGTGAACTTCAATGTCACTATTATATGTACGTTTGATTTTGATTTTCTATATGTTCATAATACAAAGATATATCTGGGTTCAAGCGATTAGGTCATATGACCTTGAGATTTACCAAGCAAGATCATTTGTGTGAACTTCAATGTCACATTGGCAGCGACACCGCCAATGACTCCAAGGTTCTCCCTGATTGCTCCGTGCATGACCAGTTTCACTGGGATTAGGTCCTGTTTCCTGATCCCCATCATGCAAGCAGATTTCAACGGTATGATGGAGCTTTGGCACCCTGTGTCTGCCACCATCGGCAGCGTGACTGATGCTAGCTGGCTGGTGTTCTCTATGGGATGGCCGAATGAGGCATGATCATGTGGTTGCAGTGTCATGGTGACTGTGACGACAGGGTGTGGTTCAGAGGGCCTTGCTACCCATTCTCCATCAAAAATATGGTGCTCAATGCCTGTTGACTTGTTGGATCTGTCCTCTGCAGATGTGCACAACTGATCAAAGACGACACTGTTCTGGACTGATGGGGCTTCTTGGGTTGCACTCACCGAGGCGTTTGACTTTGCAGTGTTCTTGTGAGAGCTGTTCTGGGTGCACACACGGGAGGTCTTGTCACGATGACCCCATTTACCGCAAGCACCACACTTGCTGCATGATGTGGTGAAATGACCTCTAACAGCACATTTAGCACACTTGAATGTCCAGGCCTCGCAGTGCTTGGATCGTGCCCTCCGGTCATTTCTCTGCCCATGAGACGGGCCACCACATGCCCAGCACTTTGCTCCAGAGGAAGGCGCTGGTTGTGAAGCATTACTTGTGGCACTAGCAGAGATTCCGACGGCACCTTGTGTCATCTTGCCCTGTTCCTTCTGGGCGATGAAGGAGACAATCTCCTCCAGTGTCCGATCACTTTTGGGATCACCCAACAAGTCGGAAAAGATCTCTGGATCAGCGATTCCTCTCACCAAGTTGTCCTTGATTATCTCATTCATTACTGAAGTCAAACTCATGTGTGCACCCTGGTTCCTGACACTTTTTGTACATATTGATGTGGCGATTTTGCCCTAAGATCGCGGCAGGTGATTGTAAAACTACATGCCATTTGTGTGGCCTTTTCTGTCTTGGCCTTGTTTTGACATGCTCCGTTCGAGCGGGCGTTGCTACGGCGACGCATTGTAATTTACGTTATCCAGTAAACTATAACAATGGTTTGATTACGCTTCGCGTGCAGCCTCTAGTTTCTGGTGTATTATATATACACTGGGAGCGACTCGGTCGAGGAGATTGTCCATGGTCGGGTGATAGGCTGCACTCGAAGCTCGCCATGAGCTTTGAGTTCCCTAGTCACGAGTAGTAGGCTCTTAGAGCCCTGGGGACGATTTCCATAGGGGGGCCCGGGCTGGGAGAGACAAGTTGCTGACTCGGGGGCACAAGCCCTGTGGATCGCCAGTTCTCTCCCTTCCCGGGACGGTGTGACATAGGCTCTGGCCAGTTCGTCGGACTGTACGGGGTTCCGTCCCCGAGGCAGACCGCGGCTCGCCAGGCCCCTCCAGCTAACACCGTGGTGATGAACCAGTTTCTGAACGGTGTCCGTAGGCCTGGGCGTGTCGGGTGGGCTGTTACCTGGTTACCGTAAATGCTAGAGTGGTTACCGTGTCCGCAGTGACCTCCGGTGAGCGGCGCCGCCGCAAGGATCCGGAATAGCGGATGCGCGTCCGCAAGGACTCGCGGTGAGAGGACTATCCTCGAGGATCCCGAAGAGCGGACGATAGTCAATAACTTTACATTGACAAAGGGAAGCCTGACCTCGAAGACTGACCAGGAAAGTGTGAATGCTTGTTCCAGGTGACTGGGTCATTCTATTCAGTTTCATGCGATGGACAAGGGTGCTTCCATCTTTTACAGCCAGCCTTTTGATGGCACCAAGGAGCTTAGCCTCAGTCATGTTAGCGACATCTCCACGGATGTCTCTCATGACATCTGTACGAAGATCTGCGTCGCAGCAGTAAAACAGGGCAGTTGGGAGCATGGTATTATTGATACCCATGCCGACTTCGTACATGTTCCATTGTCTCTTGAAAGCTGACCACTGCTCCGGATCACAGCCTGACGCGACTGTTGGGGGATCCAATTTGAGCTTCTGTGGCGTGGGTTGAGCAGGGGTTGGATGGGCAGTGCGGTCATGCATCTGGAGGGCTGCAGTTAACGTAGTCCGCTACAAACATGGAGGTAACGGAGAGTCAAAATTTAAAAGTCATTTCTTGAATATTATCTCTTCAAAATGACATTATTTTATAGAGTAAATGATCAGCATCCTAATACTGAAAAGAAAATAGGGGGTCACCGTGCTCGTTTCTTCTACATATTCGATCAAAATCACACATATTTACCTAAAATGAAATAAATTCTGGCATTTTTGCACATTTTTTCGTCCATATTCACATCTTGCATCGTGTTTTCCATGAGAACGGATACGGTAACCCGCTATTTTCTTTTCAGTTTTAGGATGCTGAACAGTTACTCTATAACATATATCATTTTGAAGCTCTAGATAATGTTGACACAGTTATTTATTTTAAAAAACTCTTTGACCCCCTCCCCTCACTGTTTGGAGCGGACTACCTTATTAAGGCTGCTGCGAAAGTGACATCCAGATCCTGGGACTGCCATTGACACCCTGTCACTGGACACTGTAACTGTGGCATCGTACTTGCTTAGTCTGTAATTTTCTACTTGGCAACTTGGGACTTATTTTTTATTGTAGCAGTCATGTAACACTGGTAACCGGGGTAAGACTTTTTTGCTTGGGCATGAAATCAATGTTCCTTGTCTTAACTATTTTTTTGTGGTCAATAAGAAACTTAACTAGTAAAACCAATGTTAACTTATTTGGTAATATTATTCTGTTTTCACCCAAAACATCAGTTCTGAACAAGAATCCAGTGTCATTTGCTTTCACAGTACAGGTTATTGGAGTGATCAGAGATGGTATTTTAATGGTAGTAATAAGTTAGCTTGTTAACGATTTAATATTTAATATTTATTTCACCATTCTGAGAAACAATAGGTTTCGTGTGACTGTCTTTCCAATCCAGCCTGGGCGATGTCATCATCATTCATCGAAAACTCCCACCTGTAGAGCGTTCCCAAACCATGTGTGTTGAGCAGGCCAAATTGAGCACAAAATGTTTCGCCAATTGGCCAATTTGGTTGCTATGGCAACCAAAATCGATTGGTGTCGCGATCTTACCATATGACATGTCCCCCTAAAGAATTATCTTAATCGGTTCAGATAATTTGCAACCTGTAGAGCGTTCACAAGAAAATCTCTACGGCGGCAGCGGACACGGACACGGGCGCGGCAAATCCATAGTCAAATGGAGATAAATCCATACCGTATTCGCGCGCATACAGTCGCATGTGCGTTTATCCGAAATTTACTTGTTTTAGGCCACTTATAATTTGGAAAATATTTCGTACATACACACATGTGCGATCGTTTTCGATAAGGGGTTGACTGCATATCCCTCTGATCAGGCTCATATAGTTTGACAGTTATACGAGGCCGACACGATTGTCAAAACCACCCGACTCGTCAATTGCAATTACATGGTTTGGTGCACAATGAATTCAGACATCGGTACTTGTGTTGGTGTATGATGTATAATCTATTGTTGTGTGAAGCTGTTGGGACTTCGGGAAACAAATATAATTTGTTGTTTGGTTCGTTGCTATTTCAAAACAAATCCACATGTCACTTGGAAGAAGAAAGTGAAACAAACAGCCTGATTGGTGGGATTTTTATGATGTCATATCTGGCCTTTCACCATTGGCTGATTCGTTTTGAAAGGTAACTTTTGATTGGTTGGAATGTGAATCAGCTCATGAATATTAATGACTACTTGCTAGAAAAATGGCAACTTCCTGCTGGGCAGCAAACATCACAAACACGAACGAAACAAGGGCTTTTCAAGATGTTTATTCCACACTCATGAACAGAAATGACACATCCCGATCATAAGATGTCAAACGAAATCACAAGTGTCAATTACACTCAACCGTATATAGGTTTTCAATATCACAACTTATTTGACAGTTTGCAATCCATTGACCGCGGACACAGCCGCGATTGCATGGATTGACACGAACTGATGAAGTCACGATTGCATGAAATCAGTCAAGCACATGACATGGAACCGATGATCTTGCGATCAAAAATTTTTTACTGTCATTCTTGATTTTGATTTTTTTTTCAACCACAAGCACATGTGCGTATATTCGAAATATACGCACACCTTCGACTATACGCACATGCGACTGTATGCGCGCGAATACGGTAGTATCCGCCGAACTTTGTTAGACGTCAAGGCCTAAAGATGCCTTAGAGGCTTTTTGGTGTAAATACTAATTAACCTATAACATTTATAATATGCTTGTCAGGAATGACATCCATTTTGGCGAGAAATACAATGAGACAAGTGGGCCAAGCTGGACATTGTGACTGTGTGTACTCACCCTGACAAGTAGATAGCTGAAGCACCGCGAGCAATACAATGAGATAGGTGGAACAAGCTGGACATTGTGACTGTGTGTACTCACCCTGACAAGTAGATAGCTGAAGCACCGCGAGCAATACAATGAGATAGGTGGAACAAGCTGGACATTGTGACTGTGTGTACTCACCCTGACAAGTAGATAGCTGAAGCACCGCGAGCAATACAATGAGATAGGTGGAACAAGCTGGACATTGTGACTGTGTGTACTCACCCTGACAAGTAGATAGCTGAAGCACCGCGAGCAATACAATGAGATAGGTGGAACAAGCCGGACATTGTAACTGTGTGTACTCACCCTGACAAGTAGATAGCTGAAGCACCGCGAGCAATACAATGAGATAGGTGGAACAAGCCGGACATTGTGACTGTGTGTACTCACCCTGACAAGTAGATAGCTGAAGCACCGCGAGCAATACAATGAGATAGGTGGAACAAGCTGGACATTGTAACTGTGTGTACTCACCCTGACAAGTAGATAGCTGAAGCACCGCGAGCAATACAATGAGATAGGTGGAACAAGCCGGACATTGTGACTGTGTGTACTCACCCTGACAAGTAGATAGCTGAAGCACCGCGAGCAATACAATGAGATAGGTGGAACAAGCTGGACATTGTAACTGTGTGTACTCACCCTGACAAGTAGATAGCTGAAGCACCGCGAGCAATACAATGAGATAGGTGGAACAAGCTTGACATTGTAACTGTGTGTATTCACCCTGACAAGTAGATAGCTGAAGCACCGCGAGCAATACAATGAGATAGGTGGAACAAGCCGGACATTGTGACTGTGTGTACTCACCCTGACAAGTAGATAGCTGAAGCACCGCGAGCAATTCAAAGATGAGATAGGTGGAACAAGCTGGACATTGTGACTGTGTGTACTCACCCTGACAAGTAGATAGCTGAAGCACCGCGAGCAATACAATGAGATAGGTGGAACAAGCTGGACATTGTAACTGTGTGTACTCACCCTGACAAGTAGATAGCTGAAGCACCGCGAGCAATACAATGAGATAGGTGGAACAAGCCGGACATTGTGACTGTGTGTACTCACCCTGACAAGTAGATAGCTGAAGCACCGCGAGCAATACAATGAGATAGGTGGAACAAGCCGGACATTGTGACTGTGTGTACTCACCCTGACAAGTAGATAGCTGAAGCACCGCGAGCAATACAATGAGACAAGTGGAACAAGCTGGACATTGTGACTGTGTGTACTCACCCTGACAAGTAGATAGCTGAAGCACCGCGAGCAATTCAAAGATGAGATAGGTGGAACAAGCTGGACATTGTGACTGTGTGTACTCACCCTGACAAGTAGATAGCTGAAGCACCGCGAGCAATACAATGAGACAAGTGGAACAAGCTGGACATTGTGACTGTGTGTACTCACCCTGACAAGTAGATAGCTGAAGCACCGCGAGCAATACAATGAGATAGGTGGAACAAGCTGGACATTGTGACTGTGTGTACTCACCCTGACAAGTAGATAGCTGAAGCACCGCGAGCAATACAATGAGATAGGTGGAACAAGCCGGACATTGTGACTGTGTGTACTCACCCTGACAAGTAGATAGCTGAAGCACCGCGAGCAATACAATGAGACAAGTGGAACAAGCTGGACATTGTGACTGTGTGTACTCACCCTGACAAGTAGATAGCTGAAGCACCGCGAGCAATACAATGAGATAGGTGGAACAAGCTGGACATTGTGACTGTGTGTACTCACCCTGACAAGTAGATAGCTGAAGCACACCGCGAGCAATACAATGAGATAGGTGGAACAAGCTGGACATTGTGACTCTGTGTACTCACCCTGACAAGTAGATAGCTGAAGCACCGCGAGCAATACAATGAGATAGGTGGAACAAGCTGGACATTGTGATTGTGCAGCTACGGAAGGTCTTCTCCTTGTCCAGAAACCTTGCGATTCCAAGCCCATTCTGAGAGCTGACTGTCTGATTCGGGCAACGGAGGGGTGTTAGGGGCTACATACAGGCTGGGCTGTATGTATGGTTTGGACAGGAGCGGGGATGAGGGGGGGGGGGGGGGGGAAGGTGGTAGAGAGAAAAAACATGTTTATTTTGCAGAACTTAATCAAGTTGTGAAGATTTAGCAAGTCTTGTCGGGCCGCTAGCCTTTGCAAGATACCTTTCTTGTTTGGTGCCGTCACGTTTTTGTGTATTTTACTGTGCTGACAGATTTTGTCACTCAGGTAGCGGCGACTATTGCCAAATACTTTTTATCGGGGGAGGGGAAGTACACTATATTTGGGGAATGTGTTTATTATGGCCCTTTTCATCATTTTATTGCCCCGATTTTATGTGTCATGTTATCTCTGTGCAAGATTTCATCGTACTATTTTCGTACGGCTGCCATTTTTTATTTACGTTCGGCATTTGCTGGCAGAGGCCCTGTCGATCATCCTAGGGGGCGACACAGTCGTCTTAATGGGTTTTTTACGACCTCTGTTTACATTTTTGGCTGATCTTTGTGGGATCTTTACACAGCGAGGAAGAGTTAATCTGCTTTATTCTTGCTGTCTATTGATTCCGCAGGGTCTTATTTACAAGTTTACATCATATCTCGAAAGCAATATTTATTATTTCTGGCACTATTTGCCATAATCTGCCCAGGGTGCAAAACGTGTTATCGCATTGCATTCTGGGTAATATTTTTATCGACCGCCGTTTTCTGTGCCAGCTTGAGCTGATTTTAGCCAATCGGTGTGTCTCTGGCGCAATTAACCTTTTTCTGAGGACAAGTTTCGCCGGATTCCATAAATACAGGTGCCATACTGGCATCGGGCTCTCACTTTCACCTGGACTTCGACCCACAAGAAAGAACCGTGACGCTGCATAGGAGAAGCACTCAGAAAACCACGTGGAGATTGGAGAACTTTAGGAGTTTGGCAGAAGTTAGGAGATTGCCATGCTAGTTGTATTTTAGTGTCTGCAGTGTATTATCTGATTTTGGAGGTCCAGGTGGAGGTGAGCAGCATTGTTTATTCCATTCCAATATATTGTTTGGACCTTATATTTTGATGGAAGATTATTTGTTGTTTTTAATCAGTATATTTGGTGGAGTTTAGTATTTGGTGATTTTAGGTTTATTCACAATATTCGGAATGAGATCTAGTATTTGACAGGAGTTTCGGAGTCGAATATATACTTTACATACAGTATATTGGAGTGAGTGTGACTGTTTTATTCAATTTTACTTTGTCAGAGATGAGATTTGATAAGAAAAAAAAGTTTGAAGGTTACGCGGACGAACCCAAACGGCCGGGGTTCTGGGGCCCGCTGGAGGGTCTAGAGTGTTTTCTAAGCCTATCTGAGCAATCTGGGGCACCAATTTTTCTTTTTCATAGCATCAGTTTCATAACAATTCTGTACCATTTTTTCATAAAAATTAGCCCAAAGGCTAAGATAGGTTACCGGACAATTTTGGTTTGGCCATGGCAGCATTGGCAGGTTACAGACCTTGAGATTTACCAATCAAGGTTCGCAGTGTAAAAAAGCACAAAATTCTCAAAATCAGTTTATTCAAGGAACAACTCAGTTTCGGGCAAGGTTGTAGTCGATCTCGCATGCACAATATCAAAATATGTGCAAAACGCCTTCCCAGTGTCTTTCGTTTTCTTCAATAATGTTCCAATCGCACGCCCCCCACTTCCCTCTCTAACGGCTTTTGCATTTCAATGACGTCCGAAGACTTGACAACTGAAAGTCGGAGAGCATTGTGACTAGGGCCTAATTCCGTCCGATCCGTCGTGAATATTAATAAATATCAGGTATTCGATTCACATTCCAGTCAAAATACAAGGCCAGCACGCGCAAAGACCGGCATGATATTGCCAAAGTCATATGAAACGCAATCGCTCAATGGCTGAGGGCAAGGCTGAGGTAATGTCAATCAGCCAATCACTCGCCTCGAAACAATACAAGACTTCAATTGTAAACATCCGCCACGTGGTTATCAATACGGTGGACAATCGATATTCATTTTCGTGCCGCAATGTTCGCTCATCGTTCTTGATGGAGACTTAACCCCCCCCCCCCCCCCCTCCGATATATTCTGCCCGGATTTCCACGAATTGGGAAAATGACCCTGAGGGCCCCCAAAAAGTCGGAAATCCGCCAAAAACGGAAAAATCTCATCCCTGCTTTGTGTATTTTATCGCGTCATTTGACTGTTTGATTATATCTCAGAGATATTGTGTATTTTTACGGTTTTGTTATTTGCCTGGATTTATTATATTTTATCGAAGATAGGTCCACTCGGATTTATATGCTATTTTGAGAAGTTATTGTTTAGCCTCCTGACAATTTAGTAGCTGTTGATTATTCGTGACATGAAGTGTTAGTGATATCTGAAAGATTTGTCTTGTGGAGAATTATTTCATAGTATTTAGTTCGGTTATATTGGTTATATACATTAGCCATCTCATACTTAGTGTGATTTGTTCCTCAGATATTTAGATATTGATAAGACTTTGAGGTTATTGAAGTATCATTATAATACATATATTATTGAGGCAGTGAAGACTGGATACATATTAGCAGATTTACAGGGGTTTACAAGTTCGAAGTCAAATATCACATTATATACATATCATTTTGTCAATAAATAGAGTTGATTTCTGGTGTTTTTAATAAACTGTATTTTAGTATTTGCAAGTTTTCTTCATCTTGGCGACGGAGTAAATTTCCACACACACACCAGAAAAAATCCGCCAACCAACCGCTTGGTCGCCACAAAGTAATCACAGTAATAATTTAACATCAGTAACATGACTGTACAACTAATATAACTAAGAGTTGTATCTGAATTTGGCATGTATTTTTACCTATTCTCTGAGTAGGGTAGATCCAAATCACTTCAAAAATATGAAATACTGCAAAACAACTAATTTTGATGGATGATTTATTTGGCGGATTTGGCGGTAGGGGAAAAACCGCCAAATCAAATCGTCCGCAAAATTATCTAGATATATGTTAAGAAATATAATTGGTTTTCAAACCATCACATTAAATCTCCGCCAAACTAGACGTCAAGGCCTAAAGATGCCTTGGAGGCATTTCGGTGTTAGGAATAATTCGTAATATTTAAAACATGTTTGCCATGGGTTCTACAACACATCGTTTCCTAGATATGGATGAAAATGAAAAATGTCGACTCAGCAAAAAAACATTTCAGGTCAAGATCAAAGTTCATCTGTAATACCCCTTAGACATGTTTGTATAGAGCCACGAGTCCGAAAATACAACGTCTGTTTCGCTCTACAATGCACCGTTTCCGAGATATCGACGAAAACGAAAAATGCCGACTTGTCAAAAAAATTTTTTTGTCAAGGTCAAAGTTCATCCATAATACCCTTAAGTTAAGTTTGTCTAGGGTGACGAGTCCAAAAATAAAGTCTGTTTCACTCTACGAAGCACCGTTTCCTAGATATCGACGAAAACGAAAAATGCCGACTCGACAAAAAAATTTCGGGTCAAGGTCAAAGTTCATCCATAATATCCTTAAGATAAGTTTGTCTAGGGTGACGAGTCCAAAAATAAAGTCTGTTTCGCTCTACGAAGCACCGTTTCCTAGATATCGACGAAAACGAAAAATGCCGACTCGACAAAAAAATTTTGGGTCAAGGTCAAAATTCATCCATAATACCCTTAGACATGTTTGTATAGGGCGACCAGTCCGAAAATGACGTCCGTTTCTCTCTACAATGCACTGTTTCTGAGATATCGACGAAAACAAAAAATGCCGACTCGGCAAAAAAAATTCGGGTCAAGGTCAAAGTTCATCCATATATATACCCCTCAAGACATGTTTGTCTAGGTCGATGAGTCCGAAAATGACGTCCGTTTCGCTCTACGACTCACCGTTTCCGAGATATCGCCGAAAACAAAAAAAAGAAAGGTTACCGGACAATATATATTTTAGATATTAGTATTTTGTCCCGTGACCTTGGAAAAAAGGTCATTGGTCAATTCAAAAACACGATAATATTTGGCATACGTCATTTTTAGTATGTCCACAATTGATTCCTGAGCTGTAGAGTCAATAATAAGCAAGATATTAGCCATTATGTCCTGTGACCTTGAAAATGAGGTCAAAGGTCGAATTCAAGGTCATGACAATGTTCAGAATATATCATTTTCTATATGTCCACAATTGATTGATAAGCTGTAAAGTCGATAAAAAGCAAGATATTAGCCATTTCGTTCTCTGAACTTGAAAATAAGGTCAAAGGTCAAATTCAAGGTCATAGCAATATTCAGCATATATCATTTCCTATATGTTCATTATCGATTCCTAGGCTGTAAAGTCGAAAATAAGCGAGATATTAGCTATTTTGTCCTGCAACCTTGAAAATGAGGTCAAAGGTCAAGTTCAAAATCATGACAATGTTCAGAATGTATCATTTTCGATACGTTCAAAATTGATTGCTAAGCTGTAAAGTCGATAAAAAGCGAGCTATTAGCCATTTTGTCCTGTGATGCTGAAAATGAGGTCCAAGGTCAAATTCAATGTCATGGCAATAATCTGCATATATCATTTCCTATATGTCCACAATTGCTTCCTAAGCTGTGAAGTCAATAATAAGCAAGATAATAGCCATTTTGTGCTCTGACCTTGAAACTGAGGTTAAAGGTCAAATTCAAGGTCACGATAATATGCAGCATATTCAACGTCATCAGAAAATTCGGCATATATCATTTCCTATATGTCCACAATTGATTCCTAAGCTGTAAAGTCGATAATAAGCGCGATATTAGCCATTTTGTGCTCTGACCTTGAAACCGAGGTCAGAGGTCAAATTCAAGGTCACGAGAATATTCAGCATATATCATTTCCTTTATGTCCACAATTGATCCCTAAGCTGTAAAATCGATAATAAGTGAGATATTAGGCATTTTGTTCTGTGACCTTGAAAATGAGGTCAAAGGTCAAATTTATAGTCATCAGAATATTCGGCATATATCATTTTCTATATGTCCATAATTGATTCCTAAGCTGTAAAGTCAATAATAAGTGATATATTGGCCATTTTGTCCTGTGACCTTGAAAATGAGGTCAAAGGTCAAATTCAAGGTCATCGGAATATTCGGCATAAAATGATGTCAGAGGTCAAATTCGAGGTCACGAGAATATTCAGCATATATCATTTCCTATATGTCCACAATTGATTCCTAGTCTCTAATCTCACTATTAAGTGAGATATTAGGCTTAATGTGTCCCATTATAAAGCATAGGAGAATTTAACATGGGAAAGTCCCATTTGGGCTGAGTTTGGGCCCAAAATGGCCCACTTCGAGCGATTCAAGAGCAACGAAATTTATACATGTCACAGGGGTACATATGAGGAGTGTTATGCATCAATAAGAAGAAAAGTTACTGATAAGATTTTGAGAAAACGACCGGCAAAGTCCAAAATTGGCCATTTTCCGACGAAAACGGCCGCTCTGACCTTAAAACCGAGGTCAGAGGTCAAATTCAAGGTCACGACAATATTCAGCATATATCATTTCCTATATGTCCACAATTGATTCCTAGTCTCTAATCTCAATATTAAGTGAGATATTAGGCTTAATGTGTGCCATTATAAAGCATAGGAGAATTTAACATGGAAAAGTCTCATTTGGGCCGAGTTTGGGCCCAAAATGGCCCACTTCGAGCGATTCAAGGGCAACGAAATTTATACATGTCACAGTATTGATGCATATGAGGAGTGTTATGCATGAATAAGAAAAAAAGTTACTGAACAGATTTTGAGAAAACGACAGCCAAAGTCCAAAATTGGCCATTTTTCGACGAAAACGGCCGTCATTTTGAAATAATTGCGAAAATAAAAAAACTAAGAAATCCCCCCCCTCGAAATATTTTTAGGCATTTTTGTGCAAAATTTCAGAAAGATTCGATGGTAAACTTTAAAGATAACAAGGGCCACTGGCCTCAAAGGAAGAGCTTCGAAAATGTTTGCACAGAACTATTTAAAAACCCTTGAATATTGTATTTGATTTGGTACATATATGTTGTGGCCATATTGTAACTCTACTGGGCAGAATCTATACCTTGTTGGGCCAATAAATTTGTCATGTAACTATTTTCTTGTCATGTAACTATTTTTATTGTGGTCAATAATAGACTTAACTAGTAAAACTAATGATAACCTATTCGGTTAGTCATGACTGGATAGAACTTTTTAGGGCCCGAGTGAGTCGGAAATTTCCGAACCGGGTACCTGTGTCGTCTGACCCGACCCGTCCAAATATATAGCAAAATTTGAATGATACTCACTGAAGCAATTTGTAACACGTAAACGCCAGACATTGATCTTTGACACATATTATTTGTTTCGTCAGTAATTACCAGTATTTTCAAGTTTGAGAAAGATCACAATGTCATGACCTCATAAAACTATCGTTTTTTTCCCTGATGATTTCCTTGTCATTCTTGTGATTTTACTAGTGTTTATCACAAATATTCAAAACTATATCTTTATTTGTTCTCAAATACGAGTAACAAAATTCCGATCCAGGTAATTGTATGACCCGCCCCGAATTTGGGTACCTGTCGACTCGTCTGGGCCCCAGAACCTTTACATTGTTGAACCCAATAATAAATGTTTCTTGTAATAATTATTTTTATTGTGGCCAATAAGACTTAATCAACTAGACGTCAAGGCCTAAAGATGCCTTGGAGGCATTTCGGTGTGATGAATAATTTATAATACTAGATATCGACGAAAATGAAAAATGTCGACAAATTTCGGGTCAAGGTCAAAGTTCATCCATAATACCCGCTAGACATGTTTGTCTAGGGCGACGAGTCCGAAAATACCATCCGTTTCGCTCTACGACGCACCGTTTCCGAGATATCGACGAAAACGAAAAATGCCGACTCGGCAAAAAAATTTCGGGTCAAGGTCAAAGTTCATCCATAATACCCCTTAGCCATGTTTGTCTAGTGCGACGAGTCCGAATATAACGTGCGTTTCGCTCTACGACGCACCGTTTCCGAGATATCGACGAAAACGAAAAATGCCGACTCGGCAAAAAAATTTTGTGTCAAGGTCAAAGTTCATCCATAATACCCCTTAGCAATGTTTGTCTAGTGCGACGAGTCCGAAAATAACGTCCGTTTCGCTCTACGACGCACCGTTTCCGAGATATCGACGAAAACGAAAAATGCCGACTCGGCAAAAAAATTTCGGGTCAAGGTCAAAGTTCATCCATAATACCCCTTAGACATGTTTGTCTAGTGCGACGAGTCCGAAAATAACGTCCGTTTCGCTCTACGACGCACCGTTTCCGAGATATCGACGAAAACGAAAAATGCCGACTCGGCAAAAAAATTTCGGGTCAAGGTCAAAGTTCATCAATAATTCCCCTTAGACATGTTTGTCTAGTGCGACGAGTCCGAAAATAACGTCCGTTTCGCTCTACGACGCACCGTTTCCGAGATATCGACGAAAACGAAAAATGCCGACTCGGCAAAAAAATTTCGGGTCAAATTCAAAGTTCATCAATAATTCCCCTTAAGACATGTTTGTCTAGTGCGACGAGTCCGAAAATAACGTCCGTTTCGCTCTACGACGCACCGTTTCCGAGATATCGACGAAAACGAAAAATGCCGACTCGGCAAAAAAATTTCGGGTCAAGGTCAAAGTTCATCCATAATACCCCTTAGACATGTTTGTCTAGTGCGACGAGTCCGAAAATAAAGTCCGTTTTGCTCTAGGACGCACCGTTTCCGAGATATCGACGAAAACGAAAAATGCCGACTCGGCAAAAAAATTTCGGGTCAAGGTCAAAGTTCATCCATAATACCCCTTAGACATATTTGTCTAGGGCGACGAGTCCGAAAATAACGTCCGTTTCGCTCTACGACGCACCGTTTCCGAGATATGCAGGATGCCTCAAGGATGACTCAGCAAAAAATTATTTCGACCTCTAGGTCAAAGGTCGTTTGAGGTATCGATCCCAAAATCAATAGGGTTCTTCCCTGGTGATATATAAACCTCCGTGCAAAATTCTGCAACTTTTGCCTGAATATTTTTTGAGTTATCGTCCGGAAACCAAGTTCCTCGATTTCATCCTCACGGACCTCACGAACCTCGGAGCCAGATCAAAAAAAAAAGTACACCCTAGAGATGTTTGTCTAGGGCGACGAGTCCGAAAATAACGTCCGTTTCGCTCTACGATGCACGGTTTCTGAGATATGCAGGAAGCCTCAAGGATGAATCAGCAAAAAATTATTTTGACCTCTAGGTCAAAGGTCGTTTGACGGATCGATCCCAAAATCAATAGGGTTCTTCCCTGGTGGCATATGAACCTCCATGCAGAGTTCTGCAACTATTGCATAAATATTTTTCCAGTTATCGTCCGGAAACCAAGTCTCAAAATTAGCCTTGATTTCATCCTCACGGACCTCACGGACCTCGGATCCGGCTCAAAAAGAATAGGGTTCTTCCACATATCATTTCTGACTTGTGGTGAAAATTTGACAAGGATCCGTCAAGGCAATCTAAAGTTATCGTCTGGAAACCAAAAGTGGCGGAAGAAGAAAAAAAAAAAAAAAAAAAAAAAAAAAAAAAAATTCTGCTAAAACCATAAAGGCATTTCTGCCGAAATGCCTTAATAAAACTAATGTTACTTATTCCGTTACAGCCATGAAATCTCTACAAGTCAGAAGCTTTACCTTGTTGAACACATTTAAAAATCACCCGACTATTTTTGGGACCAATGTGTAAGATTTTCAAGGTTCTGATTATGTTTTTCTGATTTAGGAGGCACAATGTTTTTTGAGCTTTAGTCTTAGATTTAAATTTCTTTATGGATTTTTTTTCAGTGTTTTGATTTGTACTGCAGAGACATTTCAGTAACTTGTCTGCATTTCCAATAATTCATGACATGTATGAAAGCTTTTTTCATCAATGCGATCATATTTCTCCTTGCCCAAATGTTGGTTTGTAGATCAGCGTACATGTTGTGTCAGTGTGCAGTGTGTAGTGTCAGCTGCCAAATACTGAAGTAGCCCAGGCACACCCCCCACCCCGAATCGCCGCTCGTGTGACTGCTATCAAAATCAGCACTGACAATTCTCGTCGGCAATATGAAACTATCATAAACATGATAAAAGTGCTAGATCTAGTATCCATTTGTTTCTGCTTATTTTAGGAGGAAACTAAGTTTTTTCCCGTGTAAAAGCTCCGCAAATCTGCCAAGTTTTGTTTGTTTGTTTCCGACTGTTCCTTTTAGTCAAATCTCGTTGAAATCTCGCTTCACTTCAATGGCATTTTTAATTAAATTCCCCCATAAACAAGCTTTCGGTGGTGATATTTTTATGAAGTATTACCAGTGAAGTAGGAAAGAGTCATAGAAAAGACCATTTATTTGGGTCGTAACAAGTATTTCCACAAATACCGCACTCAGTTGGGAGTTCTATGGTTGGACGATCTCTTGGCGGCTGGCATTTTGACCTTGACCCTGCAGCAATTTTTTGGGGCAGTACGCTAATTGGCGGGACTCGCTCACGTGATCATTTGCATATCATTATATCCACGTGTATTTCATAAACATGTGGGTGTGTCCGCCAAGACAGCTTCCCGATTGGACAATTCAGTGACTCTCTGGCTGGCGGGCCGACTGCCGTGACTGCTTATCGGGGCCACACGAGAATTGAATTTGCCCACTGGAATATGGAATACCACCACTAACACATAATTATTATGTTGCCGTATCAACTTGTCTTTCATTGTTGCAATACCATACTGTATCTATATATTGTGCGGAATGTATATCCAAAACTTTGAGTGCATATGATTGCAAGAAAGCACTGTTCCAGTGGAGATCAAAACGGGAGTGGTGATGGGTATGAAACGGTGACATACAAAAAAAAAACGGTCGGAACACACGTCTCCTGGGATTATTATCGCTAATAACTTATTACATTAACCATGATTAGGTACACGGGCGTCATTTTCCTCCCAACGGGCCCCGGGCCCTCCCAATTAGCCACAGTTGAATAGCCTGTTGTGGTTCCAAGTGGCACTTTCAAGAATGTAAACAAAAGAAAAAATTCAAAAATCCAAAAAAAAACAACATCATAGAGGAAGAGCCCTGCTCTTCCTAAAAATGTAGACGGACAACGACGACGGACGACGAGGGACGCAACACCACGGCAATAGGTTATCGGACCAAAGGTCCGGTAACCTAAAAATAAAAAAAATAAAAAAAATCCCCTTCTCAAATTATTTCAAGGTATCTTTTCCCAAATTTTCAGAAAGATTGGACTGTAAACTTTAAAGATAAAAATGTGGACGACGCCGCCGCCGCCGACGGACGGATGACGGACGCAACGCCATGGCAATAGGTTATCGGACCATAGGTCCGGAAACCTAAAAATTGCTGGAAATGGCTCAAAACGAATAGTGACTTGATTTGGGACTTGATTTTCGCCGACCCGTCTCAGAGTGAGTCTTCACGTCGTTGTCTAAAAAGTTGACATCATGTTTCAAACTGTAATTATGGAATATACATTGTGATGAGGAGGGTTTGCATACCAGATTTTGGAAGAGAGATGTATATGGAATAAAAGTAGGTATCATTTTTATGTGTGATACAAAGCAGAACAATTTTATTGACATCTGAATCGGAGTTGGGACCTTGTTATTATATAGGCGATATTAGGTGATAGCATTAATCGATTGGTGCCATACACCTGTGGACCGGGACCAGTTTGACTGGCGGTAGCATGTCCAGCGTTTTCTGCATAATAGGATTCGTATCTGTCACCATGTTAAATGAGCATTTTTAGAAATTTATTAAAAATTACATGTTCAGGATATTTCTCTTTGAAGATTGTATCGGGTGCCTTTATATCTATTCTTAAAAATGTATATCTTGAAATTTTGATATAAGGTGGGATAAAAATATAAAAAAATTAGCCCAAAGGCTAAGATAGGTTACCGGACAATTTTGGTTTGGCCATGGCAGCATTGGCAGGTAACAGACCTTGAGATTTACCAATCAAGGTCATCCGTTTGAACTTCGATGTCACCATTACATGTATGTGTGCGGCATTTGATATTCTATATGTTCATAATACAAAGATATATCTGGGTGGAATAGTTTAGGCCACTCAGGTCAATTTACACATTCCGAGTCAGACATTCGGCACTCAAGGTCATCTGACGTCAAGTTCAAGGTCATCATTAGTTGTGCCATATATGTTTTCCTATATGTTCATAATCATGATAATGCAAACATGAGCTCTATCTGCAAGCATTTCATCTATAGAGGCAAATCTGGGCATTTTTTGACCCCAAAATGGCTGTTTTGACCTTTCAAGATCATTGAAGGTCAAATTCAAGGTCATCACACAAGTCGCCATATATGACTTCCCATTTGAAAGTGCCAATTTCTAAGCTCTATCTTCAAGTGTTTTATGAGTACAGTCCTGACAGCTCCCATTATGAAGGAAAAAAGTCCAAAATTTTTTTCAAAGGGTGAAAATTTTTTTTTCTCTAGAAATGGCCCAAAATGGATAGTAATGTGATTTGGGGCGAAAAATTTTTTTTTTGCCTACTCGTCAAAAATTCAAAATGGCCGCCACACGGAGATCGGCAATACAAGGGCAACAAAACTTATACACGTCACAGAGGTATATAAGAGGAATCTTTTTAAACAAAAATCTCAAAACTGATCAGACAGTTTCCGAGAAAATACAGACCAGGTGTAAATTTGGGCATTTTTCGACCCAAAAATGGCTGTTCTGACCTTTCAAGGTCATCCAAGGTCAAATTCAAGGTCACCACACAAGTCACCATATATGACTTCCCATTTGAAAGTGCCAATTTCTAAGCTCTATGTTCAAGTGTTCTATGAGTACAGTCCGGACAGCTCCCATTATGAAGGAAAAAAGTGCCGAAAATTTTGTAAGTCCAAAATTTTTTTCAAAGGGTGAAAATTTTTGTTTGCCTAGAAATGGCCCAAAATGGATAGTAATGCGATTTGGGGCGAAAAAATTTTTTTTCGCCGACCCGCCAAAAATTCAAAATGGCCGCCACACGGAAACCGGCGAATTTAGGGCAACCAAAGAGGTATATGAGGGGAATCTTTTGAAACCAAAAACTCAAAACTGATCAGACAGTTTTTGAAAAAATGGCCGTCAAAGTCCAAAATTGAGCATTTTTTGACAAAAACGGCCGCCATTTTGAAAAAATTAGCCCAAAGGCTAAGATAGGTTACCGGACAATTTTGGTTTGGCCATGGCAGCATTGGCAGGTAACAGACCTTGAGATTTACCAATCAAGGTTCGCAGTGTAAACATATGACCTTGGGATTTACCAATCAAGGTCATCCGTATGAACTTCGATGTAACCATTACATGTATGTGTGCGGCATTTGATATTCTATATGTTGGGAGGAATCGTTTAGGCCGCTCAGGTCAATTTACACATTCCAAGTCAGACATTTGGCACTCAAGGTCATCTGACGTCAAGTTCAAGGTCATCATTAGTTGTGCCATATATGTCTTCCTATATGTTCATAATGCAAACATGAGCTCTATCTGCAAGTATTTCATCTACAAAGGCAAATCTGGGCATTTTTTGACTCCAAAATGGCTGTTTTGACCTTTCAAGGTCATCCAAGGTCAAATTCAAGGTCACCACACAAGTCGCCATATATGACTTCCCATTTGAAAGTGCCAATTTCTAAGCTCTATCTTCAAGCGTTCTATGAGTGCAGTCCTGACAGCTCCCATTATGAAGGAAAAAAGTGCCGAAAATTTTCCAAAATTTTTTTCAAAGGGTGAAAATTTTTTTTTGCCTAGAAATGGCCCAAAATGGATAGTAATGTTATTTGGGGCGAAAAAAGTTTTTTTTCGCCGACTCGTCAAAAATTCAAAATGGCCGCCACACTGAGATCGCCGATTCAAGGGCAACAAAACTTATACACGTCACAGAGGTATATAAGAGGAATCTTTTTAAGCAAAAATCTCAAAACTGATCAGAGAGTTTTTGAGAAAATACAGACCAGGTGCAAATTTGAGCGTTTTTCGACCCAAAAATGGCTGTTTTGACCTTTCAAGGTCATCCAAGGTCAAATTCAAGGTCACCACACAAGTCGCCATATATGACTTCCCATTTGAAAGTGCCAATTTCTAAGCTCTATCTTCAAGCGTTCTATGAGTACAGTCCTGACAGCTCCCATTATGAAGGAAAAAAGTGCCGAAAATTTTCCAAGTCCAAAATTTTTTTCAAAGGGTGAAAATTTTTTTTTGCCTAGAAATGGCCCAAAATGGATAGTAATGTTATTTGGGTCGAAAAAAATTTTTTTCGCCGACTCGTCAAAAATTCAAAATGGCCGCCACACTGAGATCGGCAGATTTAGGGCAACCAAACTTATACATATCACAGAGGTATATGAGGGGAATCTTTTGAAACCAAAACTCAAAACTGATCAGACAGTTTTTGAGAAAATGGCCGTCAAAGTCCAAAATTGAGCGTTTTTCGACAAAAACGGCCGCCATTTTGAAAAATGGCCTCCTTCTCAAAATACCTCCTTCTCAAAATATTTTTAGGCATTTTTGTGCAAAATTTCAGAAAGATTCGATCGTTAACTTTAAAGATAAAAATGTTAACGCCGGACGGACGGACGGACGGACGACGGACGCAACGCCATGCCAATAGGTTATCGGACCAAAGGTCCGGTAACCTAAAAAAATCGAAATTCAAAAAATAAAAAAATACCTCCTTCTCAAAATATTTTTAGGCATTTTTCTGCAAAATTTCAGAAAGATTCGATCGTTAACTTTAAAGCTAAAAATGTTAACGCCGGACGGACGGACGGACGGACGACGGACGCAACGCCATGCCAATAGGTTATCGGACCAAAGGTCCGGTAACCTAAACAAGGGCCAAAGATAGGTTACCGGAGAATGTTTAATATTTTAGATGTTAGCCAGGTCACTGGTTGAATTCAAGGTCAAGAGAATATTCAGCATATATAACATTAAGCATATATCATGTCGACAGTTGATTGCTAAGCTGTAAATTCAATAATCAGCGAGATATTAGCAATTTTGTGCTGTGGCCTTGAAAATGAAGGGACAAAGGTCAAATTCAAGGTCATCAAGATATTCAATGTATATCATTTTCTATATCATGTCCACAATTGATTCCCAAGCCATACAGTCCATAGAGGAGCAAGATATGAGCCAGTTTGTCCTTGGACCTTGAGAATGAGGTCAGAGGTCAAATTCAAGGTCCGAGAATATTCAGCATATATCATTTCCTACATGTCCACAATTGATTCCTAAGCTGTAAAATTGATAATAAGTGAGATATTAACCATTTTGTCCTGGGACCTTGAAAATGAGGTGAAAGGTCAAATTCAAGGTCATGACAATAATCTGCATATATCATTTCCTATATGTTCATAACTGATTCCTAAGCTGTGAAGTCAATAACAAGCGAGATATTAGCCATTTTGTCCTATGACCTTGAAAATGCCGTCAAAGGTCAAATTCAAGGTCATCAGAATATTCAGCATATATCATTTCCTATATGTCCACAATTGATTCCTAAGCTGTAGAGTCGATAATAAGTGATATATTAGCCATTTTGTCCTGTGACCTTGAAAATGAGGTCAAAGGTCAAATTCAAGAACATGACAATAATCTGCATATATCATTTCCTATATGTTGATAACTGATTCCTAAGCTGTAAAGCCGATAACAAGCGAGATATTAGTCATTTTGTCCTATGACCTTGAAAATGGGGTCAAAGGTCAAATTCAAGGTCATCAGAATATTCAGCATATATCATTTCCTATATGTCCACAATTGATTCCTAAGCTGTAGAGTCGATAATAAGTGAGATATTAGCCACTTTGTCCTGTGACCTTGAAAATGAGGTCAAAGGTCAAATTCAAGGTCATGACAATAATCTGCATATATCATTTCCTATATGTTCATAACTGATTCCTAAGCTGTGAAGTCGATAACAAGCGAGATATTAGCCATTTTGTCCTATGACCTTGAAAATGCCGTCAAAGGTCAAATTCAAGGTCATCAGAATATTCAGCATATATCATTTCCTATATGTCCACAATTGATTCCTAAGCTGTAGAGTCGATAATAAGTGATATATTAGCCATTTTGTCCTGTGACCTTGAAAATGAGGTCAAAGGTCAAATTCAAGGTCATGACAATAATCTGCATATATCATTTCCTATATGTTGATAACTGATTCCTAAGCTGTAAAGTCGATAACAAGCGAGATATTAGTCATTTTGTCCTATGACCTTGAAAATGGGGTCAAAGGTCAAATTCAAGGTCATCAGAATATTCAGCATATATCATTTCCTATATGTCCACAATTGATTCCAAAGCTGTAGAGTCGATAATAAGTGAGATATTAGCCATTCTGTCCTGTGACCTTGAAAATGAGGTCAAAGGTCAAATTCAAGGTCATGACAATATTCTGCATATATCATTTCCTATATGTTGATAACTGATTCCTAAGCTGTAAAGTCGATAACAAGCGAGATATTAGTCATTTTGTCCTATGACCTTGAAAATGGGGTCAAAGGTCAAATTCAAGGTCATCAGAATATTCAGCATATATCATTTCCTATATGTTTACAATTGATTCCTAAGCTGTAGAGTCGATAATAAGCGAGATATCAGCCATTTTGTGCTCTGACCTTGAAATTGAGATCATATTCAAGGTCACGAGAATATTCAGCATATATCATTTCCTATATGTCCACAATTGATTCCTAGTCTCTAATCTCAATATTAAGTGAGATATTAGGCATAATGTGTCCAATTATAAAGCATAGGAGAATTTAACATGGGAAAGTCCCATTTGGGCCGAGTTTGGGCCAAAATGGTCCACTTCGAGCAATTCAAGCGCAACGAAATTTATAGTCATCATAGGAGTACATATCAGGACCATAGGTCCGGTAACCTAAAAATACAGACAAAAACATAAGGCCTCCCGATTTTCAATCGGGATGCCTAATTAGCCATTTTGTGCTCTGACCTTGAAACTGAGGTCAGAGATCGAATTCAAGGTCACATTCAGCATATCATTTCCTGTATGTCAACAATTGATCCCTAAGCTGTGAAATCGATAATAAGTGAGATATTAGCCATTTTGTCCTCTGACCTTGAAAATGAAATCAAAGGTCAAAATCAACGTCATCAGAATATTCGGCATATATCATTTTCTATATGTCCACAATTGATTCCTAAGCTGTAAAGTCAATAATAAGTGCGATATTAAACACTTTGTGCTCTGACCTTGAAACCGAGGTCAGAGATCAAATTCAAAGTCACGAGAACATTATTTCCTTTATGTCCACAATTGATCCCTGAGCTGTAAAATCGATAATAAGTGAGATATTAACCATTTTGTTCTGTGACCTTCAAAATGAGGTCGAAAGTCAAATTCAAGGTCATCAGAATATTCGGCATATATCATTTGCTATATGTCCACAATTGATTCCTAAGCTGTAAAGTCAATAATAAGTGAGATATTAGTCATTTTGTCCTGTGACCTTGAAAATGAGGTCGAGGGTCAAATTCAATGTTATGGCAATAATCTGCATATATCATTTCCTATATGTCCACAATTGATTCCTAAGCTGTAAAGTCAATAATCAGCGAGATATTAGCCATTTTGTGCTCTGACCTTGAAACTGAGATCAGAGGTCAAATTCAAGGTCACGAGAATATTCAGTATATATCATTTCCTATATGTCCACAATTGATCCATAAGCTGTAAAATCGATAATAAGTGAGATATTAGCCATTTTGTCCTGTGACCTTGAAAATGAGGTCAAAGGTCAAATTCAAGGTTATCAGAATATTCAGCATATATCATTTCCTATATGTCCACAATTGATTCCTAAGCTGTAAAGTCGATAATAAGCGAGATATTAGCCATTTTGTGCTCTGACCTTGAAACCGAGGTCAGAGGTCAACCTCAAGGTCATAAGAACATTCGGCATATATCATTTCCTATATGTCCACAATTGATTCCTACTCTCTAATCTCAATATTAAGTGAGATATTAGGCTTAATGTTTCCCATTATAAAGCATAGGAGAATTTAAAATGGGAAAGTCCCATTTGGGCCGTGTTTGGGCCCAAAATGGCCCACTTCGAGCGATTTAAGGGCAACGAAATTTATACATGTCACAGGAGTACATATGAGGAGTGTTATGCATCAATAGGAAAAAATTACCCAAGGGCTAAGAAAGGTTACCAGACAATATACATTTTAGATTTTAGCCTTTTGTCCAGTGATCTTGAAAATAAAGTCACTGATAAATTCAAGGCCATGAAATTTTCAACAAATATATCACTTCTAGTATGTCCACAATAAATTCCTAAGCTGTAAAGTCGACAATAAGTGAGACATTAGCCATTCTGTGATGTGACCTTGAAAATGAGGTCAAAGTTCAAGTTCAAGGTCATGAAAATATTCAGTATATATCATTCCTCTATATTCGCAATTGATTCCTATGCTGTAAATGTAAGTATCAATCCACCAATACAATCAGATTTTGATGATGCCAATAAAAAACATAAAATACTACATTTTGCAATAGAAACAAACAAAGCCCGACCAAACAGTTTATCCAAAGACACACTGGCGTCTTCAGGGGCAGACAATGTGTTAAATGTAGTTGTTTCTACTGTACACCAGATGGAATTAGTATACAACTGCCCAACAACCTATGAAAATAATTTAGAAATCCGAATCTAACCCCATGGAATAGATACATGACAAGAACAAAAGTACCCAATCACAAGCCCGAAGGCTACTGAGTTGATGGTATCCTCGGGGACAGATTTAACGTCCGCCAGCAGTGACACCGAATCAGTGATATAAATGTAAGTATCAATCTATTACCACCAATACAATCAAATTTTGATGATGCCAATAAGAAACGTAAAATACAACATTTTGCAATAGAAACAAAGCCTGACCAAATAGTTTATCCAAAGACACACTGGCGTCATCAGGGGCAGATGTAAAGATGATAATAAGCGATATATTAGCCATTTTGTTCTCTGACCTTGAAAATGAGATCAAAGGTCAAAGGTCAAATTCTAGATCACCAAAATATTCAGCATACATCATTTCCTATATGTTCACTATGGACCCCTAAGCTGTAATTTGATAATAAGCGAGATCTAAGCCATTTTGTATTCTGACCTTGAAAATAAAATGACTAACCTTGAAATTTAGGTCAAGGGTCAAATTCAAGGTCACTAGAATATTCAGCATATATCATTTCCTATATGTTCACAATTGATTCCTAAGCTGCAAAGTCGCTAATAAGCGAGATATTAGCCATTTTGTCCTGTTGACCTTGAAAATGAGGTCAAAAGTCAAATTCAAGGTCACTAGAATATTCAGCATATATCATTTCCTATATGTTCACAATTGATTCCGAAGCTGCAAAGCCGCTAATAAGCAAGATATTGGCCATTTTGTCCTGTGACCTTGAAAATGAGGTCAAAGGTCAAATTCAAGGTCACGAGAATATTCAGCATATATCATTTCCTATATGTTCACAATTGATTCCTAAGCCGTAAAGTCGATAATAAGCGAGATATTAGCAATTTTGTCCTGTGACCTTGGAAATGAGGTCAAAGGTCAAATTCAAGGTCACGAGAATATTCAGCATATATCATTTCCTATATGTTCACAATTGATTCCTAAGCCGTAAAGTCGATAATAAGCGACATATTAGCAATTTTGTCCTGTGACCTTGGAAATGAGGTCAAAGGTCAAATTCAAGGTCACGAGAATATTCAGCATATATCATTTCCTATATGTTCAAAATGTATTCCTAAGCTGGAAAGTCGATAATAAGCGAGATATTAGCCATTTTGTCCTGTGAACTTGAAAATGAGGTCAAAGGTCAAATTCAAGGTCACTGGAATATTCAGCCTATATCATTTCCTATATGTTCACAATTGATTTCTAAGCTGTAAAGTCGATAATAAGCGAGATATTAGCCATTTTGTCCTGTGACCTTGAAAATGAGGTCAAAGGTCAAATTCAAGGTCACAAGAATATTCAGCATATATCATTTCCTATATGTCCACAATTGATTCCTAGTCTCTAATCTCAATATTAAGGTTGTTCGATACACCGAACGCGTCATCGCCCGTCTATGGTTGACCAAACGTGTCATAAACAGCGAATGTAACGCCAGGGTGAAATAGGGACCGGCGGGGTATAAATGTTGTCGCGCAATGGGAGTACTGGAGTACTATTCAGTGGGCCAGCCTCGGTTAAGAATGACTAGAGCATCCATTCATTACATAGTTTTCATATGTTTAAGAGTAAACGTTTGCACACAAAAAACTAGTAGGCCTATCATTTTCCAAATCTTCTGATTAACATAATCAAACTGATCGTAAAATTATTCAAATCAATGTTAAATGGCCACACTTCTGTGGATCATGGCATAATTTTCAATAGCCTACAACTCAAGCTTAGCGATAATAATATTTTGAAATACTACCGGTATTCATGTGTATTGCATATCTCGTAGGCAACATGGGATTTATTGCTACTTGACTTGAATGGACCAGGGGCAAAAGATACAACGAATTCAAGAGCAAATTTGAGGGGTGGGGGGGGGGGGGGCACGGAGTTACTGGCGTAAGTGACGCTCATAAATTTCTATAGATCTATGATATCTGTGTAAAAGACCAATAAAAAAAAGTGTGAGGTTTTCTCCCGTTTCTTGCCACATGCTCCCATCCACCGAATCCTGTATTTTGTGCCTCTGTGGAGTTTTTTTCACATTTTCAACCTCTTAGAACTTCAAAGTTCACCACAAAATATCCAGAGGTCGTCACGCACTCTTTGCATCATGCGCCCCTAAATTTGCCTCAACACCCATAAGCACTTTCAGCTCCACTAAGCAACATTCCATTGACATATATCAATTCCCCTATAGCCTGACCATTATATACCCTAAATATACCAAAAGTGTAATCTTCAAGAGGAATAAATCATGAGAAGAGCTCACTTTCATCGGGCCGCAACATTTACAGCCCACCAGGCTCGATTTCGCGGGGCTCAATTTTCGTTACATTCGTCATTTTTGACACGTTTCGTCTACCATACCCGTTCCGCTATCTAAGCCGAATGGGGCTAACTTTTTTTGTCTCCGCAGCTTATCTCCCCAGAAACTTACACTATGTTAGGCGAATTTCTGCCAAAATTCATGGAGAAACATGAAATAGACCTATAGACGAAATAATGTCCAAAAATCGCCGCGCATAGATCAGCGCTTCCCCTCTCAGTCAAATCCGTTATCAGCCATAAAGGCCTATAGGCGCTATCCTCACGTTGTCCGTATGTAAAGTTATCGCAAAATCCTGTGCCAAATGTGGCGGTCATCTTGCTCAAACCAATTAGGTGAAATTTATTCCTAAAGTTCTACTGACTTGTCAAATTTGGTGGGGATATTTCAACTATTAGGCCTACTGAGTTGGCGACCGGAGAAAATCTCATCTGAGCCAATTGACCAGTCAACATCTCGTTCATTCTAGCGGCCATACCGTTCTTGCTGATGATCATATCTACAATGCCAGTCTTTTATACATTTCTGAGTCAAGTCAGAACATACAATATATGAAACATATGATTATTTTCAATTCATACCCACAAAAACTTGAATAGTTTGACATAGTATGCACTCCAAATTCATGAAATTATTGATTGTTTGTTTCCATAAAATGACAATTTTCATGTTCTAGCGCTTATATCGCGAAAAGTAACCTGGATAGGTCTATTTTTTACATTATTTTTACAAAGCCAAAATATCTTTGAAGAAATATGTGTAAAAAAAATAGAAAAAAATACTGTATTACTGACCAAGCAGTGATACTCAACCTTGTATGGATTCTCAGAAGTTGCGCTTTTTCGGTAACATTTCAGTGCTGAAATACATACACATGTTCTTTCTCTTGCCACGAAACATATCAACCTCAGTGCTAGCGAATTTTGTTTCTCCAGTTTAATGAACCGTTGCATATACAACAATTCTGTACTAAAAAATCCTATAAATATAGAGTTTTAGGCAAAATATGCATTTAGATAGCATGTCATGGTGTAATGGATTGTGGCTATTGCTGAGGTACTTTTAAGACTGATAGGGGGTCAACAAAATGCAGCATAGCAAAAAATATCATACGGTGACCTATTATTTTTTTCTGCTTTTTGTAACCAACACATGTCTAGCTATCAAGAAATACAAAATTTTACTCAATAAAAACACCTTCCTGGGTGTTTCGAACAACCTTAAGTGAGATATTAGGCTTAATGTGTCCCATTATAAAGCATAGGAGAATTTAACATGGGAAAGTCCCATTTGGGCCGAGTATGGGCCAGAATGGCCCACTTCGAGCGATTCAAGCGCGACGAAATTTATAGACATCAAAGGAGTACATATGAGGAGTGTTAGGTATCAAAAAGAAAAAAAGTTACTGAACAGATTTTGAGAAAACGACCGTCAAAATCCAAAATTGGCCATTTTTCGACGAAAACGGCCGCCATTTTGAAAAAATTAGCCCAAGGGCTAAGATAGGTTACCGGACCATTTTGGTCCATTGTAGGTGACATATGATTTTGAGATTTACCAGTCAAGGTCATCTTTGTGAATCTCAATGTCACCATCAGGTATGCTGCATATGACTTCGTATGTTCATAATACAAACATATAAGTTTTATCAACAAGTATTTCGTGTGTAGAGGCCAATTTCAGATTTTGAGAATCGCCCTTCAAGGTCTTTAAGGTCAAGTTCAAGGTCACCAAAAAATGTGCCATTTATACATGACTTTTTTTACAGGCTTATACAACTACTACTACTACTACATTTACATTTATAGAGCGCACATTTATATATTTTACAATATAATCAGCGGCGCTGTACAAAAATAATAATGAATTAATTGAACAAGTGATATTTTGTTTAGACATTAAAAGCTTTGGCGAAGTAATAGGTTTTGAGAGCTGTTTTGAAGGCTGGATATGTTTGGACGTTACGAATGTGACATGGGAGAGTATTCCAGATGGTAGGACCAGATACTGAGAAGGAGCGATCTGCAAATGTTTTCCGTGCAGTTTTAGGGCACTTCAGTTTTAGTGCGTCCGCCGATGACCGTGTATTTCTTCGAGGTATGTTGATGTGTATGAGGTCTTGTAAGTACTTGGGTGCAGTACCTTGAAGGCACTGGAACACCAAGCATGCTATTTTGAACTGGCCACGATATTCAATCGGAAGCCAGTGCAAGGTTCTGAGGGCATCAGTGGCACTGGTGTAACGACCGCGATTGAGGACCAGTTTGGCTGCACGGTGCTGAATTCTGCGAAGAGGACCCAATGTGGTTGCAGGGAGGCCATACAACAAAGAGTTGGCGTAGTCCAAGTGGGATAAGACCAAGGAGTGGACAAGTTTGTGGCATATATCCACTGTGATGTACTCACGTATATGGCGAATGTTGTACAAATTGAATGCAGCTGTCCGACACTTTTCGCTGATGTGACGTTTGAAGTTAAGAGTGTCGTCGAAATGGACACCGAGATACTTCACACACGAGGATTGTACAACCTTGTCTGAACAGACATTGATTGAATCGACATCACACTTATCCAGTTGACTTTTATGACCGAACAAGATGAATTCGGTTTTGCTGGAGTTCATTTTAAGCCTGTTTATTGTCATCCAGTTGTTTATAGAGATCAAGCAATTTTCCAAGTTCTCAAATGCTTCCAATGTTTTCTCGTTGGAGTTGGGATTGAAGGAGGAGTATATGGAGTGATCATCAGCGTACCCAAGTATGGAGACGTGATATTTGCCGATATGTTCATCAAGGGTGCTGGCATAAATATTATACAGAACTGGTCCACAAATTGAGCCCTGAGGAACCGAGCAGGTAAGCGGAGCTGATGATGATAGATGACCGTCGATCATAACTTTGGCAGCTCGAGACCGAAGATAGCTCTCAAACCACAACAGAGGTTTGCCAGCAACACCAAACTTGTTATGAAGGACTTGAAGTAGCACATCATGGTCTACAGTGTCAAATGCTGCCGACAGATCAATGCACACCAATGCTGTGATGCATTGATATTCCATGCTCCAGAGAATATCATTTGATAACTTGACTAATGCTGTCTCAGTGCTGAAAGACTTGCGGTATGCTGATTGATATATTGGGAGAAGAGCATTGCTTTCGATGTAAGAAGAGAATTGTGTGAGACATGCACGTTCAACAACTTTTGATAAAAACTGCAAGTTGCTGACAGGGCGGTAGTTTTTTAGAACACACTCCAGGCCGTCCCTTTTGAGAAGTGGCCGCACTATCGATGTTTTCCATGTGTCAACGAAAGCACCACTTTGGAGTGAACTGTTAATTATCCTAGTGATGAGAGGGAGAAGAACATCTAGATGCTCTATCACCAACTTTGTTGGAACCGGATCCGCTGGAGAGGTGGTTGGCTTACATTGTCTAATGAGTTTTTCCGCACCCTCAAGGGTCATGGGAGTGAAAGAACTGAATTCCTGTCCAACTATGAGCTCCTGATGAAACAAAGGGTAATGGCTGAGCTCATCACGAATGTTCTTGACCTTGGTCATGAAAAATCCAAGAAAGTCATCCGCTAGAACACTAGAATCAAGATGAGGAGGAAGTGGATTTGATTTCTTGCGACCAACAAGACTAGAGACAAGCTTATACATCTTGCTAGAATTGTTCCCAGCCGCGGCAACAGCATCTTTTATTGAGGCACGTTTCGCCTGTCTAAGATGGGATCGATACTGACGACGGAGATCCTTGAAGATATTCAGATTAGCACTGGTTCTGTCCCTGCGAAAGGTCTTTTCTGCCCTGCGGAGACATCGCTTGAGGTAAATCGCCTCTTTGTCAAACCATGGAAGAGATGTGCGTGTGGTTATCAGTTTTTCCACGACTGGAGCATGTCTATCCAGGCATGCGGCGAGTTCCGTATCGTAGTGTTGGGCCAGCGATGTACCCACTGGTGGTAGGTCTTGAGAGGAAGCCACAATGGAGCATAAAATAGATTGATACACAATCCTTACCTGTATGTGCAAAAGTTTATGCTTCAGAGGCCACTTTCAAGATTTCAAGTCAGACATTTAGCACTCAAGGTCATCCAAGGTCAAAATCAAGGTCATCATTAGTTGTTCCATATATGACTTCCTATATGTTCATAATGCAAACTGAAGCTCTATATACATGCATTTCATCTGTAGAGGCAAATTTGGGCATTTTTTCACCCAAAAATGGCTGTTTTGACCTTTCAAGGTCATCAAAGGTCGAATTCAAGGTCACCTCCCAACTCGCTATATATGACTTCCTATTTGAAAGTGCCAATATCTAAGCTCTATTTTCAAGCGTACTATGAGTACAGTCCTGGCAGCTCCCATTATGAAGGAAAAAAGTGCCGAAAAATTTCTTAGTCCAAAATTTTTTTCAAAGGGTGAAAATTTTTTTTTTGTCTAGAATAGACGTGGAATCAATACCCAGTATCAAGTATTCCGAGCAAACAAAACAGGGTCCGTTATCCAATCTCATAGTCCGGGGACAGAAAGTCATATCAGGCATACGAAGTGAGAGAAAACAAAAATGACAGGGAAACTCATGAACCCCCGTAAATGGCCATCAGGAGGTGAAATCAGGTGTTCCGGAAAGAGTGAGCATTTCCTGCCCCACTAGTGGCACCCGTCATGAATTCCCCAAAATTAACATGAAAATAGATCTAGTTGCATGGCAGACATGGATTTGCTGTATTTATCAACCAGATCATGATGACGTCCATAGAATTTCTTAAACGCAGCGATAAGTCTTGGTAAAACATATCCTTGTCGTAGCAGTTTAGAGACTAGCTGGGCACTTCGATAGACAGAAATGACCCAAAATGAATAGTAACGCGATTTGGGGCAAACAAAATTTTTTTCGCCGACCCGTCAAAAATTCGAAATGACAGCCACACAGAGACCGGCGATTCAAGGGCAACGAAACTTATACACATCATAAAGGTACATAAGGGGAATATTTTGAGACAATAATCTCAAAACTGATCACACAGTTTTTGAGAAAATGGCCGCCAAAGTCCAAAATTGGCCATTTTTCGTCAAAAATGGCCGCCATTTTGAGAAAAATGCGAAAATCAAAAAACTAAAAAATAACCCCCGTCTTGAAATATTTTTAGGCAGCTTTATGCAAAATTTCAGGAAAATCCGCCTGTAAACTTTAAAGATAAAATTAGCCCAATGGGCTAGTAAGGTTACCGGAGAAATATACAGAGTTAAGCCGAGAAAGTTGAAAGTCAAATTCAAGGTGACCACTGAAATTGCCATATATCTCTAACCGTGAAAATGGGATCAAAGGTTAAATTCTAGATCACCAAACTATTCAGCATACATCATTTCCTATATGTTCACTATGGACCCCTAAGCTGTAAATTTGATAATAAGCGAGATATAAGCCATTTTGTAATCTGACTTTGAAAATAAAATGACTGACCTTGAAATTTAGGTCAAAGGTCAAATTCAATATCATTAAAATATTCAGAATATATCATTTCCTATAGGTTCACAATTGATTCCTAAGCTGTAAAGTCGATAATAAGCAAGATATTAGCCATTTTGTCCTGTTGACCTTGAAAATGAGGTCAAAGGTCAAATTCAAGGTCATGAGAATTTTCAGCATATATCATTTCCTATATGTTCACAATTAATTCCTAAGCTGTAAAGTCGCTAATAAGCAAGATATTGGCCATTTTGTCCTGTGACCTTGAAAATAGGTCAAAGGTCAAATTCAAGGTCACGAGCATTTTCAGCATATATCATTTCCTATATGTTCACAATTGATTCCTAAGCTGTAAAGTCGCTAATAAGCAAGATATTGGCCATTTTGTTCTGTGACCTTGAAAATAGGTCAAAGGTCAAATTCAGGGTCACGAGCATTTTCAGCATATATCATTTCCTATATGTTCACAATTGATTCCTAAGCTGTAAAGTCGCTAATAAGCAAGATATTGGCCATTTTGTCCTGTGACCTTGAAAATGAGGTCAAAGGTCAAATTCAAGGTCACGAGAATATTCAGCATATATCAATTCTCATATGTTCACAATTGATTCCTAAGCTGTAAAGTCGATAATAAGCGAGATATCAGCAATTTTGTCCTGTGACCTTGGAAATGAGGTCAAAGGTCAAATTCAAGGTCATGAGAATATTCTGCGTATATCATTTCCTATATGTTCACAATTGATTCCTAAGCTGTAAAGTCGATAATAAGCGAGATCTTAGCCATTTTGTCATGTGACCTTCAAAATGAGGTCAAAGGTCAAATTCAAGGTCATGAGAATTTTCAGCATATATCATTTCCTATATGTTCACAATTGATTTCTAAGCTGTTAAGTCGCTGATAAGCAAGATATTGGCCATTTTGTCCTGTGACCTTGAAAATGAGGTCAAAGGTCAAATTCAAGGTCACTAGAATATTCAGCATATATCATTTCCAATATGTTCACAATTGATTCCTAAGCTGTAAAGTCGCTAACAAGCAAGATATTCGCCATTTTGTCCTGTGACCTTGAAAATGAGGTCAAAGTCAAATTCAAGGTCACGAGAATATTCAGCATATATCATTTCCTATATGTTCACAATTGATTTCTAAGCTGTAAAGTCGATAATAAGTGAGATATTAGCAATTTTGTCCTGTGACCTTGGAAATGAGGTCAAAGGTCAAATTCAAGGTCATGAGAATATTAAGCATATATCATTTCCTATCTGTTCACAATTGATTCCTAAGCTGTAAAGTCGATAATAAGCAAGATATTAGCCATTTTGTCATGTGACCTTGAAAATGAGGTCAAAGGTCAAATTCAGGGTCATGAGAATTTTCAGCATATATCATTTCCTATATGTTCACAATCGATTCCTAAGCTGTAAAGTCGCTAATAAGCAAGATATTGGCCATTTTGTCCTGTGACCTTGAAAATGAGGTCAAAGGTCAAATTCAAGGTCACAAGAATATTCAGCATATATCATTTCCTATATGTTCACAATTGATTCCTAAGCTGTAAAGTCGATAATAAGCGAGATATTAGCAATTTTGTCCTGTGACCTTGGAAATGAGGTCAAAGGTCAAATTCAAGGTCACGATAATAAATATTCAGCATATATCATTTCCTATATGTTCACAATTGATTCCTAAACTGTAAAGTCGATAATAAGTGAGATATTAGCCATTTTGTCATGTGACCTTGAAAATGAGGTCAAAGGTCAAAGTCAAAGTCACGAGAATATTCAGCATATATCATTTCCGATATGTTCACAATTGATTCCTAAGCTGTAAAGTCGATAATAAGCGAGATATTAGCCATTTTGTCCTGTTGACCTTGAAAACGAGGTCAAAAGTCAAATTCAAGGTCACTAGAATATTCAGCATATATCATTTCCTATATGTTCACAATTGATTCCGAAGCTGCAAAGCCGCTAATAAGCAAGATATTGGCCATTTTGTCCTGTGACCTTGAAAATGAGGTCAAAGGTCAAATTCAAGGTCACGAGAATATTCAGCATATATCATTTCCTATATGTTCACAATTGATTCCTAAGCCGTAAAGTCGATAATAAGCGAGATATTAGCAATTTTGTCCTGTGACCTTGGAAATGAGGTCAAAGGTCAAATTCAAGGTCACGAGAATATTCAGCATATATCATTTCCTATATGTTCACAATTGATTCCTAAGCCGTAAAGTCGATAATAAGCGACATATTAGCAATTTTGTCCTGTGACCTTGGAAATGAGGTCAAAGGTCAAATTCAAGGTCACGAGAATATTCAGCATATATCATTTCCTATATGTTCAAAATGTATTCCTAAGCTGGAAAGTCGATAATAAGCGAGATATTAGCCATTTTGTCCTGTGAACTTGAAAATGAGGTCAAAGGTCAAATTCAAGGTCACTAGAATATTCAGCCTATATCATTTCCTATATGTTCACAATTGATTTCTAAGCTGTAAAGTCGATAATAAGCGAGATATTAGCCATTTTGTCCTGTGACCTTGAAAATGAGGTCAAAGGTCAAATTCAAGGTCACAAGAATATTCAGCATATATCATTTCCTATATGTCCACAATTGATTCCTAGTCTCTAATCTCAATATTAAGTGAGATATTAGGCTTAATGTGTCCCATTATAAAGCATAGGAGAATTTAACATGGGAAAGTCCCATTTGGGCCGAGTATGGGCCAGAATGGCCCACTTCGAGCGATTCAAGCGCGACGAAATTTATAGACATCATAGGAGTACATATGAGGAGTGTTAGGTATCAAAAAGAAAAAAAGTTACTGAACAGATTTTGAGAAAACGACCGTCAAAATCCAAAATTGGCCATTTTTCGACGAAAACGGCCGCCATTTTGAAAAAATTAGGCCAAGGGCCAAAGATAGGTTACCGGACAATGTTTAATATTTTAGGTGTTAGCCAGGTCACTGGTTGAATTCAAGGTCAAGAGAATATTCAGCATATATAACATTAAGCATATATCATGTCTACAGTTGATTGCTAAGCTGTAACTTCAATAATCAGAGAGATATTAGCAATTTTTTGCTGTAGCCTTGAAAATGAAGGGGCAAAGGTCAAATTCAAGGTCATCAAAATATTCAGTGTATATCATTTTCTATATCATGTATATCATGTCCACAATTGATTCCCAAGCCATACAGTCAATAGAGGAGCAAGATATGAGCCAGTTTGTCCTTGGACCAAGGAAATGAGGTCAGAGGTCAAATTCAAGGTCACGAGAATATTCAGCATATATCATTTCCTATATGTCCACAATTGATTCCTAAGCTGTAAAATCGATAATAAGTGAGATATTAGCCATTTTGTCCTGTGACCTTGAAAATGAGGTCAAAGGTCAAATTCAAGGTCATGACAATAATCTGCATATATCATTTCCTATATGTTCATAATTGATTGCTAAGCTGTAAAGTCGATAACAAGCGAGATATTAGCCATTTTGTCCTGTGACCTTGAAAATGAGGTCGAAGGTCAAATTCAAGGTCATCAGAATATTCAGCATATATCATTTCCTATATGTCCAC
The DNA here is from genome assembly GCA_949152475.1 of Terebella lapidaria. Lineage (NCBI taxonomy): Eukaryota > Metazoa > Annelida > Polychaeta > Terebellida > Terebellidae > Terebella > Terebella lapidaria. The sequence goes on along the minus strand of OX424570.1, from coordinate 46,977 downwards.
AATTGATTCCTAAGCTGTAGAGTCGATAATAAGCGAGATATAAACCATTTTGTGCTCTGACCTTGAAACTGAGGTCAGAGGTCAAATTCAAGGTCACGAGATTATTCAGAATATATCATTTCCTATATGTCCACAATTGATTCCTAAGCTGTAGAGTCGATAATAAGCGAGATATAAGCCATTTTGTGCTCCGACCTTGAAACTGAGGTCAGAGGTCAAATTCAAGGTCACGAGAATATTCAGCATATATCATTTCCTATAGGTCCACAATTGATTCCTAGTCTCTAATCTCAATATCAAGTGAGATATTAGGCATAATGTGTCCCATTATAAAGCATAGGAGAATTTAACATGGGAAAGTCCCATTTGAGCCGAGTTTGGGCCAAAATGGCCCACTTCGAGCGATTCAAGCGCAACGAAATTTATAGACATCATAGGAGTACATATGAGGAGTGTTATTTATCAAAAATAAAAAAAAAGTTAATGAACAGATTTTGAGAAAATGGCCGCCAAAGTCCAAAATCAGGCATTTTTCGTCGAAAACGGCCGCCATTTTGAAAAAAATGCGAAAATCAAAAAACTAAAAAATACCTCCTTCTTGAATTATTTTTAAGTATTTTTGTGCAAAATTTCAGAAAAATTTGCCTGTAAACAAAAAAGATAAAAATGTGGACGACGACGACGACGACGACGGACGACGACGGACGACGGACGCAACGCCATGCCAATAGGTTATCGGACCATAGGTCCGGTAACCTAAAAATTAGCCCAAGGGCTAAGATAGGTTACCGGACCATTTTGGTCCATTGTAGGTGACATATGATTTTGAGATTTACCAGTCAAGGTCATCTTTGTGAATCTCAATGTCACCATCAGGTATGCTGCATATGACTTCGTATGTTCATAATACAAACATATAAGTTTTATCAACAAGTATTTCGTGTGTAGAGGCCAATTTCAGATTTTGAGAATCGCCCTTCAAGGTCTTTAAGGTCAAGTTCAAGGTCACCAAAAAATGTGCCATTTATACATGACTTTTTTTACAGGCTTATACACAATCCTAACCTGTATGTGCAAAAGTTTATGCTTCAGAGGCCACTTTCAAGATTTCAAGTCAGACATTTAGCACTCAAGGTCATCCAAGGTCAAAATCAAGGTCATCATTAGTTGTTCCATATATGACTTCCTATATGTTCATAATGCAAACTGAAGCTCTATCTAAATGCATTTCATCTGTAGAGGCAAATTTGGGCATTTTTTCACTCAAAAATGGCTGTTTTGACCTTTCAAGGTCATCAAAGGTCAAATTCAAGGTCCCCTCCCAACTCGCTATATATGACTTCCTATTTGAAAGTGCCAATATCTAAGCTCTATCTTCAAGCGTACTATGAGTACAGTCCTGGCAGCTCCCATTATGAAGGAAAAAAGTGTCCAAAATTTTTTTCAAAGGGTGAAAATTTTTTTTTTGTCTAGAAATGACCCAAAATGAATAGTAACGCGATTTGGGGCAAACAAAATTTTTTTCGCCGACCCGTCAAAAATTCAAAATTGCCGCCACACGGAGACCGGCGATTCAAGGGCAACAAAACTTATAAACATCATAAAGGTACATAAGGAGAATATTTTGAAACAATAATCTCAAAACTGATCAGACAGTTTTCGAGAAAAGACAGGCCAGGTGCAAATTCGAGCATTTCTCGACCCAAAAAAGGCTGTAAAAGATAAAAATTAGCCCAAGGGCTAGAAAGGTTACCGGAGAAATGAGCAGTGTTTAACTGCGCAACTGTTTCTAATATCAGCAAAAGTTGCTGTAATGTAGTGATTGAAGGTCAAATTCAAGGTCCTAATTGTTGGTGGCAATAGGTTGATACTCACCTCACAACTAGAATCCCCATATCACTTTTAAATCTGCGAATACTCAACCTCTAGTTTGAAGTATTCTATAAGTTATGGAAGGTGATTACAAATATCAAAGTGCTACAAGAAGGCAAGGCTGTTTAATAATTTATTTTCATCAAATAATCAATCAACATGGTGATGAATGAGCAAACAAGTTATTTGAGTGAAATAACCAATAGTACATTGAAATAACCAATAGTACAAATAACCAATAGTACATTGTATATTAAATGACTCAAGACCTAAAAGAAAGTGATTAAAGTACAAAATTAGTATGTTAACGTAAGAGTGGATGTGCACACTTTGACAGGGTATCGTACATACATGCAGTTATATATATACATGTACCTTTTATGCAGAGAATATTCTACAAGTGCATGAATAAAATATATATGTATGGTACATGTACATGTTGGTCATAATCCTGAATAAGCAGATACCTTAATATAGAGCTTTGCCCTGTTGGTCGATGCACACTTCTCTTGAATAAATATTTATTAAACTAATCCTGAATAATCGCAAAATGCACATATATGTAGTTATGCAAGTACATGTAGAGTTTGCATATTGTAAACAAGAAAACCCACAGGTGCAAAAGATGATGCAAAACTTCATTTTACAACATGTACCAAGTGCAATATACATTACTGGTGAAAATTTGCATATTTCATGTATGTGTAAATTGCCATGCCTGCCGGATAATCAGTTAATTGTACAACAATGCTAAAATCTCTTAATGATAATTGGTGAAAAAAGTCTGCAGCAAGTCTATGTGCACATCACAGTTGTGTTTGATATTAACTCATTGATCTGGGTGTCAGGTTTCAGCACCATTTATAGTATTTCAGTTCGGTACATGTACAAGAATGGTATTGAGATGCAGGCATTCATAGCATGGCCATGCACTGTGGAGATGATGATATGAATATTGTGGACGCAAACGTTTATAGCCTGGCCACAGGAGATATAATGATGTTGTGAACGCAAGCGTTTATAGCCTGGCCACTGACAACATGAATGATATTGTGCATGAAACCATTCAGCCTGACCAGTCACGAGGTGAAATTAACATATAATATTTCACAGTGATGAAGTATAACACCCAGACAAATGAGCCCATATAAATCATACTATATTATTGAACATGTAGACAGCAGTGTTCAATATACTATGGAACATGTTCAATATAGCAGTGAACTTTACATTCACATTGCATATATCATTCATGAGAATAAATTGTTTTGAAATATTGTCTGAACTGTAAATATAGTTCATTGGTATATATTTGACCCTGTTCCTTTACCACCTTTGTGTTAACCACATTATATACATGTACCACCATATGTATACTAGTTTCAGAGACATTATCCCAGACATCCATATAATTTATACCAAGCAAGTTATTTGATGCTAGAAATAATGAGAAATATATATGTATGTTAAATAGTACATAGTTCAGAAGTATTTACAGCTCATAAATGTGAACAATAGACTTCTACATGTAGCAACAAAACATAAATAAAATCACTAATTTGATATATTTACAATACTAAATGAATGTGATGCTACAAATAAGGAGACGTTAAATAGTACACACTCCAGAAGTATTAACAGCTCAGAAATGTGAACAATATACATCTACATGTAGCAACAATAGATAAGTGAAATCACTGATCTGATATATTTACAATTTTGAATTATCATTCTTCCAACACAAATGATTCAAACAAAATTAATATATTCATCACACACAAGCCAATGAAAATTCAAATAAGTCATAACAAGCAGCAATATCCAGTACTAAATTATGAAAAAAAAATTGAATAGTACATAAATATATACAAATAATATCCAGTACTAAATAAATATATGTACCCCAAAACTATGACCCCTCTTTCGAATATTTACATGTACATCATAGAAGATGCAACAATATCAAGAATATGCACCCAGCAACAACACATGCTGGGTTGATACAATTACAATGATTGTTCTTCAAGAGATATAATTGGAATGAAATCAAAAGACATGTACTGATGTACTGGTACATATGGCATAGAGCACTATACGTCAGAGTATTTTATAGTTATTAAGAACTATTAATCCCACCCACACCAGAGGGGTCATGCTACTGTATAGCGTACCCACCCCAACGTGTCCACCCATTACGGGTGGACATGTTTCCTATCAGTTTGGAGGGGCCAGGCTGTACTCTATAAACCCCCATTACCCCTTTGTGGCGCCTGAATCATACAAGTACATGTACTTTGAAGATTTCTATATTTCATTGATGCATGCAACTATTGCTTTGTGATCAGACCAAGGACATTCTAATGTAGTCGTTGATATAGAGTCCATGTTTGTGAATATTAAATCTAATGTTGAGCCATGATCTGTTGTTGGTGAATCCATTATGCTGATACAATTGAAAGTATTGTTCATATATTGTCCTAGACCAGCATGTGACTTGTGACGATGATCAAAATTAAAATCACCCATAATAACTAGATTAATTGTGGGGTCAACAATACGCAATAATTCTTTTGTCATTATACCTTTGAACATCTCAAATGAAAATGCAGGTGATCTGTATAAAAATACTATTTGAACAGGATTGGACAAGTCACCGGTTTTGATAAAAGTGAATTCCAATGACACAGAACTGAAGTGGCTGAAGATAAGAAAATGGTCAGAGTGCTTCTTTTGGACAAGAGAAAGCAAACCATGATGAGGTCTACATAGTGATGTGCTGTCTGTTGCTTCGTCATTTCTGAGAGGAATGAAATGATCGAAGCTATAACTAACATCTGGATCATTTTCAATTAACCTGGATTCTGCAAATGAAACAACATCAGCATATATGAAATTTGCATCTGCCATTATATCTTGAAAATGAGCATGAACTGATCGTGCATTATGAAAGACGATCTTGAAGGTGTTTGTGTTCATCTGATACAGGGGTGTATAGCAGAGCTTAACAGCAGCATCTTGTCTTAGTCTCCTCAATTCTTTTGTAACAGCATCACACGTTGCTATTTTGTCTTCATTTAGTTCTAAGATATGGAGATTTGCAATATTCTGTGCTCTACTTAGTGCCACATAATGAATATGGTCTCTTCGAGTTGACCCCAAGTGAACAACAACCTTTGGCAATGTTTCTCCTTGAGCTTTGTGAACTGTTTTGGCTGCTGCAGACCTTAGAGGAAATTGTATTCGGACAGCATGTACATTTTTCCGCACAGTAAACTTTCGCTTAATGTCGAAAATTGGTGTCCATTCTGGTGAAATTTGGGGAGAATATAATGCTCGATATTTTCGTCTCTGATCTTTGCCAATTTTCTCGTTATCAAAGTGGACCCACAAAATACTTGGCCTTGTTGTGGTGTTCATCTTATATTCGATATGTTTTAGGACACAACCAGAGCCATTTGTTAGCCCATCATCAACAGATATATTTGCAACAACCTCATAACGTAATCCGGGTGACACTCTAAGAGGATTGTGTAAGCCTGCTGTCCTAGTTGGATCAGTAGTTATTGTCAGAATTATTTTTTCTTTGACATCATTTGCAAAATCACCTAAAATAGAATCTAAAGCAGGTATAGTCACTTTTTGGTTCAAACTTTTGTCAAAGAGAGAACTGTTGAATTTGTTCACCATTGCATTAGTTGTAAATAAATGAGGTAAGTCAAGTAATTTGGACTCGTCTTCTGGTTCGCATTGTCTTTCTTTTAGTGTGTCAATATCATTCTGAGTATGTTTACCTTCTCGCAAGCGATTCAGCAATAACGCAAACTGCTGGTCATCTTTCTGTCTCATGATCTCATCAAGTTCAAAAGCAGAGAAATACTCCTTCCACAGATTTGTTGCAAGTGGTCCATATCCAGATGTCAAGTCTTTGAATATCCAACCATCACCTACAGGCTGTAACTGACACGAGTCACCAATTAGTATCATGTGGACTACGCCGAAGACCTTGGTATTTCCTTTGATTTGCTGCAATCTTAGGTTTATGAAATTAAGCATGTCATGGCCGACCATAGATACTTCATCAATGAAGACTACAGAGAGATTTCGATACTTTGTTCGAAGAGTGTTCAGCTTTTCCGTGTCTAGTGGTTTACAAACTTTATAACCTTGACTCACTGGTAGGAACAATGCGGAATGTATAGTTGTTCCACGGATACCGAAAGCAGCTTTACCAGTTGGAGCCAAGAGGAGTATTCGACAATCAAGTGGATTTTCACCTTCACAAGAACAAAGGTAACGATGTAGTGTTTGATATAATGTATTGGTAACTACAGATTTTCCAACACCGGCGCCGCCAGTCAATATAACCCTTAATGGCTCTTCTTTGGTTTTTATCCAGTGGACAACGTGTAAAAAAAATTCTCTTTGTTTTCGATTGAGAGACCGGACTAATTGCAAATATTCCGCTTGAGGAAGTCTATTCGGTACGGATATCTCATTGGCCACTGAACTTGTTGATCCAATAGTATCACCTAAAAAATCAGATTGCATTTGTGAGCATTGATTCGGGTCAAAATATATGTATTTTTGGCTTTCTGTTGAACCAATCTCTTCATCTAAGGCATTTTCTTCTTGGGCACCAGGTATAAGATTGTCATAGACTTCTTCGTCATGAAAGTTATGGGATTTTTCAGCAACCTCATCTAGTATTTCTGTGTAGTTTGCATAGTCTCTGTACTTTTGACCAATTGCTTGTTCAACTGCTTTGAAATGTGCCTCGTACGTGTCAAATGTTCCCAACAGATCTTTGTCTTCATTTCTCCATGGTAAGAACAGCATCAGCTTTTCCCGACAGAAATTTTCATAGTCTGACCTGCGGTTATAATTTACAAATCGAATGACCTTTGGTTTGGCTCTTTTTGTGAATAGTGTACCATTTGGCAATGCTAAAATGATATTCCCCTTTCTGTTGTTTTCATCATTTTCTTTGTTATCAAGTTCATTGTTATCATCATAAATATCAGCTTCTTTGTCAACGGCAGGACCCTCACCCTCGGTGGCATTTTGTTTAGGTTTGGTAGCATTATACTGAACATTCAATTTCGATGCATAATCTGCAAGACACCAATTTTCTAATTGTCTAGGACGTTTACTATATCTGTCGATGATATTCTTGGTTTCAACGTCTGTTGATTCTTCATCCAACTCTTCCAAATCAGTTTTACTTTTCAATAAAAAAATTCGGTCTGTGTGTGGTGATGTGTTTATGAATATTACATCTCTGGTACATTTTGAAAGTGGTAACTGCAAAACAAGATACACAGCTTCTTGAGCACAAACTTCTACACTCTTTAGAAACATATTTCCAATGTGCCGAACACTTTCTTTTATGTCCATATTGCCTGCTCTGGTTTCTTTGCATGCTCGATCTAATAATGCACTCATTCCCTTCTGAGACTTGTTGATATAATTGACAATATACATCGCACATGCATAGGGATCTAATATGAACTGCAGATCATGATTGGCCTTCCATGCTGATAGTAACTGTTTACAATAAGCATTTACCCTTATGTCACAAGGATCACGTTTCAAGTATATTTTAGCATCTGTTATGGAACTACGTATAGCTTTTATATACTGGGATTCTGTCATATGGAGCTCGCGTAAGAATTCTTTAAATGATAATTTGATACCATCCTTATTATCAACTAACATCGCTTGAATTCTTTTAAGCCTTTCAGCATTTGAATCGGTACCATCTGAATCTGAATCTGTACCATCGCTAGTGTTTGTTGTGTTATCCACAGGCATCAATATCATAGTTCTTGGCATTGGTGGTATCGGATACCCAAACCGACATATAGCTTTACCATATTTCCTACATGTTTTAGAGTGCCTGTGCATTTGACCCTTGAATATTTGTTCAGAATCAGCGACTCTACTGGAGCATGATATATATTGATCAATGAACTTTACTTTTTCTGAGTTTTCACTTTCGCCAAAAACAGGTGCATTTTCTACCCACATAAGCATGTGAATGTGAGGTGAGCCTCTCTGTTGAAATTCTACTCGATAAAAGTAATCTGTTATTTTCCCAATAGGAGTATGGTCACTTTTTAGGACTGAATTTATAAAAAGTGACACCCGATTGTTAAAATATCTAGCACATGTAACAGGGTCTGATTGTAAGAGCCTCGTTCGTTCTGTCCAGTCCATTTCCTCAATTTCAGCATTTGTATATTCTTTCTTGTCCACCAACTTTCCAATTATTCTAAGTAAATCTGGCCATTTTGTGTCTGCTGCAGAAAAAGATGCAAACCATGTTGGCAAGCCAAGTTGTCGTATCATTGCAAACACATCCTTCTTTCTTTTTTCGAGGTATGCTGGGGAATTTCTAATGGATTTGAAAATGTAAAAGCCCTCATCTAAATTTACTAAATCTTTGAATGCATCTGGTCTCAATAAAGCACCGGCAGTCATTTGTTTAGAACCCATTTTGCATCTACGAACTGCAAGTCCTATTTTATCTTTAACTTGCTTCAACTGATTCTTTTTCATCTTGTAAAATAAATTGGGCACGGACATAGCTACTCTACGATCTTCGGAACGGAGCTCCCATTTACAAATGTCACTGTAATGCACAGGCCTTTCTCTTTCAGAATTATCAGGACGTTTCTGACCACAAAAAATTGTTGGGAAAGCTAAATATTCCGAATTTTCATCTTGAAACATGGCAATGGGTGTCTGGTCTTCTCCAGGAGCAAATGTGTAGACTTTGGTATCATCAAATGCGTCCCCATCATCTAGTAGTGTGTCCATGTTACCCATTACTTGATCTCGCTCATCAAGTTCACTGAAATTGTCATCGTCATCGCTACAAGTGTTGTGTTGGGGAGGCTGATCATTATCTTCTTGTTGTGTTATATTGGCATCATCATCTTTTAATATATGTGTTGCCAAACCAGTCAATTCCAATGTTTCAATGTCACTGTCAGTGGTTATTTTGTTAGTCCATTCATCATCAAGAGAAATGTCCTCAGCTTGGTATAGGGGACTGGTATCCAGTAGGTATTTAACAGCATTCAACACTTTTTGTGGGCGTATATTTTCTGTAAACACTGAGCTGGCATAAGACACTTTCTTTTTAAGTTGCACAGAAATTGTTCTGCTTTCAGACAAATTTCTCGGTAGAGTACTTATAGTTGGTTCGATATCACAGGGAACATTGACAATATTACCACGAATTGACAGCTGACCACCTCTGGGTAATTCTCTGATTTGCATGAAAGGAATACGCAATGCGACAAGCCTTTCTTCAAGGGAGAAAAGGTCTAGTTCCTTTGGTTTCTCGGGAAACACCATGTTATTTGCCATAGAGAGTTTGGGAATTTTACCAGATTTTATTGATCCATAACAAGTTTTACATATCCATTCTCCTGGAGTGTCTGTATCATCACAAAAATTTAAAATACATTTTTCAACCAGAATTTTGTCAGACAAAGACAACAGAATTCTGAACGATTTTTGAACAGCTTCTCTAAAACAAGTTTGGCGACAACAACAACATACATAAACGGGACCCTCTGCTATTTTGACATGGAAGTTTTCAATGCAATCATCCAAGCTATTTCCGAATTGTTTTTGCCTTTTGGAATAATTTTCACGATACACGAAATCAGAGGACTTTCGTTTCTGTGACTTTCTCTTTCTGTCATTTCGTTGTTCAACTTTTTTGTTTGATTGATCGAGACGTTTTTGTTTTTGGCAATACGTTCAGTTTCTTTGAAAAAATCACATTTTCTTTTTTGTTGCTTTTGCCACCTTTCTCTGGTTCGTTCCTTACGTCTGAACTCTTCATCTGTTCTCACTTCACGTTTCTCTGTCTTTTCTACATCTCTGAACACTTCGTCCATTCTAGATTTACGTTTCTGAGACCTTTCTCTTGTTCGTTCCTCATCTCGAAACTCTTTGTTTGTTCTCACTCTAAGTTTCTCTGTCTTTTCTTTTTCTCTGAACACTTCGTCCATTCTAGATTTACGTTTCTGAGACCTTTCTCTTGTTCGTTCTTCATCTCGAAACTCTTTGTTTGTTCTCACTCTACGTTTCTCTGTCTTTTCTTTTTCTCTGAACACTTTGTCGATTCTAGATGTACGTTTTTGAGACCTTTCTTTGGTTCGTTCCTTATCTCTCAACTCTTCGTCTGTTCTCAATATATGTCTCTGTCTCTTTTCTTTTTCTCTGAACACTTCGTCCATTCTAGATGTACGTTTCTGAGACCTTTCTCTTGTTCGTTCCTCATCTCGAAACTCTTTGTTTGTTCTCACTATACGTTTCTCTGTCTTTTCTTTTTCTCTGAACACTTTGTCGATTCTTGATGTACGTTTTCGAGACCTTTCTTTGGTTCGTTCCTTATCTCTGAACTCTTCGTCTGTTCTCACTATACGTTTCTGATCTCGTTCCCTTGTTCGTTCTTTATCTCGGAACTCTTCACTTTGTCGATATTCCTTCTTCATGTTCTTGAAGTAAAGCTTCCTTTTTTTGTCTTTTGTTGGGCCTATAGTTTTCTTTTTTGTTGTGAAAAGTTTGGCCTTTTCAGCTTGGTCATCCATGTAATTTCGCATTGATATATCAGTGATAGTTTTCAGAGTGTTAATCTCTTCTGAATGAATTGCCACTGGTTGTATTTCAAATGGAAAATCTCTAGTGGTTTGAGAAGCCACATCTAGAAGGTGTAAACACAACATTTCCATGCTTCTAAATTTAAGCATTACTGCCTTGCCAGACTCATCTAGTCGTCCGTTACAATCTCTTGCATGAGAGTCGATTAACACATAATGTCTGCCAGATTTTGCTACTGCTACACAATTGCTCCCAATCATCAAGAGAACATACTTCGCTTGTACCAGACCATCAGCTACCGCATTTCGTAGACTAAACCCAAACTCATGAGGGAATTCTGGACTGCCACATATGCCACTTATACGATCCAACAATGTCAGCTTAAAGTGCAAATTCCACATATCAAACTCGGCTGGCAATTCTTCAAAATTTAAACAGACATTTATGAGTTTTTCATGAAGCACTAAATCCTCAATAACTTTTCTGTAGATGTAATCTCCCTTGTTGAGTACATCATTCATTTCACCACATGTTAGCATCTTTGAATTGTTGGTCTGTAATTTGCACAATGCAGCCAGAGAATTACATGTACATTGTCTACCGCGACTTACTTCGGGAAAATGAACATCACCTTGATGGAATGAGCCACAAACACTTTGTTGATGATATTTCACACTCCTAGGTCTGGCTTTTACAGTGCTGGATGTTCGAACAGGCACAAAATTATCCGACTGTTGCCGAGAAGCATTCGTAGTGCCAGAGGTAGAAGGCTCAGCTGGGATGTTCACATTATCAAAAAAACTGCTGAAAGAACCGACAGATTGGTCATTATAAGGTAATTTAGATCGACATTCACCATTGGAAATCGAAAATTGTGAGTTTTTCTGAAAATTTGGCCAGCACTCTGCCTGATTTTCATGGATAGATTTGTTGTTTGTGCAAGAGGTATTTGAGATTCGAGATTCAGATTCGACATTTTGACATTGAGGCAGCTTTTGTCGATATAGTGGTTGTTTTTTAACGAGGTTACCCTCCTCATTGAATGGTTGTTTTTTCACGAGGTTACCCTCCTCTTGAGGTTTTGAATCCTCTCGTGGTTCTTTGTGCACGAGGTAACCACCCCCGAGTTTGTTGACGGGGTAACTGTCCCCGGGGGCTCCCAGAGCACCCACACCCGGAGCGTCGTCCTCGTCTGCTCGCGGCGAACGCTCCGACAGGCCCCTCGCCTCGTCGATTGCCCTCAGGTTCTGCAACAGAAGAGATAGATGAAAAAAAATTAAAAAAGAAAAATACACTACTATTTTACATTACTATGATTATAGTTGTTTTCTACTCATACATCTAACTACAGGATGGATTCTTGTGAATTGATACAAAAAAGTATTGTCATTCTAGTCTACACAATGGTTCATTTTAAGACCAAATTATCATGATTATATTATTCTATATGGATTAAGGCATAAAACCATTAATCATATTCCATCTCTACAACATTCTGCAAATATTCAAACCTTATTAAAGACTTGGATTAACCAATACAAACCTTCGCCAACCTGGCACTTCTCTTCATAGCACTTGCTTTCTTCTTTCCCATGTCGATGGAAGTTAGACTCTGCAAAAAAAAAAAAATTAAAGTGAACTTTGTGTCCTGGCAAGATTTTCAGTCAGGTTAAGCTTTGCAAACTGAATTTGATTGCACCAGGTAGACTTGGCTCTTCAGTCTTACACATGTTATACATATTATAGAAAGCTGTAAGTGGAGTTGGAATAAATCTTTTCACGCAATTATATTCCAACTGAAAATATGTTTTTAACAAAATGTTCACCTAGACTACATTCAAAAATGACAAAATTGGAGCCAGATCAAACTTTTCACCTAAGTTTCATTTTAACACAAAGTAGATGCCAAACTTGGTTTGAAGCTGAAATTCCAAGTAAAAGTTCCAAGTCCAAAACTGTATTTCAAGAGGACAAAATTGGAGCCGAACATTTCACCATAAGTTACTAGTATATCTGAACTTAAAAAGACTTGCTGAACTTAGTTTCAAGTTGAAACTAGATGCTCTCTGGTCGATGATGACCGCTGGTGTGTATCCCCTGCAACCCTTTTTCCCATCGCCCCAAACTATTGATAGACTCGACCACCGAAAATTGATGTCAACTTATTTCATAATATGACCATTAGTACTGCAACCATCGTCTTTCTACTGATCAGAACCTTTACCTTGAGCCCAATAATAAATGTTTCTTGTCCTAACTATTTTTTATTGTGGTCAATATCAGACTTAACTAGTAAAATTAATGATAACTTATTCAGCTACAGCCAAAAAATATGTACTGGACAGAACTATTACTGTAAAACGACTAACTTGGCGGCTATCAAATTTGGCAGTTTTGAGCCCAAGTCATTTGGCGGAGATTTAATTTGGCGGTTTAAGACCACTTATATTTCTTAACATATATCTAGTTAATTTGGCGGACGATTTAATTTGGCGGTTTTTCCCCCACCGCCAAATAAATTGTCTGCCAAAATTAGTCGTTTTACAGTACCTTGTTGAGCCTAACAATAAATGTTTGTTGAGCCCAATAGTAAATGTTTCATGTCTTAAATATTTCTACTGTGGTAAGTAATAGACCCAGCAAAATTAATGGTAACCTATTCGATGCCACGAATTTGTTAATGGACAGAACCTTTACCTTGTTGGGCCAAATAATAAATGTTTCATGTCTCAATTAATTCTATTGTGGTAAATAACAGACTTAACTAGCAAAACCAATGTTCATCTAATCGGTTACAGCAATGAATCCCTTACTGGGCAGAACCTTGTAAACTTGAAACTTGTTGAGCCCAATAATAAATGTTTCACGTCTTAACTATTTTTATTGTGGTCAATAATAGACTTAATAGGTAAATTTAATGTTAATTCATTCAGTTACAGCGAGGAATCTGTACTGGACAGAACCTTTACCTTGTTGAGCCCAATAATAAAAGTTTCATGTCTTACCTATTTATATTGTCGTCAATCATAAACTTAACTAGTGAAATTAATGTTAACTTATTCGGTTGCAGCCATGAAATATGTACTGGACAGAATCTCTACCTGGTTGAGCCCAATAATAAATGTTTCATGTCTTAACTATTTTTATTGTGGTCAATAATAAACCTAACTAGTGAAATCAATGTAAACTTATTCAGTAACAGCCATGAAATCTGTATTGGACCAAACCTTCACATTGTCGAGCCCAATAACATATGTTTCATGTCTAACTATTTTTATTGTGGTCAATAATAGACTTAACTAGTAAAACTAACGTCAACTTATTCGGTTACAGCCATGAAATCTGTACTGGAGAGAACCTTCATCTTGTTGAGCCCAATAATAAACATTTCTTGTCTTTACTATTTTTATTGCGGTCAATAACATACTTAACCAGTAAAACAGCCATGAATTCTCTACTGGACAAAACCTACACCTTGTTGAGCCCAATAATAAATGTTCCTCGTCTCAACTATTTTTATTGTGCTCAGTGATAAATTTAACTACCAAAATTAATGTTAACTTTCTCAGTAATATTATTCTGTTTTCATCAAAAACATCAGTTCGCTATTCTCATCAGAATCCAGTCCATTTAGCTTTCGTAGTACAGGTTGTTGGATTGATCACAGATGTCAAAATGGAAATTTCACATTTCTGTATAAGTTAGGCCATTAACATTGTGATATTCATATATCATTCTGAAAAACCAAATGGTTCTAAGAAACAGCCCTTTCCAACAGGGCTTCCAAATATTATTGAGATTTGTCAAAAAACTGCTGTCTGTAGAACATTCACAAGGCATGTGTCTCAAACAGGCTGATTTCAATGCAAAATGTGTCTCAAAACGACCAATTCAGCTGCCATGGCAATCAAAAACAATTGGTGTTGTGGTCTTACCATTATATATGTGACTGCAAAAAAATAATGGTGATCAGATGAGAATGATGGCCTGTAGCACATTCACAAGAAAATCTGCGGACACGATGACAACGATCGCAAATCCATGTTATCTGCTAAACTTTGTTCGGGGGATACAAATATACGACAATCTGGTATTCCACAGGTTTATTGACAAAAATACAAGCAACAGCACATATATATATGTGATGACATTGACTGACCTAAAATAGGCCCAATATACGGGTCACAACTGCCAAATTTAATGGCTGTCATAGATTAGTATTAAATCCTTCTACAGTTCCTTCTTCCAAGATTATTACACGAGGGCTAGGATGTACAATAACGTGGGCAATTTTATTTTCAACTAATTTCTTATGATCCGGAATGACAATTGGTTATGATAGAAAAGTGTTCTTTATTACACACCAGATGTTCTTTTCATCTGTATTTATCATTTTGTGTCACGGATTAACTCATCGTTGTCATTGATTATCATAGAGAAACAGGATTGCCCACTAGATTGTACATGTGCTCCCACATGATTTAACAAGTTGATATTGTGCAGGCTTAGATATTAGACATATAGAATTATTCTTTAATATTCATTGTGAAAACACGGACAATAAATCCGGGTTTTGCCCATTTCCGAATTTTATATACATTTCTGGCATCTGACGATAGAACGGACCCATTAATTTAACCTATTATCGCCCACTTCTCCACCTTCAAATCGGACATCTCCCACAATTTAAATTCAACATTTGTCGCGTAATAATTGTGTTAATTATTGCTGTTATCAATCTACATCATCCAGCACGTGAACGATCACAACTGTAAGTGAAGGAAACGGCTTCCACATTTCCTCGTGGTGTGTCGAGACTCGAATGATTTATATTACGGTCCATGCATCAAGATATCACCATCATTATAAACTCCACGCACGGACAATCATCATTATGCATATATGTGATACGCAAAGGTCTATTCTGTCCTATGCTGTTAATATCTTTCATTTTCAATCAATAAAAAGATCGATTTCCTACGATTTTAAACAAATTTTGTAATGAATTCCTCCATACCGTTGAAAAAACGCAGAAAATCTGACTTTGCACACGACCCTTTGCTTGCACATGCGCAAAGAATAACACCCCATCCACACATGCGTTTGTTTACAAACGTCACATCCGTTCTAGATGTAAATAAATATAACCACGTGGTCTATGGAAATACACGAAAAAAACGTGTAGGCCAATGCAGCTTGAATGAATCATACGATTCATGTTTCATTATTTTCTTCAAAGAGAACAGACATTTGGGCTACAGTATTTACAGTACCAATAGGCCATTCGGACCTATATGGGCTTTTTTTGTAATTCAAGGCCTTATTTCTTCATACTAGACAAGCTGAATACTCCTAAATGCCACTTGATAGTGATAATCCACGTGTGGACTTGGAGATGTCGAAAGGTGCCATTTTGGGCCTACATTCCAGGCCTTTCAAGCCATTCAAGGTCCTCTTTCTCCATACACAAGCTGAACAGTCCTAAATGCCAGCCACACGTGAAATTAAAGAGAAAGTTACTGAATAGATTTCAAGTAATGTGGCAAAAGGTGCAATTTAGGCCATTTTGGGCCTTTTGGCCCTACATTTTGGGCCTTTCGAATGATTCAAGGTCCTCTATCTCCATACACAAGCTTAACAGCTCTAAATGCCATCCACGTATGAAACTAAAGATAAAGTTGCTGAATAGTTTTCGAGCAAAGTGCAAATTATTAAGTGAGATATTAGGCATAATGTGTCCCATTATAAAGCATAGGAGAATTTAACATGGAAAATTCCCATTTGGGCCAACTTTGGGCCCAAATGGCTCACTTCGAGCGATTCAAGCGCAACAAAACTTATACACATCATAGGGGATCATATGAGGAATGTTATGCATCAATAAGAAAAAAAGTTACTGAACAGATTTTGAGAAAATAGCCGCCAAAGTCCAAAATCAGACATTTTCCGTCGAAAATGGCCGCCATTTTGAAAAAAATGCGAAAATCAGAAAACTAAAAATTAGCCCAATGGGCTAGTAAGGTTACCGGAGAAATATACAGAGTTAAGCCGAGAAAGTTGAAAGTCAAATTCAAGGTGACCACTGAAATCGCTATATCTCTAACCGTGAAAATGGGATCAAAGGTTAAATTCTAGATCACCAAACTATTCAGCATACATCATTTCCTATATGTTCACTATGGACCCCTAAGCTGTAAATTTGATAATAAGCGAGATATAAGCCATTTTGTAATCTGACTTTGAAAAAAAAATGACTGACCTTGAAATTTAGGTCAAAGGTCAAATTCAATATCATTAAAATATTCAGAATATATCATTTCCTATATGTTCACAATTGATTCCTAAGCTGTAAAGTCGATAATAAGCAAGATATTAGCCATTTTGTCCTGTTGACCTTGAAAATGAGGTCAAAGGTCAAATTCAAGGTCATGAGAATTTTCAGCATATATCATTTCCTATATGTTCACAATTAATTCCTAAGCTGTAAAGTCGCTAATAAGCAAGATATTGGCCATTTTGTCCTGTGACCTTGAAAATAAGTCAAAGGTCAAATTCAAGGTCACGAGCATTTTCAGCATATATCATTTCCCATATGTTCACAATTGATTCCTAAGCTGTAAAGTCGCTAATAAGCAAGATATTGGCCATTTTGTCCTGTGACCTTGAAAATAGGTCAAAGGTCAAATTCAAGGTCACTAGCATTTTCAGCATATATCATTTCCTATATGTTCACAATTGATTCCTAAGCTGTAAAGTCGCTAATAAGCAAGATATTGGCCATTTTGTCCTGTGACCTTGAAAATGAGGTCAAAGGTCAAATTCAAGGTCACGAGAATATTCAGCATATATCATTTCCCATATGTTCACAATTGATTCCTAAGCTGTAAAGTTGATAATAAGCGAGATATCAGCAATTTTGTCCTGTGACCTTGGAAATGAGGTCAAAGGTCAAATTCAAGGTCATGAGAATATTCTGCGTATATCATTTCCTATATGTTCGCAATTGATTCCTAAGCTGTAAAGTCGATAATAAGCGAGATCTTAGCCATTTTGTCATGTGACCTTCAAAATGAGGTCAAAGGTCAAATTCAAGGTCATGAGAATTTTCAGCATATATCATTTCCTATATGTTCACAATTCATTTCTAAGCTGTTAAGTCGCTGATAAGCAAGATATTGGCCATTTTGTCCTGTGACCTTGAAAATGAGGTCAAAGGTCAAATTCAAGGTCACGAGAATTTTCAGCATATATCATTTCCTATATGTTCAAAATTGATTCCTAAGCTGTAAAGTCGCTAATAAGCCAGATATTGGCCAATTTGTCCTGTGACCTTGAAAATGAGGTCAAAGGTCAAATTGAAGGTCATGAGAATATTCAGCATATATCATTTCCTATATGTTCAAAATTGATTCCTAAGCTGTAAAGTCGCTAATAAGCAAGATATTGGCCAATTTGTCCTGTGACCTTGAAAATGAGGTCAGAGGTCAAATTCAAGGTCACGAGAATATTCAGCATATATCATTTCCTATATGTTCACAATTGATTCCTAAGCTGTAAAGTCGATAATAAGCGAGATATTAGCCATTTTGTCCTGTGACCTTGAAAATGAGGTCAAAGGTCAAATTCAAGGTCATCAGAATATTCGGTATATATCATAACTTATATGTCCACGATTGATTTCTAAGCTGTAAAGTCGATAATAAGCGAGATATTAGCCATTTTGTTCTTTGACCTTGAAACTGAGGTCAGAGGTCAAACTCAAGGTCACGAGAATATTCAGCATATATCATTTCCTATATGTCCACAATTGATTCCTAGTCTCTAATCTCAATGTTAAGTGAGATATAAGGCATAATGTTTCCCATTATAAAGCATAGGAAAATTTAACATGGGAAAGTCCCATTTGGGCCAAGTTTGGCCCAAAATGGCCCACTTCGAGCGATTCAAGCGCAACGAAACTTATACACATCACAGGAGTACATATGAGGAGTGTTGTGTATCAAAAAGAAAAAAAGTTACTGAACAGTTTTTGAGAAAATTGCCGCCAAAGTCCAAAATCAGGCATTTTTCGTCGAAAACGGCCGCCATTTTGAAAAAAATGCGAAAATCGAAAAACAAAAAAAAGCCTTTCCTTGAAATATTTTTAGGTATTTTTGTGCAAAATTTCAGAAAGATTCGATCTTATACTTTAAAGATAAAAATGTGAACGGACGACGGACGGACGGACGGACGGACGACGGACGCAACGCCATGCCAATAGGTTATCGGACCATAGGTCCGGTAACCTAAAAAAGCCTTTCCTGGAAATATTTTTAGGTATTTTTGTGCAAAATTTCAGAAATATTCGACTGTAAACTTTAATGATAAAAATGTGGACGGACGGACGACGGACGACAGACGACGGACGCAACGCCATGGCAATAGGTTATCGGACCAAAGATCTGAACAGGTTTACTGAACAGATTTTGAGAAAACGACCGTCAAAGTCCAAAATTGGCCATTTTTCAACGAGAACGGCCGCTCTGACCTTGAAACCGAGGTCAGAGGTCAACTTCAAGGTCACAAGAATATTCGGCATATATCATTTCCTATATGTCCACAATTGATTCCTAGTCTCTAATCTCAATATTAAGTGAGATATTAGGCTTAATGTGTCCCATTATGAAGCATAGGAGAATTTAACATGGGACAGTCCCATTCGGGCCGAGTTTGGGCCCAAAATGGCCCACTTCGAGCGATTCCAGCGCAACGAAATTTATACATGACACAGGGGTACATATGAGGAGTGTTATGCATCAATAAGAAAAAAAGTTACTGAACAGATTTTGAGAAAACGACCATCAAAGTCCAAAATTGGCCATTTTTAGACAAAAACGCCGCTCTGACCTTGAAACCGAGGTCAGAGGTCAAATTCAAGGTCACGAGAATATTCAGCATATATCATTTCCTATATGTCTACAATTGATTCTTAGTCTC
Source organism: Terebella lapidaria (assembly GCA_949152475.1). Classification (NCBI taxonomy): domain Eukaryota; kingdom Metazoa; phylum Annelida; class Polychaeta; order Terebellida; family Terebellidae; genus Terebella; species Terebella lapidaria. The sequence continues at coordinate 27,510 of OX424570.1, read as the reverse complement.
TGATTTCAATTTTAAGTGAAATATTAGGCTTAATGTGTCCCATTATAGAGCATAGGAGAATTTAACATGGGAAAGTTCCATTTGGGCTGAGGTTGGGCCCAAAATGGCCCACTTTGAGCGATTCAAGGGCAACGAAATTTATACATGTCACAGGGGTACATAGGAGGAGTGTCATGCATCAATAAGAAAAAAAGTTACTGAACAGATTTTGAGAAAACGACCATCAAAGTCCAAAATTGGCCATTTTTCGACGAAAACGGCCGCCATTTTGAAAAAAATGCGAAAATCAAAAAACTAAAAATTAGCCCAATGGGCTAGAAAGGTTACCGGAGAAATATACAGAGTTAAGCCGAGAAAGTTGAAGGTCAAATTCAAGGTCACCACTGAAATCGCCATATCTCTAACCTTGAAAATGGGATCAAAGGTTAAATTCTAGATCACCAAACTATTCAGCATACATCATTTCCTATATGTTCACTATGCACCCCATAGCTGTAAATTTGATAATAAGCGAGATATAAGCCATTTTGTAATCTGACTTTGAAAATAAAATGACTGACCTTGAAATTTAGGTCAAAGGTCAAACTCAACATCATTAAAATATTCAGAATATCTCATTTCCTATATGTTCGCAATTGATTCCTAAGCTGTAAAGTCGATAATAAGCAAGATATTGGCCATTTTGTCCTGTGACCTTGAAAATGAGATCAAAGGTCAAATTCAAGGTCACGAGAATATTCAGCATATATCATTTCCTATATGTTCACAATTGATTCCTAAGCTGTAAATTCGCTAAGAAGCAAGATATTGGCCATTTTGTCCTGTGACCTTGAAAATGAGGTCAAAGGTCAAATTCAAGATCACGAGAATATTCAGCATATATCATTTCCTATATGTTCACAATTGATTCCTAAGCTGTAAAGTTGATAATAAGCGAGATATTAGCAATTTTGTCCTGTGACCTTGGAAATGAGGTCAAAGGTCAAATTCAAGGTCATGAGAATATTCAGCATATATCATTTCCTATATGTTCACAATTGATTCCTAAGCTGTAAAGTCGATAATAAGCAAAATATTAGCCATTTTGTCATGTGACCTTGAAACTGAGGTCAGAGGTCAAATTCAAGGTCATGAGAATATTCAGCATATATCATTTCCTATATGTTCACAATTGATTCCTAGTCTCTAATCTCAATATCAAGTGAGATATTAGGCATAATGTGTCCCATTATAAAGCATAGGATAATTTAACATGGGAAAGTCCCATTTGGGCCGAGTTTGGGCCAAAATGGCCCACTTCGAGCGATTCAAGCGCAACGAAATTTATAGACATCATAGAAGTACATATGAGGAGTGTTATGTATCAAAAAGAAAAAAAGTTACTGAACAGATTTTGAGAAAATAGCCGCCAAAGTCCAAAATCAGGCATTTTTCGTCGAAAACGACCGCCATTTTGAAGAAAAAGCGAAAATCAAAAAACTAAAAAATACCTCCTTCTTGAATTATATTTAAGTATTTTTCTGCAAAATTTCAGAAAAATTCGCCCGTAAACAAAAAAGATAAAAATGTGGACGACGACGACGACGACGACGGACGACGACGGACGACGGACGCAACGCCATGCCAATAGGTTATCGGACCATAGGTCCGGTAACCTAAAAAAAACCTTTCCTGGAAATATTTTTAGGTATTTTTGTGCAAAATTTCAGAAATATTCGCCTGTAAACTTTAATGATAAAAATGTGGACGGACGGACGACGGACGCCGGACGACGGACGCAACGCCACGGCAATAGGTTATCGGACCAAAGGTCCGGTAACCTAAAAATGTGGACGGACGACGGACGACGGACGGACGACGGACGCAACGCGACGGCAATAGGTTATCGGAGCATAGGTCCAGTAACCTAAAAATCGGACCATAGGTCCGGTAACCTAATTAATATCAAGTTCAACCGGAGTTAGAGCTAATTATGTGATTTTCACATTTCCGTTGCCATGGCAAACGTTTTTATCCGATTTTAACTAAATTTGAGGAGGAACGAGTCATTGACATACCGCTTCATCCCTATAAATTTTATACCGATCAGACCATTCATTTCCCAGTTATGCGCGCGGACAGACAGACAAACAGACCCAAATGCAATACCCTCGCGCCCCCCCCCCCTACGGGGGCGAGGGTAACAAAACTTATACACATCACAAAGGTACATAGGAAGAACCTTATGTATTTTGAAGAAAATTGTCTGAATAGATTTTAAGAAAATGGTCGCCAAAGACAAAATTCATCGTTTTTTCGACAAAAAAGATCGTTTTGACCTCTCAAGATCATTCAAGGTCATATTCAACGTCACTATTCAAACCGCAATATAATCTTAACCACACACTTTACCCCAATCACGAATACTGTTACAAATGTACATTCCTCTTTACCCTAGTCTTGCTTTCACTTTACCCTGGTCAATGGTGAATTTTAGCATCATTTCCACAATCGATTCCTAATCTCTAATCTCAATATTAAGTGAGATATTTGGAAAAATGTGCCCCATTATAACATGTATAAAAGCATAGGAGAATTTGACATGGGAAAGTTCCATTTGGGACCATTCGAGAAAATGAAAATGGCCGCCACACGCAGACCGACGATTCAAGGGAAACGAAACTTATACACATCACAGAGGTATATGAGGGCAATCTTTTGAAACAAAAATCTCAAAACTGTCTGAACAGTTTTTGAGAAAATGGCCGCCAAAGTCAGAAACCGGCCGTTTTTCCTCGTATATGGTCGCCATTTTGAAAAAATGTGAAAATCAAAAAACAAAAAAAATACCACCTTTTCAAAATATTTTTAGGCATTTTTGTGCAAAATTTCAGCAAGATTCACCCGTAAACTTTAAAGATGAAAATGTGGGCGGACAATGATGACGCCGACAACGACGGACACAACGCCATGCCAATAGGTTATCGGACCACCTCCATTTTTCTAATGGGACATTCGAAAAAGTAATATGCCAATGGCACAGGGCACGGCCCTAGGAAAATCTCTGCAGAGTCATACAAATTACAACACATGTTTGTTTGATTATAAGTATATACTGGTATAATCATTCATAAAAGATGCAACATTACATTATTATCATATGCCAGATTGAAAGTCGATGCGAATAGCGTAGTTAATGCTATTATACAGTAATTTAAATTACTGTCAACAAACATAGACCTGAAAATACACCATTTCTATGTATTTTGTGCCTATTCTTCCAATAACAATCTTGTGCCCGGCGGGCTGTAAATTCCACACTTGCCCGGGCAGCTCCCACGTCATTATTTTGAAGGGTTAACAAAAGCACATGGTCGCTCTCCTGGCCCGATTCCGTTATGTTTGACGTTTTCGCCACCAATTTACGTTTTACGCTGATGCTCTTGGAACTCTGAAATGGCCTGTGAATCGGAAAAATGTGTGAATAAAAGCTGTATTTCTTGCTTATTTCTTTCTAATCGGATATGATTTGGTCATTTGAAACATACTAAAATGTCCCCGACATCCACTGGCATATGATAAACGGGTTATTGCACATAATGGGGTTTCATGCCCTCGGGCCAAGTCTTCAAGAAAGACTTGGCCCTCGGGCATAAAACCCAATATTTTGCAATAACCCTATATTATTACTAGACGTAAAGGCCTAGAGGCCTTGGGGCATTTCGATACACAACACAATCACAGGTGAACTGTTAATTACTGACAACTCTGCAACCAAAATGATTATGTAGATACATCCATTTCAATCCAAGACGACGGTTTCTGAGATATAAATGAAAATAAACGAGATATGGCCGAAAATGAAATATGCCGACTCAGCAGAAAAAAAAAATTTGGCCCAGGCACAATTTCCCCAACATACCCCTAAGATATCTTTGTGTAGTACCACGAGTCCAAAAATAACATAGATTTCATTCAACGATGTATCGTTTCCGAGATATGGCCAAAAATGAAAAATGAAAAAGCAAAAAAAAATTGGCCCAGGATCAAGTTGACCCAACAAACCCCTAAGACATATTTGCCTAGTGTCACGAGTCAGAAAATAACGTCCGTTTCGCTCTACGATGCACTGTTTCCGAGATATGGCTGAGAATGAAAAACGCCGACTCAGCAAAAAAAAATTTGGCCCAGGACCAAGTGCACCCAACATACCCCTCAGACATGTTTGTTTAGTATCACGAGTCTGAAAATAATGTCCGTTTTGCTCTACGACGCATCGTTTCCGAGATATCGACGAAAACGAAAAATGCCGCTTCGGCAAAAAAACTTCGGGTCAAGGTCGAAGTTCATCCATAATACCCCTAAGACATGTTCGTCTATGTCGACGAGTCCGAAAATGACGTCCGTTTCGCTCTACGGCGCACCGTTTCCGAGATATCGACGAAAACGAAAAATGCCGACTCGGCAGAAAAATTCAAGGTCAAGGTCAAAGGTCATCCCTAATACCCTTAAGACATGTTTGTCTAGGTCGACGAGTCAGAAAATGACGTCCGTGCTCTACGACGCACCGTTTCCGAGATATCGACGAAAATGAAAAATGCCGAATCGGCAAAAAAATTTCGGGTCAAGGGCAAAGTTCATCCACAATACCCTTTAGACGTGTTTGTCTAGGGCGAAGAGTCCGAAAATAACGTCCGTTTAGCTCTACGACGCACCGTTTCCGAGATATCGACGAAAACGAAAAATGCCGACTCGGCAGAAAAATTCAAGGTCAAGGTCAAAGGTCATCCCTAATACCCTTAAGACATGTTTGTCTAGTCGACGAGTCTGAAAATGACGTCCGTTTCGCTCTACGACGCACCGTTTCCGAGATATCGACGAAAACGAAAAATGCCGACTCGGCAAAAAAATTTCGGGTCAAGGGCAAAGTTCATCCATAATACCCTTTAGACGTGTTTGTCTAGGTCGACGAGTCCGAAAATAACTTCCGTTTCGCTCTACGACGCACCGTTTCCGAGATATCGAAGAAAATGAAAAATGCCGAATCGGCAAAAAAATTTCGGGTCAAGGTCAAAGTTCATCCATAGTACCCCTAAGACCTGTTTGTCTAGGGTGACGAGTCCGAAAATGACGTCCGTTTCACTCTACGACACACCGTTTCCGAGATATCGACGAAAACGAAAAATGCCGACTCGGCAGAAAAATTCAAGGTCAAGGTCAAAGGTCATCCCTAATACCTTTAAGACATGTTTGTCTAGGTCGACGAGTCCGAAAATAACGTCTGTTTCGCTCTACGATGCACCGTTTCCGAGATATCAAAGAAAACGAAAAATGCCGACTCGGCAAAAAAATTTCGGGTCAAGGTCAAAGTTCATCCATAATACCCCTTAGACATGTTTGTCTAGGGTGACGAGTCCGAAAATAACGTCTGTTTCGCTCTACGACGCACCATTTCCGAGATATGCAATAAGCCTCAAGGATGACTCATCAAAATTGTTTTTGGCCCCTGGGTCAAAGGTGGTTTGAGGGATTGACCCCGTAATCGATAGGGCTCCTCTGCGACACTATATCAACATATATGTCAAGTTTCAAAATGGTAGCACAAGTACTTTTCGAGTTATCATCCGGAAACCATTTGACACAAAATTCATCCTCACAGACTAACCGGACCTCGGAGCCGGCTCCAAAACAATAGGGTTCATCTATGTAATATATGTGATAACTGGTGAAAAATTCTCGAAGATTCGTCAACGCGTTCTTGAGTTATCCTCCGGAAACCGAAAAAAAAAAAAAAAAAAAAAATTCTGACAAAACCATAAGGGCATCTCGTGCTGAAATGCCCTAAATATGAGATACAGCCATAATTTGTAATGCCCGGCATGAGTAAGGTCAATTAACTGTGTGTCAAGGCACAAGTCAGATTTCAGAATCACACTGGATGACACATACTTCAGGTACCTGGGCATGGGACGGGTAGTAATTTTCGGGTACCCAGTTGCTGAAGCATCTACCCGTGAGGGCCCAAGAATTTTTATTTTCTTACATCTTTGCCTGCCAAGTGACGTCTTAAGCTATTTATGTACCATGAAAAAACGTCAAAAAACTGTCATACACTACGCAACGCAACCACGATACGACGCTTCGTCGACGACTACCAGTCGACACGATTGACGAACTGATCATTTCAATCGGGGAGACGAGTCGATCTAAAGTCAAATTCATCTGCCAGTGAAACACGCTTTTTGGCGATAATTTTGTTTTGGATAATCAAATCAACTTGAAATTTTGTGTGTCTTAATTGGGTATCATGCCGTAATTTTTCACCGAGTTTCAGAATTTTATCTCAAGAAATAAAAAAGTTGGCAATGGAACCTCATTAAAATATCCTCAAAACATTGGAAACTATGAGGAATATCTGATATCATCAGATATAGCCTAACACATGCCTTTACTGGGCGAATTAGAATACCAGTTAGGAAAAAAAAGACTTCGCAATCCAGCAGAGAACACCAGCTTAATTGTCATGTTATAATATACGTCAAATTACGGTAAATGTAGCCGTGGCATCGCAGACGAATCGCTGTGTTTACTTCATAACGCCAAAAATGTCCACATGCAGATGCCCACATGCATATATGCATGCACGAATTGCTGAACAGAAATTGTGTTCCAAAATACGCGTGATTGTGGTCAAATTTGCTTTGCATTCTGGGAACGTCAATTTCCATTGGCTCCGCCATTTTGGGATGTTTTTAGATAATTTGAACATTTTACGTCATTTTCTCAAATCTAGCACATCGATTCACGCCTGATATATCTGTGGAATAGTCAAAGTTTCCCATCAATTCAAGAGATTTTATGTCAAGGACGAAGAAAATCCTCGTTTGGAGTAAGTATCTAAATGTTTACATGCCAAAAGGTGCGTCGATAGGTTGGCATGAAACCTCCATAAAAAAGTCAGCACATAGACATGTAGAGGGTTGGGGGCGAATTGGGGGAATCTAACCCTGCTCCACGGCTGAACCTGCATTTTCGATTGATGTTTTAACAGTAGGTTCAGCCATGTAGGTTTTTTCTCTGATGCCAGAACTCATCACTGACATCAGACGATTTTGACACTTCGATTCAAGTGCGTGTAAAGAATTGTCACGCGTGAAATATGATGCAGATTGGTTTTAACTGACCTTTATGACATCAAAAGAGTGACATGTCATCGATTCAGAGGGTGTGAATGTGAAAACAAAGCAGTGCAATTTAGCGCGATCATTTTGTTTATTTTCCAACCTTTCAAGATAGCGGATGCTGCAGTGCGCATACGCAGTAGACCATCTCGTCAACTTTGGAGAATGAGAGAATTGATCTTTATTTTTCTATCGGAATTATTCAATGAAAGCAATTCATATGTTGCTTTTTTTCATCAAATAATATAATAATTTGATCCGTATTCCTTTGAAAACATCGTCGTGATAATGCCACGCACGTGTCATGTTTCAACACAGTTTCAGACACGCCCACTTCTTACCCATTATTCTCTGCGAATCTCACGTGAGTGCCATGGCAAAATGGCAGCAATATCAACACGAAGTTGGCAGATTTGACAGCTCGGGATATTTTGCTTGTTATTTACGATAAGTACACAGTATTTTCGTTTTTGCTCCAGAAAATGATTGCAAACCATTCCCTCTTGTGAACTACAGAGCTATATCCGGAATAAATGTCGTTTATTTGTGAATAATGGCGAAGTACGCAGCCTGCGTACCGGGCCAAAATTCGGCCTGTAATCGGACTCATCAATTTATGTGATATGATGACAACAGTTACTAGGCGTCATATATCAGTTCACTTATATAAGCAGTTTCACTTTCACTTTCTAGCAAAAGAAAAGGTTGAAAAGATTCACAAACTTTGTCAACTTTTTCAACCTTGGGAATTCACGAGTGTCATAACACTCATCATCCATCAGTTAACCTGTAGTTTGATGGCGGCCTGATCACTTTGGCGGCCTTATCACCTGTAGATCTACCCCTTACATTAAACCTGACACAAAGAAACACGCCCGGTAGTGGATGGCTATTCACTATACGACGGGTCGTTGCGTCGTGGTCGCGTCGTGTAGTGTATAGAGTCTAGCCGGAGTCAGAGAAAAGATTTTGTTTGTCTAGGAAGTTTGAAACTTACAAAAGTTGGTAAAAAAATTGGGAAAAGGCTCAAAATCCCACCAAACTTTCCACAGTCAAAACGACACTCGAGTTCAAAGTCAACAGCCTTCCCATCCAATTTAAACCATTCTATTCCATTTTCTGTACAGCTGCATATATCAGTGCTGTATTCCAGATATGTCGTAGGTATCCATTTGCACGCAATGAAAAAATTGAACCGAGATGCACAAAAGCTCGTAAAAAAATGTTTTTTGCACAAACTTTCTCCGTCAATATTCCAGAACGTCCTTGACCTTCACTGGGTTGGGCGCCACCTGTCGATTAATGGTGTAGGCCTACACGGTGGTCACCCGTTCCGCGTTATTGCCAGTTCAAAATCGAATTCAGCGTTGTTATAGTTAGGGTCCGCGTTGTTCATTATTATGGTAAAAGATTCGACGTGGTCCTAGTAAAATGCGATAAATTCATACAGATACATTGAGTATTGGCGTACAACGATCCACGGAATCAGCACCTTCAGCAGTAACGTCACCATCAGGAATGTATATATACTCTGATTTTTTGGCTATAGCGTGCATGCCGGGACCTATGATCGGCCGTCTATACGGGCATATTTAGTCATTTTCTTATTGGAATTCCAATCAGAAAAATTAAAGCATATTTTTTCATGAGAAAAATTTTCACAAAATCAAATCCTACAAATTCAATTGCATCTCGAAGACAACTTTTATAGATATAATCGTTATAATTCTACAACCCTTCACAGCAACAAATGGGCAAAATGATCGTGGGGGCTCAGAACCTTACATTGGCGCCTGACCTTTCGAACCACTGTGGGTTTCTCGGCGTCACTCCCGTGTCGCCCCTCACTCTGATTCACATTCTAGCCAAGAATGTGTACATATCGGGTACCTTACGACGGCCCTAGACCTTCAGTGTTGTGATGTGACTGGGCAGTGGGATATAGCTGACCTCGAGGACGAGTTCTCTCTGTAGGGGGAAAGCACTGGAGCGTTATGACGTGGTGGCTACATTAGTAGTGACACCACAATTATAGAACGAACGTGCGGACAGCTTAATAAAACATTCGGTGACACTCCAGTAATGGGGTATATCTCCTAAATCGTGAGGTCGCCGAACCTTACATTGGCGCCTGACCTTTCGAACCACTGTGGGTTTCTCTGCGTGGCTCCCGGGTCGGCCTCTCACTGTGATTCACATCGCAGCCAAGAATGTGTACATATCGGGTATGTTGCGGCGGCCCTAGACCTTCAGTGTTGTGATGTGACTGGGCAGTGAGATAAAGCTGACCTCATGGACGAATTTTCTCCGAAAGGGGAAAGCACTGGAGCGTTAATAAGACATTCGGTGACACTTCAGTAATGGGGTATACCTCTTAAGTCGTGGGGGCTCCGAACCTTACATTGGCGCCTGACCTTTCGAACCACTGTGGGTTTCTCAGCGTGGCTCCCGGGTCGGCCCCTCACTCTGATTCACATCGCAGCCAAGAATGTGTACATGTCGGGTACGTTGCGGCTGCCCTAGACCTTCAGTGTTGTGATGTGACTCGGCAGTGAGATATAGCTGACCTCGGGGACGAGGTCTCTCCGAAAGGGGAAAGCACTGGAGCGTTATGACGTGGTGGTTACATTAGTAGTGACACCACAATTATAAAGCGAACGTGCGGACAGGTTAATAAGACATTCGGTGACACTTCAGTAATGGGGTATACCTCTTAAATCGTGGGGGCGCCGAACCTTACATTGGCGCCTGTTTTTTTGAAGCACTGTGGGTTTCTCGGCGTCACTCCCGGGTCGGCCCCTCACTGTGATTCACATCGCAGCCAAGAATGTGTACATATCGGGTACGTTGAGGCGGCCCTAGACCTTCAGTGTTGTGATTTGACTGGGCAGTGAGATACAGCTGACCTCGGGGACGAGGTCTCTCCGAAAGGAGAAAAGCACTGGAGCGTTATGACGTGGTGGCTACATTAGTAGTGACACCATAATTATAGAGCGAACGTCCAGATAGGTTAATAAGACATTCGGTGACACTTCAGTAATGGGGTATACCTCTTAAATCGTGAGGGCGCCGAACCTTACATTGGCGACTGACCTTTCGAAGCACTGAAGGCGCCTGACCTTTCACATCGTAGCCAAGAATGTGTACATATCGGGTATGTTGCGGCGGCCCTAGACCTTCAGTGTTGTGATGTGACTGGGCAGTGAGATAAAGCTGACCTCGGGGACGAGGTATCTCCGAAAGAGGAAAGCACTGGATCGTTATGACGTGGTAGCTACGACACCACAATTATAGAGCGAACGTGCAGACAGGTTAATAAGACATTGGGTGACACTCCAGTAATGGGGTATATCTCCTAAATTGTGAGGTCGCCGAACCTTACATTGGCGCCTGACATTTCAAACCACTGTGGGTTTCTCGGCGTCGCTCCCTTGTCGGCAACTCACTGTGATTCACATCGCAGCCAAGAATGTGTACATATCGGGTACGTTGCGGCAGCCCTAGACCTTCAGTGTTGTGATGTGACTGAGCAGTCAGATATAGCTGACCTCGGGGACGAATTTTCTCCGAAAGGGGAAAGCACTGGAGCGTTATGACGTGGTGGCTACATTAGTAGTGACACCACAATTATAGAGCGAACGTACGGACAGGTTAATAAGACATTCGGTGACACTCCAGTAATGGGGTATACCTCTTCGCCGAACCTTACATTGGCGCCTGACCTTTCGAACCACTGTGGGTTTCTCGGCGTCACTCCCGGGTTGGCCCCTCACTGTGACTCACATCGCAGCCAAGAATGTGTACATATCGGGTACGTTGCGGCGGCCCTAGACCTTCAGTGTTGTGATGTGACTGGGCAGCGAGATAAAGCTGACCTCGTGGACGAGGTCTCTCCGAAAGAAGAAAGCACTGGAGCGTTATGACGTGGTGGCTACATTAGTAGTGACACCACAATTATAGAGCGCACGTGCGGACAGGTTAATAAGACATTCGGTGACACTTCAGTAATGGAGTATACCTCTTAAATCGTGAGGGCGCACAACCTTACATTGGCACCTGACCTTTCAAACCACTGTGGGTTTCTCGGCGTCACTCCCGAGTCGGCCCCTCACTGTGATTCACATCGCAGCAAAGAATGTGTACATATCGGGTACGTTGCGGCGGCCCTAGACATTCAGTGTTGTGATGTGACTGGTCAGTGAGATATAGCTGACCTCGGGAACGAATTCTCTCCGAAAGGGGAAAGCACTGGAAGGTTATGACGTGGTGGCTACATTAGTAGTGACACCACAATTATAGAGCGAACGTGCGGACAGGTTAATAAGACATTCAGTTACACTTCACTAATGTGGTATGCCTCTTAAATTGTGGGGGCGCCGAACCTTACATTGGCGCCTGACCTTTCGAACCACTGTGGGTTTCTCGGCGTCGCTCACGGGTCGGCCCCTTCACTGTGATTCACATCGCAGCCAAGAATGTGTACATGTCGGGTACGTTGCGGCGGCCCTAGACCTTCAGTGTTGTGATGTGACTGGGCAGTGAGATAAAGCTGACCTCGTAGACGAGGTCTCTCCGAAAGGGGAAAGCACTGGAGCGTTATGACGTGATGGCTACATTAGTAGTGATACCATAATTATAGAGCGAACGTCCAGATAGGTTAATAAGACATTCGGTGACACTTCAGTAATAGGGTATACCTTTTAAATCGAGGGGGCGCACAACCTTACATTGTCACCTGACCTTTCAAACCACTTTGGGTTTCTCGGCCTCACTCCCGTGTCGCCCCTCACTGTGATTCACATCGCAGCCAAGAATGTGTACATATCGGGTACCTTGCGACGGCCCTAGACCTTCAGTGTTGTGATGTGATTGAGCAGTCAGATATAGCTGACCTCGGGGACGAATTTTCTGCGAAAAGGGAAAGCACTGGAGCGTTATGACGTAGTGGCTACATTAGTAGTGACATCACAGTTATAGAGCGCACGTGCGGACAGGTTAATAAGACATTCGGTGAGACTTCAGTAATGGAGTATACCTCTTAAATCGTGAGGGCGCCGAACCTTACATTGGCGACTGACCTTTCGAAGTACTGAAGGCGCCTGACCTTTCACATTCCAGCCAAGAATGTGTACATATCGGGTACGTTGCGGCGGCCCTAGACCTTCAGTGTTGTGATGTGACTGGGCAGTGAAATAAAGCTGACCACGGGGACGAGGTATCTCCGAAAGGGGAAAGCACTGGATCGTTATGACGTGGTAGCTACACATTAGTAGTGACACCACAATTATAGAGCGAACGTGCGGACAGGTTAATAAGACATTCGGTGACACTCCAGTAATGGGGTATATCTCCTAAATCGTGAGGTCGCCGAACCTTACATTGGCGCCTGACATTTCGAACCACTGTGGGTTTCTCGGCGTCGCTCCCTTGTCGGCAACTCACTGTGATTCACATCGCAGCCAAGAATGTGTACATTTCGTGTACGTTGCGGCGGCCCTAGACCTTCAGTGTTGTGATGTGACTGAGCAGTCAGATATAGCTGACCTCGGGGACGAATTTTCTCCGAAAGGGGAAAGCACTGGATCGTTATGACGTGGTAGCTACACATTAGTAGTGACACCACAATTATAGAGCGAACGTGCCGACAGGTTAATAAGACATTTGGTGACACTCCAGTAATGGGGTATATCTCCTAAATCGTAAGGTCGCCGAACTTTACATTGGCGCCTGACATTTCGAACCACTGTGGGTTTCTCGGCGTCGCTCCCTTGTCGGCAACTCACTGTGATTCACATCGCAGCCAAGAATGTGTACATGTCGGGTACGTTGCGGCGGCCCTAGACCTTCAGTGTTGTGATGTGACTGAGCAGTCAGATAAAGCTGACCTTGGGGACGAATTTTCTCCGAAAGGGGAAAGCACTGGAGCGTTATGACGTGGTGGCTACATTAGTAGTGACACCACAATTATAGAGCGAACGTGCGGACAGGTTAATAAGACACTCGGTGACACTCCAGTAATGGGGTATATCTCCTAAATCGAGAGGTCGCCGAACCTTACATTGGCACCTGACATTTCGAACCACTGTGGGTTTCTCGGCGTCGCTCCCTTGTCGGCAACTCACTGTGATTCACATCGCAGCCAAGAATGTATACATATCGGGTACGTTGCGGCGGCCCTAGACCTTCAGTGTTGTGATGTGACTGAGCAGTCAGATAAAGCTGACCTCGGGGACGAATTTTCTCCGAAAGGGGAAAGCACTGGAGCGTTATGACGTGGTGTCTACATTAGTAGTGACACCACAATTATAGAGCGAACGTGCGGACAGGTTAATAAGACATTCGGTGACACTCCAGTAATGGGGTATATCTCCTAAATCGAGAGGTCGCCGAACCTTACATTGGCACCTGACATTTCGAACCACTGTGGGTTTCTCGGCGTCGCTCCCTTGTCGGCAACTCACTGTGATTCACATCGCAGCCAAGAATGTATACATATCGGGTACGTTGCGGCGGCCCTAGACCTTCAGTGTTGTGATGTGACTGAGCAGTCAGATAAAGCTGACCTCGGGGACGAATTTTCTCCGAAAGGGGAAAGCACTGGAGCGTTATGACCTGGTGGCTACATTAGTAGTGACACCACAATTATAGAGCGAACGTGCGGACAGGTTAATAAGACATTCGGTGACACTTCAGTAATGGGGTATACCTCTTAAATCGTGAGGGCGCCGAACCTTACATTGGCGACTGACCTTTCGAAGCACTGAATGCGCCTGACCTTTCACATCGCAGCCAAGAATGTGTACATATCGGGTACGTTGCGGCGGCTTTAGACCTTCAGTGTTGTGATGTGACTGGGCAGTGAGATAAAGCTGAAATCGGGGACGAGGTATCTCCGAAAAAGGAAAGCACTGGAGCGTTATGACGTGGTAGCTACACATTAGTAGTGACACGACAATTATAGAGCGAACGTGCGGACAGGTTAATAAGACATTCGGTGACACTCCAGTAATGGGGTATACCTCTCCGCCGAACCTTACATTGGCGCCTGACCTTTCGAACCACTGTGGGTTTCTCGGCCTCGCTCCCGGGTCGGCCCCTCACTGTGATTCACATCGCCGCCAAGAATGTGTACATGTCGGGTACGTTGCGGCGGCCCTAGACCTTCAGTGTTGTGATGTGACTGGGCAGTGAGATAAAGCTGACCTCGGGGACGAGGTATCTCCGAAAGGGGAAAGCACTGGAGCGTTATGACGTGGTAGCTACACATTAGTAGTGACACCACAATTATAGAGCGAACGGGCGGATAGGTTAATAAGACATTCGGTGACACTCCAGTAATGGGGTATACCTCTTAAATCGTGAGGTCGCCGAACCTTACATTGGCGCCTGACCTTTCGAACCACTGTGGGTTTCTCGGCGTGGCTCCCGGGTCGGCCCCTCACTGTGATTCACATCGCAGCCAAGAATGTGTACATATCAGGTACGTTGCGGCGGCCCTAGACCTTCAGTGTTATGATTTGACTGGGCCGTGAGATGAAGCTGACCTCGTGGACGAGGTCTCTCCGAAAGGGGAAAGCACTGGAGCGTTATGACGTGGTGGCTACATTAGTAGTGACACCATAATTATAGAGCGAACGTCCAGATAGGTTAATAAGACATTCCGTGACACTTCAGTAATGGGGTATACCTCTTAAATCGTGAGGGCGCCGAACCTTACATTGGCGACCGACCTTTCGAAGTACTGAAGGCGCCTGACCTTTCACATCGCAGCCAAGAATGTGTACATATCGAGTACGTTGCGGCGGCCCTAGACCTTCAGTGTTGTGATGTGACTGGGCAGTGAGATAAAGCTGACCTCGGGGACGAGGTATCTCCGAAAGGGGAAAGCACTGGAGCGTTATGACGTGGTAGCTACACATTAGTAGCGACACCACAATTACAGAGTGAACGTGCGGACAGGTTAATAAGACATTCAGTGACACTCCAGTAATGGGGTATACCTCTTAAATCGTGAGGTCGCCGAACCTTACATTGGCGCCTGACCTTTAGAACCACTGTGGGTTTCTCGGCGTGGCTCCCGGGTCGGCCCCTCACTGTGATTCACATCGCAGCCAAGAATGTGTACATATCGGGTACGTTGCGGCGGCCCTAGACCTTCAGTGTTGTGATGTGACTGTGCAGTGAGATATAGCTGATCTCGGGAACAAGGTCTCTCAGAAAATGGAAAGCACTGGAGCGTTATGACGTGGTAGCTACACATTAGTAGTGACACCACAATTATAGAGCGAACGTGCGGACAGGTTAATAAGACATTCGGTGACACTCCAGTAATGGGGTATACCTCTTAAATCGTGAGGGCGCCGAACCTTACATTGGCGACTGACCTTTCGAAGCACTGAATGCGCCTGACCTTTCACATCGCAACCAAGAATGTGTACATATCGGGCACGTGGCGGCGGCCCTAGACCTTCAGTGTTGTGATGTGACTGGGCAGTGAGATAAAGCTGACCTCGGGGACGAGGTATCTCCGAAAGGGGAAAGCACTGGAGCGTTATGACGTGGTAGCTACACATTAGTAGTGACACCACAATTATAGAGCGAACGTGCGGACAGGTTAATAAGACATTCGGTGACACTCCAGTAATGGGGTATACCTCTTAAATCGTGAGGTCGCCGAACCTTACATTGGCGCCTGACCTTTAGAACCACTGTGGGTTTCTCGGCGTCACTCCCGTGCCGGTACATTGTGACATAAAATGGGGCCGTTTCTGAGAGTTATTTTTTTAACCCCATGTTATAGCATAGGCGATCATCGTAGTTTATAATGGGCATATCGTAAATTTTAAGTTAATTTATTCAGCGAGTGTTTGTGGCTAATAGTTAGTCTAGGGACATAGTACATTGTGACATAAAATGGGGCCGTTTCTGAGAGTTATTTTTTAACCCCATGTTATAGCATAGGCGATCATCGTAGTTTATAATGGGCATATCGTAAATTTTAAGTTAATTTATTCAGCGAGTGTTTGTGGCTAATAGTTAGTCTAGGGACATAGTACATTGTGACATAAAATGGGGCCGTTTCTGAGAGTTATTTTTTTAACCCCATGTTATAGCATAGGCGATCATCGTAGTTTATAATGGGCATATCGTAAATTTTAAGTTAATTTATTCAGCGAGTGTTTGTGGCTAATAGTTAGTCTAGGGACATAGTACATTGTGACGTAAAATGGGGCCGTTTCTGAGAGTTATTTTTTTAACCCCATGTTATAGCATAGGCGATCATCGTAGTTTATAATGGGCATATCGTAAATTTTAAGTTAATTTATTCAGCGAGTGTTTGTGGCTAATAGTTAGTCTAGGGACATAGTACATTGTGACATAAAATGGGGCCGTTTCTGAGAGTTATTTTTTTAACCCCATGTTATAGCATAGGCGATCATCGTAGTTTATAATGGGCATATCGTAAATTTTAAGTTAATGTATTCAGCGAGTGTTTGTGGCTAATAGTTAGTCTAGGGACATAGTACATTGTGACATAAAATGGGGCCGTTTCTGAGAGTTATTTTTTTAACCCCATGTTATAGCATAGGCGATCATCGTAGTTTATAATGGGCATATCGTAAATTTTAAGTTAATTTATTCAGCGAGTGTTTGTGGCTAATAGTTAGTCTAGAGACATAGTACATTGTGACATAAAATGGGGCCGTTTCTGAGAGTTATTTTTTTAACCCCATGTTATAGCATAGGCGATCATCGTAGTTTATAATGGGCATATCGTAAATTTTAAGTTAATTTATTCAGCGAGTGTTTGTGGCTAATAGTTAGTCTAGGGACATAGTACATTGTGACATAAAATGGGGCCGTTTCTGAGAGTTATTTTTTTAACCCCATGTTATAGCATAGGCGATCATCGTAGTTTATAATGGGCATATCGTAAATTTTAAGTTAATTTATTCAGCGAGTGTTTGTGGCTAATAGTTAGTCTAGGGACATAGTACATTGTGACATAAAATGGGGCCGTTTCTGAGAGTTATTTTTTTAACCCCATGTTATAGCATAGGCGATCATCGTAGTTTATAATGGGCATATCGTAAATTTTAAGTTAATTTATTCAGCGAGTGTTTGTGGCTAATAGTTAGTCTAGGGACATAGTACATTGTGACATAAAATGGGGCCGTTTCTGAGAGTTATTTTTTTAACCCCATGTTATAGCATAGGCGATCATCGTAGTTTATAATGGGCATATCGTAAATTTTAAGTTAATTTATTCAGCGAGTGTTTGTGGCTAATAGTTAGTCTAGGGACATAGTACATTGTGACATAAAATGGGGCCGTTTCTGAGAGTTATTTTTTTAACCCCATGTTATAGCATAGGCGATCATCGTAGTTTATAATGGGCATATCGTAAATTTTAAGTTAATTTATTCAGCGAGTGTTTGTGGCTAATAGTTAGTCTAGGGACATAGTACATTGTGACATAAAATGGGGCCGTTTCTGAGAGTTATTTTTTTAACCCCATGTTATAGCATAGGCGATCATCGTAGTTTATAATGGGCATATCGTAAATTTTAAGTTAATTTATTCAGCGAGTGTTTGTGGCTAATAGTTAGTCTAGGGACATAGTACATTGTGACATAAAATGGGGCCGTTTCTGAGAGTTATTTTTTTAACCCCATGTTATAGCATAGGCGATCATCGTAGTTTATAATGGGCATATCGTAAATTTTAAGTTAATTTATTCAGCGAGTGTTTGTGGCTAATAGTTAGTCTAGGGACATAGTACATTGTGACATAAAATGGGGCCGTTTCTGAGAGTTATTTTTTTAACCCCATGTTATAGCATAGGCGATCATCGTAGTTTATAATGGGCATATCGTAAATTTTAAGTTAATTTATTCAGCGAGTGTTTGTGGCTAATAGTTAGTCTAGGGACATAGTACATTGTGACATAAAATGGGGCCGTTTCTGAGAGTTATTTTTTTAACCCCATGTTATAGCATAGGCGATCATCGTAGTTTATAATGGGCATATCGTAAATTTTAAGTTAATTTATTCAGCGAGTGTTTGTGGCTAATAGTTAGTCTAGGGACATAGTACATTGTGACATAAAATGGGGCCGTTTCTGAGAGTTATTTTTTTAACCCCATGTTATAGCATAGGCGATCATCGTAGTTTATAATGGGCATATCGTAAATTTTAAGTTAATTTATTCAGCGAGTGTTTGTGGCTAATAGTTAGTCTAGGGACATAGTACATTGTGACATAAAATGGGGCCGTTTCTGAGAGTTATTTTTTTAACCCCATGTTATAGCATAGGCGATCATCGTAGTTTATAATGGGCATATCGTAAATTTTAAGTTAATTTATTCAGCGAGTGTTTGTGGCTAATAGTTAGTCTAGGGACATAGTACATTGTGACATAAAATGGGGCCGTTTCTGAGAGTTATTTTTTTAACCCCATGTTATAGCATAGGCGATCATCGTAGTTTATAATGGGCATATCGTAAATTTTAAGTTAATTTATTCAGCGAGTGTTTGTGGCTAATAGTTAGTCTAGGGACATAGTACATTGTGACATAAAATGGGGCCGTTTCTGAGAGTTATTTTTTTAACCCCATGTTATAGCATAGGCGATCATCGTAGTTTATAATGGGCATATCGTAAATTTTAAGTTAATTTATTCAGCGAGTGTTTGTGGCTAATAGTTAGTCTAGGGACATAGTACATTGTGACATAAAATGGGGCCGTTTCTGAGAGTTATTTTTTTAACCCCATGTTATAGCATAGGCGATCATCGTAGTTTATAATGGGCATATCGTAAATTTTAAGTTAATTTATTCAGCGAGTGTTTGTGGCTAATAGTTAGTCTAGGGACATAGTACATTGTGACATAAAATGGGGCCGTTTCTGAGAGTTATTTTTTTAACCCCATGTTATAGCATAGGCGATCATCGTAGTTTATAATGGGCATATCGTAAATTTTAAGTTAATTTATTCAGCGAGTGTTTGTGGCTAATAGTTAGTCTAGGGACATAGTACATTGTGACATAAAATGGGGCCGTTTCTGAGAGTTATTTTTTTAACCCCATGTTATAGCATAGGCGATCATCGTAGTTTATAATGGGCATATCGTAAATTTTAAGTTAATTTATTCAGCGAGTGTTTGTGGCTAATAGTTAGTCTAGGGACATAGTACATTGTGACATAAAATGGGGCCGTTTCTGAGAGTTATTTTTTTAACCCCATGTTATAGCATAGGCGATCATCGTAGTTTATAATGGGCATATCGTAAATTTTAAGTTAATTTATTCAGCGAGTGTTTGTGGCTAATAGTTAGTCTAGGGACATAGTACATTGTGACATAAAATGGGGCCGTTTCTGAGAGTTATTTTTTTAACCCCATGTTATAGCATAGGCGATCATCGTAGTTTATAATGGGCATATCGTAAATTTTAAGTTAATTTATTCAGCGAGTGTTTGTGGCTAATAGTTAGTCTAGGGACATAGTACATTGTGACATAAAATGGGGCCGTTTCTGAGAGTTATTTTTTTAACCCCATGTTATAGCATAGGCGATCATCGTAGTTTATAATGGGCATATCGTAAATTTTAAGTTAATTTATTCAGCGAGTGTTTGTGGCTAATAGTTAGTCTAGGGACATAGTACATTGTGACATAAAATGGGGCCGTTTCTGAGAGTTATTTTTTTAACCCCATGTTATAGCATAGGCGATCATCGTAGTTTATAATGGGCATATCGTAAATTTTAAGTTAATTTATTCAGCGAGTGTTTGTGGCTAATAGTTAGTCTAGGGACATAGTACATTGTGACATAAAATGGGGCCGTTTCTGAGAGTTATTTTTTTAACCCCATGTTATAGCATAGGCGATCATCGTAGTTTATAATGGGCATATCGTAAATTTTAAGTTAATTTATTCAGCGAGTGTTTGTGGCTAATAGTTAGTCTAGGGACATAGTACATTGTGACATAAAATGGGGCCGTTTCTGAGAGTTATTTTTTTAACCCCATGTTATAGCATAGGCGATCATCGTAGTTTATAATGGGCATATCGTAAATTTTAAGTTAATTTATTCAGCGAGTGTTTGTGGCTAATAGTTAGTCTAGGGACATAGTACATTGTGACATAAAATGGGGCCGTTTCTGAGAGTTATTTTTTTAACCCCATGTTATAGCATAGGCGATCATCGTAGTTTATAATGGGCATATCGTAAATTTTAAGTTAATTTATTCAGCGAGTGTTTGTGGCTAATAGTTAGTCTAGGGACATAGTACATTGTGACATAAAATGGGGCCGTTTCTGAGAGTTATTTTTTTAACCCCATGTTATAGCATAGGCGATCATCGTAGTTTATAATGGGCATATCGTAAATTTTAAGTTAATTTATTCAGCGAGTGTTTGTGGCTAATAGTTAGTCTAGGGACATAGTACATTGTGACATAAAATGGGGCCGTTTCTGAGAGTTATTTTTTTAACCCCATGTTATAGCATAGGCGATCATCGTAGTTTATAATGGGCATATCGTAAATTTTAAGTTAATTTATTCAGCGAGTGTTTGTGGCTAATAGTTAGTCTAGGGACATAGTACATTGTGACATAAAATGGGGCCGTTTCTGAGAGTTATTTTTTTAACCCCATGTTATAGCATAGGCGATCATCGTAGTTTATAATGGGCATATCGTAAATTTTAAGTTAATTTATTCAGCGAGTGTTTGTGGCTAATAGTTAGTCTAGGGACATAGTACATTGTGACATAAAATGGGGCCGTTTCTGAGAGTTATTTTTTTAACCCCATGTTATAGCATAGGCGATCATCGTAGTTTATAATGGGCATATCGTAAATTTTAAGTTAATTTATTCAGCGAGTGTTTGTGGCTAATAGTTAGTCTAGGGACATAGTACATTGTGACATAAAATGGGGCCGTTTCTGAGAGTTATTTTTTTAACCCCATGTTATAGCATAGGCGATCATCGTAGTTTATAATGGGCATATCGTAAATTTTAAGTTAATTTATTCAGCGAGTGTTTGTGGCTAATAGTTAGTCTAGGGACATAGTACATTGTGACATAAAATGGGGCCGTTTCTGAGAGTTATTTTTTTAACCCCATGTTATAGCATAGGCGATCATCGTAGTTTATAATGGGCATATCGTAAATTTTAAGTTAATTTATTCAGCGAGTGTTTGTGGCTAATAGTTAGTCTAGGGACATAGTACATTGTGACATAAAATGGGGCCGTTTCTGAGAGTTATTTTTTTAACCCCATGTTATAGCATAGGCGATCATCGTAGTTTATAATGGGCATATCGTAAATTTTAAGTTAATTTATTCAGCGAGTGTTTGTGGCTAATAGTTAGTCTAGGGACATAGTACATTGTGACATAAAATGGGGCCGTTTCTGAGAGTTATTTTTTTAACCCCATGTTATAGCATAGGCGATCATCGTAGTTTATAATGGGCATATCGTAAATTTTAAGTTAATTTATTCAGCGAGTGTTTGTGGCTAATAGTTAGTCTAGGGACATAGTACATTGTGACATAAAATGGGGCCGTTTCTGAGAGTTATTTTTTTAACCCCATGTTATAGCATAGGCGATCATCGTAGTTTATAATGGGCATATCGTAAATTTTAAGTTAATTTATTCAGCGAGTGTTTGTGGCTAATAGTTAGTCTAGGGACATAGTACATTGTGACATAAAATGGGGCCGTTTCTGAGAGTTATTTTTTTAACCCCATGTTATAGCATAGGCGATCATCGTAGTTTATAATGGGCATATCGTAAATTTTAAGTTAATTTATTCAGCGAGTGTTTGTGGCTAATAGTTAGTCTAGGGACATAGTACATTGTGACATAAAATGGGGCCGTTTCTGAGAGTTATTTTTTTAACCCCATGTTATAGCATAGGCGATCATCGTAGTTTATAATGGGCATATCGTAAATTTTAAGTTAATTTATTCAGCGAGTGTTTGTGGCTAATAGTTAGTCTAGGGACATAGTACATTGTGACATAAAATGGGGCCGTTTCTGAGAGTTATTTTTTTAACCCCATGTTATAGCATAGGCGATCATCGTAGTTTATAATGGGCATATCGTAAATTTTAAGTTAATTTATTCAGCGAGTGTTTGTGGCTAATAGTTAGTCTAGGGACATAGTACATTGTGACATAAAATGGGGCCGTTTCTGAGAGTTATTTTTTTAACCCCATGTTATAGCATAGGCGATCATCGTAGTTTATAATGGGCATATCGTAAATTTTAAGTTAATTTATTCAGCGAGTGTTTGTGGCTAATAGTTAGTCTAGGGACATAGTACATTGTGACATAAAATGGGGCCGTTTCTGAGAGTTATTTTTTTAACCCCATGTTATAGCATAGGCGATCATCGTAGTTTATAATGGGCATATCGTAAATTTTAAGTTAATTTATTCAGCGAGTGTTTGTGGCTAATAGTTAGTCTAGGGACATAGTACATTGTGACATAAAATGGGGCCGTTTCTGAGAGTTATTTTTTTAACCCCATGTTATAGCATAGGCGATCATCGTAGTTTATAATGGGCATATCGTAAATTTTAAGTTAATTTATTCAGCGAGTGTTTGTGGCTAATAGTTAGTCTAGGGACATAGTACATTGTGACATAAAATGGGGCCGTTTCTGAGAGTTATTTTTTTAACCCCATGTTATAGCATAGGCGATCATCGTAGTTTATAATGGGCATATCGTAAATTTTAAGTTAATTTATTCAGCGAGTGTTTGTGGCTAATAGTTAGTCTAGGGACATAGTACATTGTGACATAAAATGGGGCCGTTTCTGAGAGTTATTTTTTTAACCCCATGTTATAGCATAGGCGATCATCGTAGTTTATAATGGGCATATCGTAAATTTTAAGTTAATTTATTCAGCGAGTGTTTGTGGCTAATAGTTAGTCTAGGGACATAGTACATTGTGACATAAAATGGGGCCGTTTCTGAGAGTTATTTTTTTAACCCCATGTTATAGCATAGGCGATCATCGTAGTTTATAATGGGCATATCGTAAATTTTAAGTTAATTTATTCAGCGAGTGTTTGTGGCTAATAGTTAGTCTAGGGACATAGTACATTGTGACATAAAATGGGGCCGTTTCTGAGAGTTATTTTTTTAACCCCATGTTATAGCATAGGCGATCATCGTAGTTTATAATGGGCATATCGTAAATTTTAAGTTAATTTATTCAGCGAGTGTTTGTGGCTAATAGTTAGTCTAGGGACATAGTACATTGTGACATAAAATGGGGCCGTTTCTGAGAGTTATTTTTTTAACCCCATGTTATAGCATAGGCGATCATCGTAGTTTATAATGGGCATATCGTAAATTTTAAGTTAATTTATTCAGCGAGTGTTTGTGGCTAATAGTTAGTCTAGGGACATAGTACATTGTGACATAAAATGGGGCCGTTTCTGAGAGTTATTTTTTTAACCCCATGTTATAGCATAGGCGATCATCGTAGTTTATAATGGGCATATCGTAAATTTTAAGTTAATTTATTCAGCGAGTGTTTGTGGCTAATAGTTAGTCTAGGGACATAGTACATTGTGACATAAAATGGGGCCGTTTCTGAGAGTTATTTTTTTAACCCCATGTTATAGCATAGGCGATCATCGTAGTTTATAATGGGCATATCGTAAATTTTAAGTTAATTTATTCAGCGAGTGTTTGTGGCTAATAGTTAGTCTAGGGACATAGTACATTGTGACATAAAATGGGGCCGTTTCTGAGAGTTATTTTTTTAACCCCATGTTATAGCATAGGCGATCATCGTAGTTTATAATGGGCATATCGTAAATTTTAAGTTAATTTATTCAGCGAGTGTTTGTGGCTAATAGTTAGTCTAGGGACATAGTACATTGTGACATAAAATGGGGCCGTTTCTGAGAGTTATTTTTTTAACCCCATGTTATAGCATAGGCGATCATCGTAGTTTATAATGGGCATATCGTAAATTTTAAGTTAATTTATTCAGCGAGTGTTTGTGGCTAATAGTTAGTCTAGGGACATAGTACATTGTGACATAAAATGGGGCCGTTTCTGAGAGTTATTTTTTTAACCCCATGTTATAGCATAGGCGATCATCGTAGTTTATAATGGGCATATCGTAAATTTTAAGTTAATTTATTCAGCGAGTGTTTGTGGCTAATAGTTAGTCTAGGGACATAGTACATTGTGACATAAAATGGGGCCGTTTCTGAGAGTTATTTTTTTAACCCCATGTTATAGCATAGGCGATCATCGTAGTTTATAATGGGCATATCGTAAATTTTAAGTTAATTTATTCAGCGAGTGTTTGTGGCTAATAGTTAGTCTAGGGACATAGTACATTGTGACATAAAATGGGGCCGTTTCTGAGAGTTATTTTTTTAACCCCATGTTATAGCATAGGCGATCATCGTAGTTTATAATGGGCATATCGTAAATTTTAAGTTAATTTATTCAGCGAGTGTTTGTGGCTAATAGTTAGTCTAGGGACATAGTACATTGTGACATAAAATGGGGCCGTTTCTGAGAGTTATTTTTTTAACCCCATGTTATAGCATAGGCGATCATCGTAGTTTATAATGGGCATATCGTAAATTTTAAGTTAATTTATTCAGCGAGTGTTTGTGGCTAATAGTTAGTCTAGGGACATAGTACATTGTGACATAAAATGGGGCCGTTTCTGAGAGTTATTTTTTTAACCCCATGTTATAGCATAGGCGATCATCGTAGTTTATAATGGGCATATCGTAAATTTTAAGTTAATTTATTCAGCGAGTGTTTGTGGCTAATAGTTAGTCTAGGGACATAGTACATTGTGACATAAAATGGGGCCGTTTCTGAGAGTTATTTTTTTAACCCCATGTTATAGCATAGGCGATCATCGTAGTTTATAATGGGCATATCGTAAATTTTAAGTTAATTTATTCAGCGAGTGTTTGTGGCTAATAGTTAGTCTAGGGACATAGTACATTGTGACATAAAATGGGGCCGTTTCTGAGAGTTATTTTTTTAACCCCATGTTATAGCATAGGCGATCATCGTAGTTTATAATGGGCATATCGTAAATTTTAAGTTAATTTATTCAGCGAGTGTTTGTGGCTAATAGTTAGTCTAGGGACATAGTACATTGTGACATAAAATGGGGCCGTTTCTGAGAGTTATTTTTTTAACCCCATGTTATAGCATAGGCGATCATCGTAGTTTATAATGGGCATATCGTAAATTTTAAGTTAATTTATTCAGCGAGTGTTTGTGGCTAATAGTTAGTCTAGGGACATAGTACATTGTGACATAAAATGGGGCCGTTTCTGAGAGTTATTTTTTTAACCCCATGTTATAGCATAGGCGATCATCGTAGTTTATAATGGGCATATCGTAAATTTTAAGTTAATTTATTCAGCGAGTGTTTGTGGCTAATAGTTAGTCTAGGGACATAGTACATTGTGACATAAAATGGGGCCGTTTCTGAGAGTTATTTTTTTAACCCCATGTTATAGCATAGGCGATCATCGTAGTTTATAATGGGCATATCGTAAATTTTAAGTTAATTTATTCAGCGAGTGTTTGTGGCTAATAGTTAGTCTAGGGACATAGTACATTGTGACATAAAATGGGGCCGTTTCTGAGAGTTATTTTTTTAACCCCATGTTATAGCATAGGCGATCATCGTAGTTTATAATGGGCATATCGTAAATTTTAAGTTAATTTATTCAGCGAGTGTTTGTGGCTAATAGTTAGTCTAGGGACATAGTACATTGTGACATAAAATGGGGCCGTTTCTGAGAGTTATTTTTTTAACCCCATGTTATAGCATAGGCGATCATCGTAGTTTATAATGGGCATATCGTAAATTTTAAGTTAATTTATTCAGCGAGTGTTTGTGGCTAATAGTTAGTCTAGGGACATAGTACATTGTGACATAAAATGGGGCCGTTTCTGAGAGTTATTTTTTTAACCCCATGTTATAGCATAGGCGATCATCGTAGTTTATAATGGGCATATCGTAAATTTTAAGTTAATTTATTCAGCGAGTGTTTGTGGCTAATAGTTAGTCTAGGGACATAGTACATTGTGACATAAAATGGGGCCGTTTCTGAGAGTTATTTTTTTAACCCCATGTTATAGCATAGGCGATCATCGTAGTGTATAATGGGCATATCGTAAATTTTAAGTTAATTTATTCAGCGAGTGTTTGTGGCTAATAGTTAGTCTAGGGACATAGTACATTGTGACATAAAATGGGGCCGTTTCTGAGAGTTATTTTTTTAACCCCATGTTATAGCATAGGCGATCATCGTAGTTTATAATGGGCATATCGTAAATTTTAAGTTAATTTATTCAGCGAGTGTTTGTGGCTAATAGTTAGTCTAGGGACATAGTACATTGTGACATAAAATGGGGCCGTTTCTGAGAGTTATTTTTTTAACCCCATGTTATAGCATAGGCGATCATCGTAGTTTATAATGGGCATATCGTAAATTTTAAGTTAATTTATTCAGCGAGTGTTTGTGGCTAATAGTTAGTCTAGGGACATAGTACATTGTGACATAAAATGGGGCCGTTTCTGAGAGTTATTTTTTTAACCCCATGTTATAGCATAGGCGATCATCGTAGTTTATAATGGGCATATCGTAAATTTTAAGTTAATTTATTCAGCGAGTGTTTGTGGCTAATAGTTAGTCTAGGGACATAGTACATTGTGACATAAAATGGGGCCGTTTCTGAGAGTTATTTTTTTAACCCCATGTTATAGCATAGGCGATCATCGTAGTTTATAATGGGCATATCGTAAATTTTAAGTTAATTTATTCAGCGAGTGTTTGTGGCTAATAGTTAGTCTAGGGACATAGTACATTGTGACATAAAATGGGGCCGTTTCTGAGAGTTATTTTTTTAACCCCATGTTATAGCATAGGCGATCATCGTAGTTTATAATGGGCATATCGTAAATTTTAAGTTAATTTATTCAGCGAGTGTTTGTGGCTAATAGTTAGTCTAGGGACATAGTACATTGTGACATAAAATGGGGCCGTTTCTGAGAGTTATTTTTTTAACCCCATGTTATAGCATAGGCGATCATCGTAGTTTATAATGGGCATATCGTAAATTTTAAGTTAATTTATTCAGCGAGTGTTTGTGGCTAATAGTTAGTCTAGGGACATAGTACATTGTGACATAAAATGGGGCCGTTTCTGAGAGTTATTTTTTTAACCCCATGTTATAGCATAGGCGATCATCGTAGTTTATAATGGGCATATCGTAAATTTTAAGTTAATTTATTCAGCGAGTGTTTGTGGCTAATAGTTAGTCTAGG
>OX424569.1:34198623-34304479 GCA_949152475.1 Terebella lapidaria | reverse complement strand
CAGTAGGCGAAGTGGGTCTGGGTGTCCCGGTTGGCTGGGTAGGCCTCGGTGGTCTGGTGGTTCGCACTGACGGGACGGTCGGCATAGATTCTTCTATCATGTCGATGATTTCATCCCCAAGGGCAGGGAGCCCGTCAAAGTCATCCACGAACTTGATGTTGTCGCGACTGGAAGCAATCTGGTCAAAGTCGCGAATGTTTGCAGCATCCGTGACTTTGATGACCATCACTTGTGTCCCTATTAGGAATTTCAGCGCCAGCCCAGCAGCAAGCGTGAACCTTGTCTCAGCATTTGCTCGTCCACTGGTCAAGAAAATCACCAGATTCGGCGCCTCGTCTCTGTCGCCATAAGGTCGGAGGAACACCTGGTTCTTGGCCTTCCTGAAGCCATCTGCCGCGTTTCTAGAGCCTTGCCTCCAGGGAATCTCGTCGATGGCGGAGATAAGTTGCTGGCTGTCTGAGTAGTCGTTCAGTTTGATGTCGACGTACCCGACGCCCCCGAATGATACAAAGCCGAACTGCATATCGTCAGGACCGGTTGTGAACTCTGAGACAATGTCCGTGGCGAAGTCCTTGATCTTGTCCCAGTTGCCGCCTCCGATGGACGACGAAGAGTCCATGATAAACACGACATCGTATCCTGCAAATACATCAAGGATTCTCACTGTGACTCACATAGACCAATCAAAATTCAAAATGTTCTTTGTGGAAAACAAAAACTTGCTGAATCTGACAGAGGGTTTTGGAACTTTGAGATAACATGACATGTCAGCGTGTTATTTCCACAAAGTAAGTACCTATGACTTTTCAATTACATGCGAATTAAGTTACTTTTTCATATTTACATTCTACAAATATGTTGCTGCAAAAATAATGCAATATATCAACTGATTTTAAATTCAAACATGCTATCCTCTGCTCACCGAGTCTCTGCCCAGGTATGGTTGGAGTGGATGGAGCGGTGACCCGTGGGGTTGTGGCGGGTGTCGCAGTCGGCCCAGTCACTACAGGCGTCGTTCCTCTTGTGGGAGAGCCCGGCGCGATGAGGTTGATGATGCTATTCTCCAGAGAAGTCAGCCCGTTGAAGTCCCGAAGATTGTACACGAGGGCGGGATCACTTGCAATCATGTCGAAGACGGGCACGTTGGCGGCGTCCCCGACTTTTATGACTACGAGTGTTGTACCCGTGAGCATCGTGAGGGCGAGGCCCATTGGCTGAGTGAGGTCTTGCTCTGCACTCGCCGGTCCGTCCGTCAGCAGCACGACCAAGTTTGGAACACCGAGGCGATCACCATTGACACTGAGTAGAACTTCAGTTCTCGCTCGGCGGAGTCCGTCGGCGATGTTACTAGCGCCTTCGCGCCATTCGAGACCTTCAATCTTGTCCAATATGTCGTTCTTCGAGGAGAAGTCGTTAAGCCTCATGTTCACCTCAGCCACGGTCGAGAAGGATATGAAAGCGAACCGGACATCACTGGGTCCGACTGTGACGGCGGACACGATATTCTGTGTGAAGTCCTTGATTCTCGCCCAGTTCTCAGATCGCACAGAACTGGACGAGTCCATCACAAACACGACATCCATCACACCATCTGAAGTGATCGATTGAACGATTGGTTCGTTGATTGATTAACTTTTTTTTGTAGTGAAAAGCACATGGGGCATTGAATATTGCCAAAAAATAATAATAAAAAGCTTCAAAAATGAACACATTCACAAGTAGTTCTGCTACAATATGATATAATTAAAAAAAGTAATATATTTACATGAACTTATGTGAAACAAAAATCAATTTATTTCACTTCAAGAATTACGTCACTGCCATGTTTCTTGCACCAACCTGGTAGAGATGTGGAGGGCGGAGTCCTCGGTGGAGTTGGGCGCGTGACTGGAGGCGGGGTTGGTCTCGTGGTCTGGGGCGGCCTGACTGTCACCGGCATCATATCCCGGATCCTCTGCCGGACCACGGACTCCAAGCTGCCGATCCGAACAAAGTTGTCCACGTAGTAGAGCAGATCTGGACGGCTGGCGATCTGGTCGATTGTCGGTGTGTCGGCGGCGTTAGTGGACAACTTCAAGACGAGGACGTCCGTGTCTTGTACCTGGTTGAGTTGTCTGCCCTCGAATTCAGTGTTCTCCTCCTCACGGCTCGCGGGGCCATCAGTCAGCAGTACCACCAGGTTAGGAGCATCGGGTCGGTCTCCCCTGCCTCGAGTTAGGATTGAGTTTCTAGTGGTTCGTAGGGCGTCAGCAATGTTGGTAGCCTGTCCTGTCCATTCAATGTCATCAATGACGTCATAGATGGCCTGTTTGTTAGTCAGCTGGTCAAGGTAGAGGCTGGGCGTCCCTTGGTTGCCAATCGTGACGAAAGCGAACTGAATATCGCTCGGACTTGTTGGGAAGTCGTCGATGATGTTCTTGGCGAAGTTTTTGATCAAGTCCCAGTTCCTGCTCCCAACAGATCCAGAGGAGTCCATCAAGAAAACTACATCCACACCGGGGCCACCTGGGAACACGGAATGGAAGGTGTCAATACACATGTAAAACAACACGATTAGAGCTTCGTTTCATTTGAATTATTATTGTTAATTTGGTGAACTAAATTGCGTTTATGTAATAATAAATTCAAGAGTAAGGAACCAAATATGCATTCATTTCGTAAATGAGTTTATCTTGATGTATCCTATATACTTAATTTTAATTCAAAAATACTTTAAATATCATTAGTTGTTCATAATTATGTTAGATCCGCCAATCATTAAAATCATCATGCAATTGTACAATGGAGCGACCGTGATTTCTGTTAGTTGAATGGTGTTGAAATTAATAAGGATGAATCAGAGGAAAAGGAATGATGTGCTGTATGAGTATGAATTGTGATGTAGTTTATGTACGATATAGTTACATTCAAATAATTACATTACCAACAATGGTTATGCCAACTTCTGTTTTGATTATGGTTAAAGTAGCGTATGATTAATGAGTATGGTATCGTATTAAATTATAAACTGTTAGTATTATGTGTGTTGTGTCAAAGTGAAAATAATGCAGAATGGATAAAAAATGTATTGAAAGTTAGAACTAAAAAAAGGATTGAAAGTTAGAATCTTATTCAGTATATTGATACCAGTTGGCGGCCGGGGCGTCGAAGGTGTCGTGGGGGTGAATATTGTTGTAGATGACGTCATCAGCGTTGTGAGGGGTGTTAAGTCCGCGGCCATCAGTGAGCGTATCTTGTCCGCTACGAAATCGCGCAAGGTCTCTAGATCGTCAAACCTGTCCACGTAACGGAGTGACTCAGCAGTTTCGGGAATTCGGTCGACTTCCGGTGTATTCGAAGCGTAATCTGTAACTTTGATGACGATTATTTCCGTATTCGGCAGCTCTGTAATGGCTCGTCCCTCGGATTCTGTGCCATTTTCCTCAGCGCTCGCTGGACCATCAGTTAGTAATACCACTAAGTTGGGAGCCATTGAACGATCGCCGTTTCCTGGACCCAAGATATCATTTCTCGCAGTTCGTAGACCGTCGGCGATGTTGCTCGATTCTTGAGTCCATTCCAAGCTATCAATTCTATCGTATATGTTGTCCTTGTTGATATATTCGTACAGGTATATGTCGTTGTACCCTACATCGCCAAATCTCACAAAAGCAAACTGAACATCATCTTGGCCCATCATGAACTGTGAGATGACGCTCTTGGTGAACTCCTTAATGGTGATCCAGTTGTCTTCACCAACTGATCCCGAAGAATCCATGACGAAAACGACATCCACTTCTCCATTTCGTCCCGCGGGCCGAGTAGGCCTTGGAGTTGTTGTTGGGGTAGTGTCGACCACTGGCGGGGTGGTCGCCAGGGTGACAGGAGTTCGCGTCATGGAGCGAATCTTGTCCTCGACAAACGACTCGAGACTTGCAAGATCTACGAAGGAATCTATAAAGCGCAGAGATTCTTGCATTTCTACAATGCCATCAACTACTGGTGTGTCTGCAGCGTTGTTTGTAACTTTGATGACAATGATCTCCGTATTCGGTAGGTTTCTGATTGCCTCTCCTTCAGACGCCGTTGCATTTTCCTCCGCACTGGCTGGGCCGTCAGTCAGTAAGACAACCAGATTAGGGACCGATGACCTTGCTCCATAGGATGGAGTCAAAATCACACTTCTTGCAGTTCGTAGACCGTCCGCGATATTGCTGGATTGTTGTGTCCAGGAGAGACTGTCAATTCTACTGTAGATATCCTCCTTCGCTATGTATTCATAAAAGTACAGATCTTCGTAGCCAACATCACCAAACCTAACGAAACCGAATTGAATGTCATCAGGACCGACTGGGAAACCAGATATGACGTTCTTTGCGAATTCTTTGATTATTAACCAGTTGTCTAAACCGACGGAGCCTGAAGAATCCATGACAAATACAACATCGACGCCGGTGCCGAGTGTAGGAGGCGGTGTGACTGGTGTGGGGAATGTTCGGGTTGGGAAAGTTTGTGTTCTTCGTGTACTGGTTGTTACCGTGTCTTGTGACATTGTGCGTATCCTGTCGACGACATAAGATTGTAAGCTGTCCAGCTCGGAAAAGCTGTCTACATAACGCAAAGAATCGGGAATATCTGGAATAGCATCGATGTCTGGCGTATCCGCAGCGTTTGTGGTAACTTTCAAGACAATTAAATCGGTATTGGGGAGATCTCTAGTGGCTATTCCCTCTGATTCAGTGGCGTTTTCCTCTGCACTGGCGGGGCCGTCAGTCAGCAGAACTACTAGGTTCGGAACAGAGTCTCTCGCACCGTAAGAACGATCTAACACGACAGTTCTGGCCATTCGGAGACCAGCCGCAATATTGCTTGGTCCTCCTGTCCATGCGAGGCTGTCAATACGTGCAAACATACTGGCTGTGTCTATGTATTCATAGAGGAATATATCATCATACGCCATGTCACTGAACCGAACGAACCCAAACTGAACACCGTCTTGGCCAAGAGTGAACTGTGATATGATACCCTTCGTGAATTCTCTGATGACATTCCAATTGACTGCGCGCACTGAGTCCGAGGAATCCATAACAAAAACGACATCAACTTTCGTGCCCCTAGAGGGCGGTTGTGTCACAGGTCGGGTCACGCTCGGCTGAGTTTGTGAAACAGTTCTCGCTGTTGACCGCGACATAGAACGGATCTTATCTTCCAAGAATGGTTGTAAACGATCGAGTTCCGCAAAATTTTCAACATATCGTAACAACTCGGGAGTTTCAGGTATTTGGTCGATTTTTGGCGTGTTCAAGGCGTAGTCTGAGACCTTGAGGACGATAACTTCCGTGTTGGGTAGTTCTCTCGTTGCGATGGCTTCTGACGAAGTTGCGTCTTCCTCTTCACTGGGCGGTCCGTCCGTAAGCAGTACCACCAGGTTAGAAGCAGATGACCGCGCGCCGTTCATGGGATTCAGAATTTCATTTCTTGCCGTACGTAGACCGTCCGCAATGTTACTAGATTCTTGTGTCCATGGAATACTATCAATTCTTCTGAATATATCGTCTCTATTGGTGAACTCATCGAGGAAGATGTCGGGATAACCCTCCGCACCAACCGTCACAAAACCAAACTGTACATCATTAGGTCCAACCGTAAAGCGAGAAATAATGTTCTTGGCAAAGTTTTTGATCGTGTCCCAATTATTGGCTCCAACGGATCCAGATGAATCCATGACGAAAACAACATCAACTCCTGGATATTAAAGTACATATACTGGTGTATGCATCACTTTTGTTACCAGTAATAGTGAAAGTACCAGGAAATGATGCGTAGATTTGGAATGCGTGGATGGAGATGAAATAATATCAAAATGCAGAGTTGTAATTCACATCTACATATTCTTTTTATGCGAATATTTTTTTTATGGTCAGCTCCAAAATTCGACTTATGTTTTTTTAAAGATATGTTTTGGGAATTTGAATTCAATTTCGTTCTCAAGGTTAAAAGACCTTTTGAGATTTTCAGAAGAGTTCAAAGTGCAGTAGGCAAAACGCATTAAACATTAGGCCTAATTATGCCAAAGGTACCGATGTTACATAAGTTTGTCAAAGACAATGAGGACTATATCTTGTTCGAATTTCATATGGACTCTTATCACTGTCCCGTCAACATATTAAATCCGTCATATTAATTTTAAAGTTGCCTTGTAAGAGAAACAATAGAACGCTGATCAGAAATGAAAATCCATTCTATGCATCATTCCCACGTGAATACACACGGTAACCATAGCCTCAGCTGAAGGGACATCGGACACAGGATCCGGAAATACTTATTGGAATCCCACTAGCAATGCCTCATTGTGAAATGCGAGAGAATTTGGAATCCATTTAAAAGAAATTCTGTTTCGAAATGTTGAATCTGATTGACATTTGTCGAATGTCCTTCACCATATACATGTATCCGGATGTCCAATCAATGTGGAAAATGTACAGAGCACCGAATGAAATCATAACGAAATCTACAACTACAAAATTCACAGCAAACCAATAAGAATATACGTATATAGAAAACAACTCGATAGGAATCTACGGAAGCAGGAATATCACACAAACATCCTACGAGAAGCTACTGTCTACAAGGGTGCTACTTCACTGGAGTGACACAAACAGCCCGGACCACCGTGTGTATACACCACGACCACTGACCTGATCCTGAAGGCGGCCGGGTGGCGGGGGGTCCGCGGGTGGTGGGGGTGGGGAGTGTAACGGGGGCAGCTGCGACAGGAAAAATACAAAAAAAAAAATAGTTTTCGTTCTCTTCTTGTAATATGTGGAAATTCAAGTACAAAGATCAATTTAATCATTCGATACCAACAGTCATTTGAATATTGAAATAATTATTCACTATAATTCGAAGAATTAATTATTTAATATGTTACTGTATTTATTTCCAAACGTCTCAACCATAATACATGACTGATTCACGAAAATCATCATTTAATGAAGAATATAAACATTACCATAAACTTTTTTCAAAATGATATTAAATGATGGATAACCTGTGCAGAGTCCACACATGCGCGGGCAGGCTGCTATGACGAAATCACGGTCACACCAGGATGTCGGCCAGCCAGGGCTAGCCCCGCATAATCTGTCCGTGTCCTCACAAACCCCTGATGATTGATTGATTGATTGATTGATTGATTGATTGAATGATTGAATGATTGATTGATTGATATCAATAATAAAGAGTTCTTAACTTGTTTGATCTAACACGATGTTCGTAAAATAAATTTGAAAATAGGCGTCATAACGAAATATAGATCTATTGGCGAGAATATGAAACAAAAGTCTATCACAAAAGAAAAACGAAAATGGATAAGTGAAAATTTACCGCTGCAGTCAGCACCATGCCAGCCTGGGGCGCAGGTACAAGAACAGTCATTGCTGTCCAATACGCCTCCGTTTTGACACTGAGCGCGGCATTCTGATCGAGGGAATAAAAATATACATCAGGAGGCAAAGTTTTATTAACACAAAAAGTAATATTCGTAATCGAATGGACAAAATGTATGATTTGCAACATAAAATATTTGCAATACAACGGCTAACTGAATATTACATGAAATAGAATTGCTAATAAATATGAATAAAACGAAACTAACCACACTGTTGTCCTCTGTTGCATTGGTCCTCGGCTGAATACACAAAATGGGGATACACAAAATACTCTATCATAATAACTAATATAACACTATCAGTGATTGCTCAAAATAACTCAGTGATATCTGACACATGGATCACAACGATAAAACATTGGAAAGATCGGTTGAAAACTACTAGCATGCACCATAACGTACCCATGCAAAGTCCATCATTACACCAGCCTTTGCCGTTAGCGCACTGCGAGCAAGCTTCTCCTTTCTGGTAAGGATACCCACCGGAATTACCCCTGAAATGTAGCAAATTAGCGCATTTAATACAAAGTAACACCTTTGAAACAAATACAACTTACAAGAAAGACGGCGCAGTCTTGGTATATAACTCGCACAAGTTTTTAATAGATTGCAATTAAGCTAGATTTCCACAAAACTACATTCTAGGTTGGATCACCTTTGTGCTCCATTCCGCAGTAGTGTGTCTCATATTTATTCATCTTTCAAAATGTAAAATTATTATTTCAGTAATAAGACTGATTCGAAACTTCTGGAGCAGTTTGTTTTTCACTCATTTGAAGACTCACTTGTTAGTTTAGGGTTCATTAATGTACAGAGATATCAAAGTAAGCCAAACACTACAAGCAGAGTGTACTTAACATTAAGTGATTGTTGTGTAAGCGCTTATCGTTGTATATGCGCATTATTGAGGATAATTCACAGTTAACACATTATGCTATGGAAAGGACAATAGAAAATAAGCAGAATCGTAACATTAACGGAGTATAATGTATTTTTTTCTAACTTCGTTGAGAAAATATCCAGTATTTTTTATGTAACACTGACCCATTTCAGAACTTTTATATAAGTTCTGTTCACCGGGTAATTACTTTCGCACGAATCAGGACATTTTCAATGTATTACGTGTCTTATTCACAAGCAACTACTGATGAGTTCCACTGACCCTCGATTCCGGTCACAAAGAAACAGGTATACATGTACCATTGCAGACAATGGGTGGGGCTATGAAGGCCATGTGGCAGGTAATGTGGGCTAAGTCAAAACCATTGCCCGTGTCACTCTGGTGTCGAATATTCAGACACAATAGAAGAAAGCTATCCACGGAATATTGCATGTCAAAAAGTTCTTTGATGTTTTTCCCCCAAAATGACATACTACTTATTACATAAGCCATCTCTTTTGTGTATGCCTGCGATCCGTTTTCGCGAGGAAAACAAGAAGGCTATTTTCACTAAGGTTGTGAACCCCACATTGAACAACAGATAACAATACTTCTTATTCGCCCTGAATACACGCGTAGAATGCAGACCATGATGCGATCTTCCAAGTCTGCCAAGCAAGTCAAGGACTGGAACTAATTGGGTTTCGTATTTTTCACGAAGTATTGGTCCATTTTATGTCCATTATTTGGCAGTCCCAAGAGAAAACCCAGGAAAATTCATGTAAAAGAGTCGAATCTATTTATCGCATGGCCATTATTATTTTTGATCGTTTCTATTGATAACGCCATGAATTATCTGTTCTGTGCATTCAGCATGAAAACAACGGAGTGAACATATTTATCCACGGTAATTGTGTGCTCATAATGTGGGACCCTTCACAAGTTATACCTATATCGCAATTATGTGTTGGAAATACTGCATGGGGATACACAAAATAAATTGTATAGTGATTCGATCACGCCGGGATGTTAGCTTAGAGCTGGTTCCATTTATTTGGTTCATTTTGTTCATCATAAAACAAGAGAAAAAACAAGATCGTTATTTCCCAAAACATACCAATAAATTCCTCATCTCGTATCACACCCCTATGATGTCACTGGACCCATATAAATACGTTTTGCAAACACACGTACACATGAAAACCGCAGAATACTAGTATTTGTTCATCAATGAAACAACGGCAGATGTCACAATACAGCCATGGTTCGCAATATAAATGTATGGGTATATTGAAAACAAAAACCCTTCAGTATCTTTATACTGGTCTTTATGTAACAACTAACACTGACGTTGACCATCAACACCCGAAGAGTTTATGATATCCATGCATTCCGAACATTGATGGCATTTACACTTATTTACATTATCTCCGAATATATGGAGTGTTAAATTGAAAGAATAACAAATAAAAAGTGAAACGATTGAATTGATTCCAATTCCGAATATTTAGGTTATTCCACACCGTGGCATCGAATTCGAAATAGAATCGTTTTCGAAATGTATGCAGTGCGTTTATAACCTACCAAGTAACTGAATAACCATTGAGTGAAAACTATGCACCACTACATCTTGACAATCTATTGATAACGCCATGAATGATCTAATCTGTGCATTCAGCATGAAAGCAACGGAGTGAACATATTTATCCACGGTAATTATGTGCTTATAATGTGGGACCCTTCATAGCAGGTCTATGAATGTGTGAGCAGTTGATACCTATCTCAACACCTGACCACCAAGCATTTTATTTCTGGTAGCAACTTCAAGTCGAAATACCTTGTACTTTCACGATACCATACTTCGTTATCGACTTTATTCTATTTACGAAAATGTCCAATCATCTTATTTTCATCTATATATTGAGTAGAATCAAAATTCAAACTCTGAACCTGCACCATGAAACAAAAGTTTGTGCAAAAAAGTGAAATGTAACTCACGGCGGTCCGTAGTTGCAGACCAGATAGTTCCCGTTCTCGAAGGCATTTCGCAGATTTGGACAGAAAGCGTAGGCGCAGCCCACTTCTCGGGATGTCGCCCAAACAACCTGCAAATAATGTAGTATAATTCGGTTTTATTTGTTTGGATGAACATATTCATGTTTTGAAATGATTTCGATGACAAAGGCATTTAACCAAATTTACACTTTGCTTATCATAAACATTTTATGGAAATAATTTTGAATTTGGAATGAGATTAAATTTAGCATTTGTTGAAAATTATGTCGTTATTTTTCATCATATGAACTTCAAGTCTTTGCAATGTCATCATTGATATCACATAATATTCTGACCTGCGTGTAATGTCCACACGGTTCGACTGAGCAGGAACCAGTATCATAGTCGTAGCCAGCCTTCTCGTCAAACCAGATCTGTATGGCGCGGATAGGATCCAGCTCGCTTGTGGTCGCGAACAGATTCTGCCCTAGTTGCTGATATGGCAGAGTTGCCGGGTCTCTGAGGGGCTGGCCATGAGCCCAGTCACATCCTAGGGCCCAGTCTTCTGCCATAGACGCCAGGTACTCGTTCCAAACCTGACGTTTTATCAGAATAATATTCACATTTTGATGAATAATTGAAATATTGAAAAATACATAAATTCCAGCTGTTCGAATTGGAATGATTCAGATAAATTTTAAAATTACGGAGTAGATTTCCCATTTTATGGAAAGAATTTATTTACATGGCTAATAAGAAACTCACCATTTCCTGCATATCTGATGCACCCTCTGCTCGCCGGAGTTCGTTGTGCTTCTCGACAATATCTCGAACCGAGGAATCCGAATACAGACTCCGTCTTGAACGTGACCGCACCGAGTCAAACGCTTCGGAATAGTCTCTAACTTCAGTCAGTTTTGTAGATTTAATGTGCGGTGACGCTGCGCCTCCGCTGCGTTCATTGAGCGACGCCGTGTGGCCGCCGTACGGCGCGCATAGGAATAGCAATGCAACGACGCAAGTTACATGCGATTTTGATCCAGTTCTTTCGGCATTCGTGCCATGCCGTGAAATCGCCATTTTGGCTGGTGAAATATGCGGCTCGTAACCACTCTCTCCCCGGCGTACACGTCTTGTTTACGTGAAAAAGTCTTCAACTACGAAATCGGAGTATTGCTCATGAACAACTCAAATGACGAGCATTTGTATCTGCTCGTCTGTCCGACTACCCAAGTTCACACTGACCGCTCAGCCACGCGGCGAGACTATTTATGAGCGGGCGTCATGCTTTGTTGAACATCATGAAATGACCAGTATGTCCGCGGCTTTTGTAGTCAATACTTTGCGCTGGTGGATTCAATGTAAGGTGTGGGCTGTGTGTTTCCTTTGCTGATTGTTTCCATCCGTTGATTGCGTATTGTGACAAGCTGGTGACGCGACCAATTGTCTAGTTTGTATTTTTGCAGGTGCTGAGTATGGAAGCAGACACAGTTTCATTGTAGGACCAGAAGAATTTCCTTTTGTGTTTTCGAAAGGCGAGACAGTAGTCCATTCCGACGGGTAGTGAATAAAAGACTTGTCAATTCGCTACTTACACAAGAAGACGCTACAAATTGAGGCCTATCATAAATCCCTCGTGACAATAAAAAGTGGACAATACATTTTTATTGGACCTAGTGATGTCAATTAGACACCTTACATTGTTTCGCTTATTCTTTGTCTAAATCAATTAGTCTTTGTCTGCGTTCTGTTACAATTAACTTCATGACTATACACGACGTGGATTAACCGTTATCTGCATGCGTATGATGGTTCGTAATTTCGAGCTGTCATGAAAGATGGCAAAATTATGTGGGGTTGTAAAATATTATCACCGCGATGCTGGATGTGCGTGTATAGGGATGCATTAGAGTTGAATAATTAGTTTTTCATGAGCGGGTCAGGTTGCGTAACGGACTGGAATGTGTCGGTTTTATATAATATATGTCTTGCATTGAAATGGGTGAGTGTATCATGTGATGTAATATCCACATGTTATATAAATCCATTTTATTTCCACAACATGTGCACATCTGTATATATCCCTTTCTGTAATATTCCCAGTAAAGAAACGATAAAAATATTTCATATTGATGAAGCTCGTTCAAAATAAAGATTAAATCGTACATGCGTTCATTTCATAGTTTTACCCAGTATAAACTAAAATGAGTTCCATACAAAATGAATTATTTTTCAAATAAATATTGTCATTCATTTACAAAAATAGAGTGGCCAGTAACTATATCACTCGTCTAGGTTTTAAGGATGCTCGCCTCTGGAGGACTCACTCAGAATGACACTAATTTGAAAATCATTCGATTATTCTCAGACTTTTAAACTTTTTCACCCCAAAATACCTGGAAAATGGGTCATTTTTGACTTTTTTTCACTAAAAACTATTTTTAAATAATAACTAATGCAGAACAAAGCCTGAGAATTTATCAATGAATAAGTGTGGCAAGTTTTTCTTTATACAAGAAATATGGGAGAGGGGGGGGGGGGGGGGGGTTCACCGTGCTAATTGTTCTTTCATGTGTTGCTAAAATCTCAAAGTCGGTGAATTTATTACAATTTTGGTAAATTTCGGTGAAATGTTCTATTTTAATTCCACATTAAAGAGAATATTTGATCCCAATTTTATGTTCTCAAATGGACAAAGCAGTGTTGATGATTTGTATGAAAATCTGAATATCATCGAATGAATTCCAAATTTTAGCGCCTCTGAGTGGGTCTACCTGGAGGAAACCTCCTTAAAGCTGGACTAATGGCTTAAAAGGAGAAAAAATAGATTAAAAAATATATTTCGGCACATGTACCGCATGTGTTCATACGGTACTGTGCCCGTTACATTTCCGAAAATGCCCGACTGCAGTCGGCTGCCTTCGGTTGTTCTCGGCGTTTGCTCCAAACGCTCCAGCACTTGAGGGGTTTCTGCCAGTAGGGATCACACCACTATTGCGGAATAACACCACTCGTCGTGGGCTATAAATCGGCTTAAAGAAAGTAAATCTTGTGGAGAAAGGTGAGAAATGTCAGGGAAATGTGTGGGATATCAGTGTTTTCTGGTCAGAAATGTGTTGTGTGTTCAACTGTTGATCAGGCAAATGCAAATTTGTAATCTTTGGCTATAAAACAAAAATATAGAAATTTTGTAAACAAGCACCTTGCTTTTGTGTCAATGCGCGCCAGAAAACATGTGATTTGAACGGTACTGTCACTCGAGGGACATTTAAACAAATTTTCGACGGCGAATTTGCACGAATCTGATATTATTTTGTTCCAAGGTAATGATCTCGCTAATCATGTTATATGGAGGTTTTTT
Source organism: Terebella lapidaria (assembly GCA_949152475.1). Lineage (NCBI taxonomy): Eukaryota > Metazoa > Annelida > Polychaeta > Terebellida > Terebellidae > Terebella > Terebella lapidaria. Next base: position 34,290,814 of record OX424569.1, on the reverse strand, counting down.
GTGGACTCGTTTTTTTTAAATATTTTTTTTCGTTATCATTGCCACCAATGCAGATCTTATTGTGGCGTGATGCCTGTCACCGGTGCATTATGATGACATAGGGTAATGTTTATTTTCTGTTTCTACGGCATTTTTTTCAGGTTAACATCCCATATTTGGTACTGTTGTCTGCCCAATACAATGCTTTATACAGTATATTCATCATGGATGCCAATTTTATTGAAAAATATAGAGAAAAACTACAAAATAACTGGGAAATCGGTCATAATGGCCAATGTCATATGTGGAAAAAATATTTAAATAAGGATGGATATGGTCAAATTAATGTCAAAATCACTGACAAGTGGCAGAATGTGACTGTACATAGGTTATCGTATTTATTATTTCATAATTTGACTTTTGTCGACATTCACGGTCAAGATATAAGCCATAGGTGCCACAACAAAGCATGCGTGAATCCAGCTCACTTATCGTTAGAATATGATGTCATTAATCAGAACAGAAATATTTGTGTTCATCTCAATCAGTGTCAGCACCATTGGCCATTTCAGGACTGCTTATTAAATTTAAAGATGTAAAAGGTGTGTATTCATGCAAAAAACATGCATATAATAGTAAATAGTCACCATTGACTGCAACGAGGCTCCCCTCAAGGCGGCGGTCCTGGCGTGTCAGGTGAGGGCCGGACCTGACACCCAACGCAGGGTTTGTGGGTCATAGTGGGACTCTTCCGGCGGTACGTTGGTCAGCGCCAGTCCCAGTATTTGTATCCATGGCAGGGGTAGGGCAGCACTCCACATTCCCGGACACCTCTACGGTAAGCCTGTCGATCGTCGTCGGCGATCTGTCGTCCGGAGTGAACTCAGGTTCATCCCTGACAGATGGTGCCTGTATGGGAAAGTTACAAGTGGTGTAAAGGCTTACTGTAGGGGTGTTCGTTATGAGCTGGTTTTGGTTTTCCCCGCTTTCGGAGGCAGTAACCCCCAGTACCAACATCTTTTATGTCTTCTAGTGGGTCATGTATTTGGGGATCAAGTTGTCCTTTCTGATAATCGGGTCTGACCCTCTTCGCATATTTAGCCCTGAGATATGACCTCATCTGTCTGACACGATTGAACATTTTCATTTGTCGCACTTTTCTCTGCTGTAAATATGTTATGTGGTACTTGGAGCGATGTTGTATGTGTTTGACAGCCCTGGCCACATGTCGTCCCTTTGTTATCGGGCTGTTCACTGCCTCCAGTTTCTTAATTAGAGAGTTCCCTGCGCCGTGATTCAATCGGTGGACGGCTGAGTTAGCACGGGCCACTGCATTCCGACTGTAGGTGACATTCTTTGGTAGTGTTGTAGATTTTGATCGTAAAAATGTCTATTATTTATGATGTCGGTGTGTAGTCAAGAAGTACAACCAGTCATCACGGAGTAGTCCGGAAACTGACGAACCTTGATTCGGCCGGGTTCGGCTATAACGAAGATCCCCGAGTGACTTGTTCACGCCTCAGTGAACCGGCCTGTGTGACTTGTCTCCACGTCGGTGAACACGCCGGTCAAGATAGGAGTGGTCATCTTGCAATAAATGTTCGGGGCGTCTATTCATCACGGGCAGATACTACAGAGAAATCCACGGGCAGACTTCGGCTACGGACGTGAGACGACTGGAGTTCCACGTGCGGACAGACTCGAGTCTACTAGCTGCCTGCTACTGCTAACCTGACAACGCTGTGTGTGTGTGAGGGAAACTGCACGGCGACTGACAAGCGTGAGTTACCTTTGTGTATTTTTCCCTTGAACTTGGTGTGCTTTGCGGCCCACCGTTCGGCCATATCGTAAAACCGCATGGCACAACAAATGGTGTCAGAAGTGCAGACACAAACAAATTTGAACTGACCGTAAGCGCTTGGTTGGTAGACAGAAATTTATTTCTTCAAGGGAATTGGTTGTAGATTGTAGCGGCAGTCTAGTTTGTCAGTTTAGGTGATTTTTCAGGCAAAATTTTGTTCGTTTGAGGTTTATTTGCAAGTTGACAGTTCTCCTAAAATTCGGATAGTTGAGCATTCGGATTATGACAGCTGTTCTAGTGCATTAATTTCGGAATATTTCCGGAACTCGGACCTGTCAAACGACCAGATATTGCAATTTACTTTGAAGTTTTGGAAAAACAAACAAAGCAATTTTTTCTTCAGTCCGTATAATTGTAAAGCTAGCGTGTATGTAACTCTTTAGCTAGTAAGTTACTGTCGGAAAGTGTAGTTCACGCCCCAAAACTGATTTTACATTGAATAGATTCAAGAGTTTCTGTGTATACCTGATTCTTTTTGTCAGACTTTGTGGTTATTCAAGAAACTATTTATTGTAATCAAATTCATTTGGCTTTGAAATAAGTCTGTGATAAAAAATTTGTAGTTTAAAAAACTGAAATTTTGGAAAATATCTTGTCTAGCTAGTAAATGGTTTTATTGCTATGTTCCCTCATAAAATAAAAAATTCATGTGTGATCGTGTAGTGGAGTAAATTATGATCTGAGTAGTTTTGGCACCTTTCTTTATATAGTGTAATTAAGTTCTATGGGTTAAGTACATAGGGTGTTGTATACAACCTGTGTATAGAACTCATTTAGGTCTATCCTTTCTCTTTGCACGCTGATTTTTACTATTTTTTTTTTTTTTTTTTGGATTAGCAAGAATATTTCAAGATGAATCCTATCGATTTAGAGACGGCTTCAGTTATTGAACTAAAGGAAATTCCACAGATAGGTGAAGCTCGAGCACGGGCTATAGTGGATTTGCAACAAGATGATGTAACCCTGAATAACTTAGCTGAGGCTACTGGGTTGAGTGAGCGTTTCTTTCAAGATCTGATTGACAATGGTGTCATAAAACCACTGTCTTCAGAAAAAAGTACTACATGTATGTATCCTGTTAGTGACACGGATAGGAAATTAGACAGAATTCTGAATATGATGGAAATGTTTGAGGAAAAGCTTCTTAACGTGACTACTGATCAAAAGGAAATGAAGGCTTATCAAAAAGAAATGAGGAGCGAACTAAACTTCGTAAAATCTGAACAAGAGCGTACGAATGAATTAAACCTTATAAAGCCTCAGCAAGATCGTAGAAGTAGTGAATATCTGACACAAGAGTTTACACCCTTAACTGCATGTAAAAATGAACAGGAGGATGTAGTGCAGACTCATTCTAAACAAGCTCAAACTTTAAAGTTGAGGCACCCACAGGTATGGGAGGATAGAGCCCGCACTAGGAATCAGGAGTTCATGAAATGGCAAAATGAAGTTGTAAGTAAAGCATTTCCTGATGGTGGGGTTTATGGAGGTAAAAACTCAGATGTCTCTGAATCTAGTAATCCTATCACCAGGCATACTCTCTCAAATGTAGTAGGAGTTGAGCAGCGCTCATTAGAAAGGGGGAGGGTGGATGATTCATCTTATCCGGCAGGAGGAACGTACCGTTCTGGACAGTATTGTGGGGAATGGGAAAGACCAAATCCTATCCCAGTTGTTGCTCCAGAGAGACTTAAAAGTTTCGGGTCTCAGTTAGATGCCCACCAAGTTTCTATGAACAATCCAGCAGTACAACCGGCAGATGGCAACTTGTACCCTCGAGTTGTGGTACAACAGACTTGGAACCCGCGGGAGGGGGTACGCCCTGTTCAAACACCTCTGGGTGGGGTTCATGAATCAGATCGGGTTGAGGAAACGTATCGAGAGTCTGGTGGAGAAAGAAGGGAACGGAGAGTAGGTCAACCACGGGGGCGAAGTAGGCCGGCGGAGCGGGCTAGGAGTCCTGTTAGAGTGCAGAGGGATGATGTTCCAAGGAGGGCGAGGGCTCGCCGTCGTGAGGAAAGTTCTCAGTCAAGTTATGATAGTGGGCCAAATACGTCGTCAGATGAGGAGTGGGTTAGTGACAGGGAGCATGGTACACGCCATCGTAAGGGTGATTCGGTTTTGCCGAAAATGCCAACTTTCAGTGGTGACAAAGCTAGTTGGAAGTCGTTCTACTTCCAGTTTAAACAGTTCAGCCATAACTACAGGTGGACAGATAATGCCAAATTGGAAAAGCTAAAAACATGTTTGAGGGATAAAGCTATCGACTTTGTTGAAAGTCTACCCACGAGAGTCCGTCATAATTATCGTGACCTTATTGCTGATCTGAAAAAGCGTTATGGTGCGAGAGATCCACCAGCAACGGTTAGGAAGGAAATGTACTGTGCTAAACAGACAGTAGATGAGCCTTTAGAGGATTTTGCGGATAGAGTTCTCCAGCTAGGTCAGGAAGGGTTTCCTGGTGCAGCTCGTGGTACACTACAAGGGGTAGCAGTCGATGTGTTCATTCGGGGTTTAGCTGATAAACATATAGCTGAAAAAGTTTTCGAGAAAGAACCTCGAACAGTTGAGAAAGCTTTACAACATGCAAAGCGTTCCATGTTTAACATGCGTTCTTTGGGCTATAAGACTAGTTTGTCAAGTAGACAGGTGTCATTTGAGGAGGTTGAAGGTCCTGCAGTGAGGAATGTAGGTACAACGAAGGATTCTGTTCAAGTTAGTGGCCGAGTGCTAGAAGATTTGATGAAACTCACCAAGGCACTAGCAGAAAAAATTGATAGCCGTCCTAGATCTCCATCGCCAGGATCCCGAGCAAATGTTACATGTTACACTTGTGGGAATAAGGGCCATTTTAGCCGCGAGTGCCCGAAACGTAGTGAAAAGGGGGTCATGGAGGAAAAACAGCAGTCTGGGAAAACACATCAAGACTTTGAGTGTTTTAAGTGCCATGAGCTAGGTCACATATCGAGAAATTGTCCTACATCTCGTAGTCCATCGCCAGCTAGGAAGTCAGACACCCCTCATAGTCCGTTAAAAGCTTAGGAGCTGGGTTTTCGGCCCAAAGTTCAGCTCCGAAGGGTGTTGAGGGCCGCAATGTCCATAACGTTAGCAGTGGTGAAATAAATGAACACTGGGGTTGGACCTTAGTCATTCCAGTGAAAGTTGAAGGCCAGAAAATTAATGCTGTGATAGACACTGCAGCTGAGGCAACCATAATCAATGAAAAATTCCTAAAAACGAAGTCTCTCGATACAAAGAGTAAAGAAGAAATAGGCATGACAGGAGCTTTTGGTGGTAAGACCAAGGGATATAAGCTTAGTAGTGTGAAATTAGAAGTGGGCAATCAGAAATTTAATTGGCCTATGATAACGGCAAACATTTCTGAAGATTTGCTGCTAGGTTCTGATTTCCTGAAGGCTCATAACTGCTCAATAAACATGGGGAATAATACCTTGGCAGTACAGGGAGAAGTTGTTCCAGCAATCCAGAAGAACAGCATGGCTGGTCAAATTATTTTAAAGCCAGTTCTATTGTCCAAGCGAACTGTCATACCACCTAATAGCATGAAAGTGGTAAAGGCCAAAATAGATAGTTTGCTAGGTAATGGATCACACATAGTGGAACCTGTTCTTAGTCAACCGGGGATTCTGATCCCTAGAGTTCTCCTTCAGGGTTCTGAAGTACATATCCGAGTCATAAATTGTAGCTTAGGTTATCGGACACTGAAGCGAGGCTGTCTTGTTGGTAATGCCATGCCGGTCAGTGAAATGCTGGACGCTCCTAGTATACAGTCAGGCAGGAGCTGGGCGTGTGAAAAGCAGAGTGCAGTATCGCAATCCGCCTCTCAAATGCCTGGGTCTTGTGTGGACACTAGTTTAGGTAAAGGGTATGCTTTGGAGGGGCGAGAGTCATGCTTGAGAAAAAGTCTGGTTAATCAGGAGGTAGTATCACCCCCCGGTTCTCAAGACTTGGACTTCAGTGTTGACGATCACCAAATTGAATCAATAGTTGTTAGGGAGATTGTAGTGCAGGAACTTCCGGCGCACATGGTTAATCTGTTTGACCGGAGTTCAATTAATTTGAATGAACAGCAGAGAAGTGAATTGAAAAGTTTCCTGATTGAGTTTGCTGATGTTTTTGCAAAAAGTGATCTTGACTTGGGTCATTTTGAGGTCATACAACACAAAATAGACACAGGACCAGAAAAACCTGTTAAGGAACGTATGCGTAGGACTCCCATAGGTTTTGAAAAAGAGGAGAAAGCGCACTTGGATAAAATGTTAGAGATAGGTGTAATACAACCCTCAGCATCTGAGTGGGCGTCAGCGCCTGTCTTGGTGAGAAAGAAAGATGGGTCAGTTAGGTATTGTATAGATTACCGCGGTCTAAACACCAAGACTATAAAGGATACCTACCCATTGCCTTTGATTGAGCAGTGCTTAGATTCACTTGGAGGTGTTGAATTTTTCTCAACATTGGATTTAGCTGCTGGATATTGGCAGATTAGTATTGATCCCAAGGATAGGCACAAAACCGCATTCATCACTAGATATGGGTTGTTTGAACATGTTCGCATGGGATTTGGGTTATGTAACGCACCAGCAACTTTTCAAAGAGCCATGAATTTTGTGCTGCACGGGCTTCAGTGGCAGGAAGCTCTAGCATATTTGGATGATGTTATTGTACTGGGTGACACCTTTTCGAAAGCTCTTGAGAATTTGAGAACCGTTCTTTTACGATTCCGTGAATACAACCTTCGTCTGAAACCCAAAAAGTGTGTGTTGTTCCAACATGAGGTAAATTTCTTGGGGAAGCATCTGAGTAAGGATGGAATAACTATGACGCATGAAAAGGTTGATGCAGTTTTGAATTGGTCAGAACCTACCTGTAGAAAGGAAGTAGAGTCGTATTTAGGGTTCATGAACTATAATCGTGAATTTCTGGAAGGTTTTGCAGAAATTTCAGCCTGTCTATATGGATTAACAGGTCCAAAAGCAAGGTTTAGATGGGATCTCGAACACCAGCAAGCTTTTGATTTACTCAAAATGAAGATAGCTGAATGTCCTACCTTAACTTTCCCTAATTCTTCAGATTTATTCATTCTGGATACTGATGCTTCAAATATTGCTGTAGGTGCTGTGTTGAGTCAAGTACAGGATGGTGTGGAAAAGCCAGTGTCCTTCGGAAGTAAAGTTTTGTCATCGGCTCAAAGAAAGTACTGTACCACGAGGAAAGAATTGTTAGCTATAATTGTTTTCACTCGTCAGTATAGACATTATTTGTTAGGCCGTAGATTCTGTGTTAGGACCGATCATCATAGTTTGGTTTGGTTACTTCGTTTTCGACAACCAGAGGGACAGCTCGCACGCTGGCTTGAGGAGCTTAGCCAGTTTGATATGTTTATCATACATCGTTCTGGAAAGAGACATTGTAACGCGGATGCTCCCACTAGGAGGCACGATCCGATAGACTATTGTGACTGCTATCGGGCAGGGGAAAGTCTTAGTGATCTTCCATGTGGCGGTTGTAGTTTCTGTACTAGAGTGCATACTCAATGGAAACGTTTTGAGATCGAGGTTGATGACGTTGTTCCTTTGGCAGTGCGTAATGTAGGAGTTTCTGACTTTTCAGACGGTAGTATACTGTCCGAAGATGAGGTGCTCACACATGGGTACTCGCCAGAAGAAATCAGTGATGCTCAAAAGTCAGATCCCAGTATTCGTCCAATTATGACCTGGTTAGCGTCGAGTCAAATACCGACAAAGGAGGATTTATTCCCTCATGGTGTTGCGACTAAATTTCTGTGGCTACACAAGGACCAACTTGAATTACGAGACGGTGTACTTTATTACCATTGGGTAGAGGGTAGTGATAATTCCACTAGGCTGAAGTTAGTGGTTCCCTTATCTTTAAGAGATCCGATCTTATTCCTTGTGCATGATGCAAAGACGGCAGGTCATTTTGGACAAAATAAGACCTTGAAACGACTTCGTGAAAATTTCTACTGGTATAAAATGAGAGTTGACTGTGATCTATATGTTAAAACTTGTTCCAAGTGTAATCAGAACAAAAAAGCAACTCGCAAACCGCGGGCCAGTTTAGGTTCCTTTTGTGCAGGGGTTCCTATGGAAAGAGTGCATATAGACATGCTAGGTCCGTTTGTGGTTAGTGATCGTGGGAATAAGTACATATTAGTAGTGGTAGATCAATTTACCAAGTGGATTGAATGTTATGCCGTGCAGGACCAGACTGCGGAAGTCGTAGCTCAAACTTTGGTAGATAATTTCTTTTCTCGTCTGGGAATTCCTGTGTTCATTCATTCAGATCAAGGCAGAAATTTCGAAGGAAGTTTGTTCCAGAACCTTTGTCGCATACTTGAAATTACTAAAACCAGAACCACCCCTTATCGTCCATGCTCTAATGGCCAAGTCGAGGTTTACAACAGGGTTATTTTGTCCTCCATTAGGTGTTACCTAGATGGCAAGCAGCAGGATTGGGACAAATATTTGCCACTGTTGGGTATGGCTATGAGAAGTATGGTTAACCGAAACACTGGTTATACCCCAAACTTTTTGATGCTGGGTAGGGAAGTGTCACTTCCAGCTGAGATGTTGGGTATTTCAAATGTGAATCTAGAAGGTGGTGATGTTGGTGTTTATCTGAAGGGTCTGTTACAAAATCTGACTAAAGCACATGACGTGGCGAGGAAGCATTTGCTAGGGAACCAGGAAAGACAGAAAAAGTATCATGAGGGCCAAGTAAATCAGAAGAAATATGAAAAGGGTGATTTAGTCTATAGGCTGGACCTAAGTCATAAAACTGGGGAAAGCTCTAAATTGAAGCCAATTTATGTAGGTCCCTTCCTAGTGACCAAGGTCGTCTCGCCTGTATTATATCGAATTGAGGACAGGCGCCGAAATTTCATTCTTCACCACGACAACCTTAAACTTTGTGCTGATCGGGATATTCCTTTGTGGATACGTAGGAAAAGGCATAGTCTTTTAGAACAAGATGTTGCTATTGATGTTCCGGAATCCGAAGCAGTTGTGGACAACATCACGGCTTTGGTTATGTCGGATTCCGAGGGATTAGCAAATTCCGAGGGATTAGCAAATTCCGGGGATTTAAATGAGACTATCCCATATGGACTTGGAAATCTCGATCAAGAGGATGAAGGTGATTATGATAGTACTGATGACAGTATTCCTGAATTTAGTGTGCAGACCAGGGTAGGAAGGAATGTTAAAAAACCTGCCTATTTGAGCGACTATGTGCCCTAGTTGTATGTAGAATTGAGCTTTCAGACAGTGGTATATTGTCCGACAGTTCACACTGATGTGTTATTTGGAATTTGTATATAACTGAATAAGGTAGGATTCTCAGACAGTGGTATATTGTCTGACATGTTCCTTGTATATATGATATTTCTCTCTCTTCGGTGGTGGCGTTAAGTTAGGAAAAGATTTGTTTGTTTCATGGTTTCTTTGGGGTGTTAATATTTGCTTATTACAGATCTTAGTATGGATTCCCAAGACGAAGCAAATTTTGTCCCTGATTACGAAGAGGAGGTAGAGGGGGAAGAGGTGAAACCTTTGCAGGTCGTGGAAGAGGAGGAGGCTGAGGTGGAGTCTTCGAAGAGGAAGGGGGAGGGGGCTTCCAAGAAAACGAAAAACAAGAAGAAAACTTGTCCTTTGTGCACCCAGTCAGCGGGAACGTCTATTAAAAGACATGCGCTACAGAAGCATTTGCCCTGGTATGTGCTCCCCGATAGGTCCTGTTTTATTTGTGAAACCAGCGAAGGAAGCATGAGTTTCGACCGGATGAAACACGGAGCAGGATCCAATCGCCATGACGATAACCCTGTCGACGGCTACTTTAGCGATCTTCATGTCGAGTTATGGTTAAAGCTTTTGTTTGGATTCTTTGAATTTCTTGAAGGTCAGCTGGGTATTCAGGGAGGTCATGAGGGGTTGTTGGAATATTCACAGGTTCATTTCCCCGTTACGCCAAAAAATTATCAGTTCTCGTCTGTTGATTTGGATATGGCAGCACTTTTTGACATGCGAACCGGCCAGGATGTTATTCCGCTGTATCAGATCAGCCCTCCCAACAAATTATCATCGCTCACGAACTGGCATGTCTTATTTGAACTTGTACAGCTGTTGCCAGACCCCGGTCTAGCCGTTTCTGTCTCGAGGCAGGGTCAAGTTAAAATTTTCCCGGATCCCCCGTTGCTTGCTATAGACGGACACTGTCACCTCGACCGGATGATGATTTCGAGCCGATATCGCGATCTGGCTCACGCTAAGAGTGTATGTCGGCAGAATTCCAATTTCCTCGACGTGGTTGCGTTTGTGGCGAGTTTGAATTTTCCCCACAGTCTCGGGATAATGTCAGTTGTGAATAAATCACCGGAGATAAGTGTTTCTGTTGGGGTTCACCCTCATGTGGCATCTAGTCCGTGTTCCGATCTTATTCGAGAGCTCCATCAGCTGGCTGATCACCCTAAGTGTGTAGCCATAGGTGAGGTCGGGATCGATTACTCCAGGCACCGCACGGATGAGCAGAAGGCGGCACAGGAAAGATATCTTAGAGAGGCTCTAGATCTTGCTAAGGTCAAAGTGCTCCCGGTTGTATTTCACTGCCGAGACAAGGAAGATTCTTGGGACGCTTATGACGACCTGTACCGTATCGCTACAGATGTTTTGCCCCAGGGATATCCTGTTTATATTCACTGTTTCTGTGGTTCCCTCGTGCTTTTCCATAAGTGGTCCCGGACCTTCAAATTGTTTATCGGGGTCGGTTCCAAGGTCTTCAGTCACCCCGACACAGCAGCTGTGGTTCAGCAGTGTGCGCTTGATCGCCTCATACTTGAAAGTGATGCCCCACTGCTGGCCACTGGTCCCTGGAGCCTGAAACCATTTGCCACTGAGGTAGCCCGGATCAAGCACCTCCCGTTGTCGTTGGTAGTTTGTCGGACTCGCCGGGCAGCTAGCCAGTTTTATCGGTTAGATTATTAGTCGGGTTGGGAAGCATGTGAATTAGGACGTAGTATACGACCCGGTTTACATGCGCTGTTAAGTGGAGTTGGGTTTTGGGTAGTTTTAAGTGTATTCCAAGTTAAGGTTTTTCCGGTTGGATAATTAATCTTCCCAAATTGTGGCTTCAGTTGTTTAGTGTTCGCGGTAGGCTTCCGGAATGCTGATCTTAGTTGTGTGTTTACTTGTGTGGCTGTGAGTGTGTTAGTGTGTATGAGAAGGCTCTACAGGTTGTTGTATACAACCCGTAGCCCTTCTGTGTGAAGTTCATCGTAAAAGCTGGTTTTAATATACATATCACACTATTTTTATCAAATCACCAAATAAATCCTTTCAACATGTTTAATATCAAGGGGGTTTCTTCAAAAAGGGGAAGTGTGTTGTAGATTTTGATCGTAAAAATGTCTATTATTTATGATGTCGGTGTGTAGTCAAGAAGTACAACCAGTCATCACGGAGTAGTCCGGAAACTGACGAACCTTGATTCGGCCGGGTTCGGCTATAACGAAGATCCCCGAGTGACTTGTTCACGCCTCAGTGAACCGGCCTGTGTGACTTGTCTCCACGTCGGTGAACACGCCGGTCAAGATAGGAGTGGTCATCTTGCAATAAATGTTCGGGGCGTCTATTCATCACGGGCAGATACTACAGAGAAATCCACGGGCAGACTTCGGCTACGGACGTGAGACGACTGGAGTTCCACGTGCGGACAGACTCGAGTCTACTAGCTGCCTGCTACTGCTAACCTGACAACGCTGTGTGTGTGTGAGGGAAACTGCACGGCGACTGACAAGCGTGAGTTACCTTTGTGTATTTTTCCCTTGAACTTGGTGTGCTTTGCGGCCCACCGTTCGGCCATATCGTAAAACCGCATGGCACAACAGTAGGCTGACACTTATTCCCCTGTTGACTGCCTCATTTTTGTTTGTGTTGGTGTTGTGTTTGGTTATTCTCAGTGCCTCAACCCCTAGTCTGAGATTCAGTAGCGCCCTCAGAATTGCCCGGTCATCGTCACTGACTGCTAGGCTCCTCAAACCGCAGTTCCACAGGTACGGTGACCGGCGCCACCAACAGTTTTTCTTGCCTCCATTGCAAACTATGCCAGTGTACCTGCATCCACTACAGTCTCCACTATAGCAGTCGAGTGTTGTACTCATAACTGCAGGCATCTTCTTGGCGATAGCATGCATGTCACCTGCATAATCCTGATGCATACGATTCATGATGGCATGACATCGCGTCTTCAGGTCCAGGCCCAGGATCTTTTGCTGTTCTTTCCGTCTTTCCGCACTGGACCCCGGGAACATGGCATCACTGAATTTGGCTTGAATGGTTTGACGGAACACTGACTGCCCCAGGTGAGTGGTGTCTGCCTGTCTTTCCACGTGGCAGCTGGGAAACTTGTTCTCCATGGCAGCTTTCACACCCTCAGCACCGCGGCCGTCTCCGTCAGTGGTCACGTACTGCACAAGCAAGCCGGAGTCAGCCAGGTCTTCAACAATGCTTTCACCAATGTGCCTCTCTGATAACGGATCATCAGGATTCACATTGGCTGTGCAGTCAGGATGACCTGGACACTGAACATTGAAGCCCCTATTGCGAAACCATGAACCAACCCAGCATAGCTTGTTGTCCATATGGACCCCAATGATTTGCTTCTGAGTGGTCTGATTTTCGACGGCGATACCAACTGCCTGCGAAGCATTCTGACCCATCTTGTGGCGGCTTCCGATTGTCGTGCTGTCATATCGAACATCAAAAGATATGTTTACCGCAGCATCTCGGTTCAGCCCTCGCAGCACGTTGATGTCACCAGCTTCACGTCGTCTTGCCCTCATGTCCCTCATATTCAAGGTTCGGATGGCCTTCCCTACGCTGTTCGACATGCGTTGCATAGCACTCAGTGCTGATGGCGGAGTATTGGTTGATGCAATCAACATGCGGGCTTTCGTATTGCTGATCGGAGTGTCTTGGAGACCAACTTGTAATCCAACATTGCATGAGGCACGTTTAGGCCCTCGCTTGTTGGATTTGACCTCTGTATACAACTTGAACATACCCGAGGTGTATGAGCAGTTGGCACAGGCCAATGACTGCTTCCAGCCGAGCCCCCGCTTTATCTCTCGGTCAACTTTCAGATATGGCCTGTCACATTCTCCTGTGTGTGTATGTTCAGTGAATGCCATGTTCCACATTTCAGCTGCCTTGTTGTTGTTGACCAGCCTCATTTCATCATTCTCTCCCTCTTCCGTCAGGTACGCGGTGGAGACATCTGGCTCCGTACTCTGACGCGGTCTCAACAGCATTGCCGGTCCTGGGCGGTTCTCGGCATCAGGCCCGTATAGTACTCCACCAGGTGACATCTTCGCTACACGCTGGAATACGCTACTGGTGAGTCGCTCAATTCTCCTGTTTTCACAGCTTTTGATCAGACTGTGAGCTGCCATCCTATGTCGCTTGGCCCGAACACCTTTCTTGAAATGACCCTTGTTAACAAGTTGGTGATGAGCTCTGGTGGTCATGTCTTTCCTGAACCTGCCATCTTTGTTCCTCGCCTTTACAATAGCTGATTTAGCCATATTGCTTAAATAATAATTTCACTTTGGTATCAAACACAAGTATCCTGATGTGGAGATTTAGTTGGAATGACTGTTTTTCACTTGTCCCATAGTACTGTATGTGTTAGGTTTGTCTGATTAATGATGTTTATCGTAAAGTGACAGATCTGGGACATGTACATGTTTTCTGTGTCCGATGTATATTGGCATTTCACATTGATCCAGAACCTAGAAAGCTGCTATTGTAATAATTTAAATATTGCAAGTTTGAAGTTCTCATGTTATGTACGGGTGCACTATGACGGACAAGCTCCAAATTTTCACTGTCAGGAAAAAAACTAAAATGCTTATATTTTTTTATTTTCACACAATATTCTGCATGTTCACTATCAGTGATACTTTTCGATGGTAAAATTATATAAAAAAAACTTTTTCGTGAAATCTGAGACCTTGCGTCGGAAGTTATTTCAGTTCAAATTCGGTAAGAAGTAGGCATTTTAGGGTAAAATAGGGCATGTTGTAAAATATTAATGATAATTACTGCAATTAAACAATCAACTAAAACATATAGTTATCATGAAGTGTTGATACCACAATGTGCTCAGGTAAAATAAAAATCATGAAATCTCAAAGCATCTGGATACATGACCAGGATGAATGTTGAGTATCAGTATGCCATATGTGGTGCTGCAGCATGCCGTCCCTTCCCTCATTCGCTCACGGTGCCTATACGACTATGTGTTTTGCACGTCGGGTCGATTCGATATCAAATTTTCGGTCTGACAATTCAATTGCCAATACAATAGTGATAAATAATAGCCATATTACATTTGTCATCTCTGTATGTTCAATACCTATTAGGGATCACACCACTATTGCGGAATAACACCACTCGTCGTGGGCTATAAATCGGCTTAAAGAAAGTAAATCTTGTGGAGAAAGGTGAGAAATGTCAGGGAAATGTGTGGGATATCAGTGTTTTCTGGTCAGAAATGTGTTGTGTGTTCAACTGTTGATCAGGCAAATGCAAATTTGTAATCTTTGGCTATAAAACAAAAATATAGAAATTTTGTAAACAAGCACCTTGCTTTTGTGTCAATGCGCGCCAGAAGACATGTGATTTGAACGGTACTGTCACTCGAGGGACATTTAAACAAATTTTCGACGGCGAATTTGCACGAATCTGATATTATTTTGTTCCAAGGTAATGATCTCGCTAATCATGTTATATGGAAGTTTTTTGTGGACTCGTTTTTTTTTAATATTTTTTTTCGTTATCATTGCCACCAATGCAGATCTTATTGTGGCGTGATGCCAGTATATAAGGCCCCAGTACCGTTCAATGAAGCGTGTCATTTGTGCGTACATGTCAACACGGAAACACTTGGGCTGTTGCCGCTAAAGCATATATCGATATACCTAAATGGGAACGCTAAAAAGGTGGATTTTGGTGGTATTACTGTACTATGAAATAATTTTACATATGTACTCCATTCCGTTTCAATGTACATTACCAACTTGTGTGATATGATGTATCAATCGTCCATACATACCACTTATTCGTTGGCACAGTTGACCACTACCGTTCATACAGTTGTATTTCGGGATGCTAACAGTAGCACCCCCGCCCCAAATACTATTACTGTGCGTACTATGTCTAGGCTGTGTATCTTTTATACAGTGCGATAGCATAATTATACAAATAATACTCACTGTCAATGATGTTTGTTAGAAAGTAGACTATGACTATAACCAATTACGGATACAATACATTTTGTACACTAAACACTGATTGGCAATGAAATGTATACATAATTGTCTAATCGCAAATCATAGTTGATGAGCTTTATTCTGGAAAGCGAAGCCTAAAGCCTAACAAATATTGCCCAACAATAGTAATCCCGCTAGATTACAACTCAAGCCTGTTGAGTTGTAATCCGACGGGAGAACATGGGCCAATTTCTCAATTGTGATGTACATTCTGTTATGAATCTGTGTGTGATACTTTATGTAAACAATTGACATGTCGAATATATCGTGTTTATTTATTTCCATTTCGGAGATAGATTTAGGCAATATGATGGTTTATGCATCATATTCTAACGATATAAAATATCTGCTGTTGACAAGCAGTATGGGGGATATGCATTCACCGGGAGTGCAGCGTGGTGTTGCAGCCCAGAGTATCGTGAGTTGAACTGGACTATACCACATGACGACAGGCGAGTTTTATATCGACCGGTTGCACTTTGTGAGCGGAGCTCTTTGGAGCAAACGCCGAGGGCGGCCGAAACTAGCCGATGGTACTTCGGAAATGTTCGGTAATCTCACGGGTGCAGTACCGCCTGGACACATGCGGTACATGTGCCGACATATATTTTTTTAAATCTCTCTTGTCTCCTTAAATACCATTAGTCCAGCTTTAATCTGATTCTCAATTCTGTAGAATGGTTATGGTACTTCTGCGATATATTTACCGGGTGAGACTTAAATAAATAAATGAATAAATACTTTTAGCATGTGAATCTATTTGAATCCTTGTTGAGTGAATTAAAACAGAAAAATCGGTACGGGAAGGCTTTAAATACATGTAACAGGAACATTGGAAACATTTGTAACTCTCCGAGCGTCTATTGTTTTAATTGAGCTATTCTACAGATGAATAAATAGCTTACAACTACTGGCATGCCAATTTGTATTGTCTAATTACCCTCATTACTCTATTGAAACACGACAAGATGCCTTTCCAATTTGTTGGCACGCGTACTTCACGAAAGAAGTGTTGTTCACTGAACAAGCGCTGTTCGAAATGTGAGGTCATAATCACGCAACTGGCACTCAAAGTAGCACAATTCTGCATAATTACAGGTGTAGATTTGAGTGTTTATCACTCGATCGTTCTTGTCTGCTCTGTTTGATAAGTGACGTCATGATTACGTCATTCCGTATAACAGTCTCCAGTCGCGGATACATCGAAAGGACTATTATGTTGTATATATATTTTCTATCCTGTTTCGCCATGAGTGATAATGTACGTGTACTTTGTGTGCCATATTGTGTGAATACTCAAATACACCGGTCGCCAGTAACATATATTTTATTAAATCTAGAACATTGAAATTAAATGCTAGTGCTTGTCATGTACACAGTCTGAGTTGACGAACCATGCTCTTGCTAAATATACACTTGCTATGCTGTTACACTGTAATTTTTTTGTATTATTAGTCAATGAAGTACAACATGGCCATAGCACACATCAGATACATAAACGATGGACAAACGAGTGCACATACATTATTTTTCAGGTCTCATGAATTCACTATGTGCTTTCAATGCATGATATGTATATGAGGCAAGGTTTATGAGAACATGTTCACTGGTTGATGACATAAGAGAAACGACTACAGAAAGAGAATTAACTGGTATATAACATGACAGTAAGTTGTGCCGTAGATGGTCATACAGAGGGCAGATCATGACAAAGTGATATTCATTTTCCAAGATTAATATATGTCTAGACTTAAGGCAATATTGACATGTCTATTCGAAATACCCCTGAATTTTTCCACAGCCAATCTGTGATTGGAACAGTGGAACCTGGACAAAGCTTTCCTGTGACTCATAATTTTAACACAGTGCAAATATTTTTCACTTATCAAATCAAACTTGAATGTACGATAAGTATCCAACTTGGGTTTGTCATGTATGTCATTAGACCTGAACTAGGCGAATCCGGTATTTGATACATTTATACATTTAAAGTACAGACAACGGAGTGCGTTCATTCTCCAAGAACTGCACAGTTTGTTGTATTTCGTGTAACTCCCAAAACATATTAACAAATTTTTTTCGAATTTCCTCGATATTCTTGCCCACTTCATATCTCCATACCTCTGAACCATATAGCAAAATAGGTATTATAAGTTTGTGAAATAATTTAAAATATAGTCGAAATGATAGAACACTGCATACTTTTCGAACACCATATATATCGTTTGCAACGCTCTGCCAGCTTGCTGAGCAACAGTCTGTAGAGCAACAGACCATTCAGAAGATGATGAAAACATCAAACCAAGATACTTGTAATATGTACAACATTTGATTTCATTATTATTATAAAAAAAAAATTTCATTCTTGCGAATAATACCACCATTTCGGAAAACCACTATATTACTTTTGAGATTTACAGTCAACATATATTTCTGACAAAATTCATATAGAACATTCAACTGTTTTTGCAGTTTACCAACCGTGTCGTTGAATAATGTGACATCATCTGCATACATTGAAAAATAAACAGACGGATAAGACTCATTTAAATATATCCCATCACAATTTACATTCACACATGGAAACCAATTCATTAATATACAATTTTGTCTTGTTCCAATACTACAATGAAAAAAGTTTGACAACCCTTCAGGCGTCTTGACACACGACTTCAGCTGTGAGTACATAGAACGTATAAATTGTTAGGAAATTTCCGTGCAGTCCATTGTTAATTAGTCTGTAGGTGACTGTGCGGTAGCGAATCGAACGCCCTTGAGAAATCGATGAAGCAACAATAAAATCTTCCGCCACGTTAATTGAGATATTCTCGAATAACACCATATAGAGTAAAAATATTGTCGATAGTAGAGCGACCACCTCTGTATGCAGCTTGACCTTCATCAAGGATTTCAGCCTCGCCAGCCCATTTAACCAAACAATTATTCAGTATTTTCGTAAATACATGTGACATACCTGTGACGTACCTTTCCAAGACTGCATAATAAAGATATACCTCTATATAGTGTTTTTACTTCCGCTCGCGAGCCTCTCTTGTGTAAAGGAGAGATAATGCCTTCTGACCACCGAGAAGGAAACACTCCAGAGACTAATATAGAATTGACAAGAATCATGCCTGATGCAAAGCACCAGATCTCCCAGGATGACAGAAGTCAAAAGCGCGATCATTTCTGTTTTCAATTTAATCCCATGCGCATATTATATAGGCCTACGATGTCCATGCCGGACGAATACGGATGTGAAAGCAATCGGTACGGTATAGTTCGTATGAACACTGATCGAGTACGCCCATAAGAATGTCGAGTTCCTGATCGAGTAGGCCCATTAAAAAAAAAAAAAAAAAAAAAAAAGCAAGGTGTCCATAAAATTCAGCACCGTTTTCTATTTGGCCCAAAATTCAATATATTCGTAAAGTTGTTTTCAATAATGTACAAATATGCGACAATATATCATATGAGAAGTTTCCGATAAATTTGAGTACCGTCGGTATATTCATAACCACTTAATTGTCAATGTTGAAGACGGCGGTTTTGAATTCGGAACCCATTCTGACTTTTACACATTGCCAATACCACGGTACTCAATCTTCCGCACTTTGCGAGCGAAAAATTAGCGACAAATTAGGACAGCGGAAAATAAATGCGTATGATTGTTAGAACTTAAGATGCAGTCAAAAAATGGAACGTAACAAACGTGCTAGTTTTACCGCTCCAAACAAGGAAAATTGTGCTAACAATGTGCTAAAAATATTTCTTCCATGTCCTCTCAGAGGCTCCGTAGTCGCCAGCTCGATGAGTGGATAACTCCTCTGGCGTCCCGCCTATGTACAAACCTAAGTTGAAAGTGTTTTGTTATTCCATTGTTGTTTTTGTTACATAAGATAAATGAATTCTGTTCTGTTCTGTTGAGTATTCTTGCTCTTCAACTTAATCCGATAACGTGTACTTGTGCTACAAGCATCGGGGTTCTTCATTGCATAGGTATTGATGAGTATTAAAGCTATAATCACTTTTAGAATTGACAAAATTTTTTCATTCTGCGATAGCTTTATTTTGTCTATAGGATGAGAAATCGTACAAATTTGGGTCTGAAAATGTGTATTATGTGCCTAAATTGAGTTTCCAAATCAAGATTCAAATTCGTGCGCATCATTTTTTTCCTCTAAGCGACCCGCTTGCGGGCGAGTTCTATACACAGTCTGATGATGTAATTGGTATTTGTCTAGATACTGTGGCAACCGGCAATGTAGGCAGGCCGATAATTCTCTATTCATTGTTTTTATGCACGATTAACGGCAATTTTCTGAGTATCTGTCAAGTTTGCGTGACAAACAAGAATGCTCAATTTGGCTGATTTTAAAATTGATTCTAACTTTAAGCTTTTTGCCTAATATACGATCAGTGATGTTGACGTATTATGTATTTGTATGTTAGCTTCACCAGAAGGAAGAGCACAACATAAAAATGTGTGTTAATATTTTAAATAGACAATACACGTTTTGTCCATAGCTACAAAACGACTATCAGTCTTGAAAGTCCAGCATATTGTCAAATACCTTCCGATATTGTTTTCAAAAGTGTTTTTTTATGTATTGTTGTATGAAGGCGTGTTAAATTAGTGAAGACGATGTTACGTCTGGAGGCCTATTACAATGCCCCAGCTGCTTTGTATATTTATACGACTCCTCCAATCTAAGTCGCCAAACAAGTAACACACTATGTATGCTATGGTTGTAGGCTGTTATCGGTTTATGACCAGTAGATTAGACACAGCATGTGAGATGCCGTTCTGGGGGCCAAGTACCTTGTTCTGTTCCGTAATATTACTCGTTTAATTCGTTCAATTACACTAAAAATGTAGCTTTTTAATCTTCATCGAATATAGATGAACAAGCAGCATACATTACTTGGGCCGCTCTGGGCTTGTACAACAGCAACACAAGTTGGAACTGGATCCTTTTATTCCACATCGAAGTGGCACTGTATGATAATACATGTACATACATTGGAACAGAATTTATCGCTAAACTGGGACCACAATACGATCTCAGTGATCCGTGATTATGAATGATACCGACAGTATAATATACTCTAGATAGATGACAGTCGTATAGTCCCCGTTCCCAAGCTACAGGACATAAGAGCGACCTCACTATTGAGGAAACATGTGTAAATGTAAGTAACTATAACTTCAAACCCGACTGATATCAGACACCGGACAATACTCATGATACTGCAGGCATGTAATGTCCTTCCTGGAATAAGTACAACATTAGCAGCACAAAACGTCAGCTGAATCCATGGAACAAACAACAAAATATCCTACAGCCACCCCTTATATCAGAATAGACGGTGAATGTTCTAAGTATTCTATCTCTATGAAATCTGCTCATTCAGATGACTGGTGCTCTTTGTTCAAGCAAAATTATTGTTATTCTCTGAGCTTTCCTGACCTCCCATAACCAGTTTGGGAGTCCTCTGGTCCTGCTGAACCACTTCCACTACGACTTGTGTTATCCAACATGTGACACACCCGAATCTGTCACTGGACTGGAGTTTTACCGCGTGGAATCTTGGCTGCACCTGTTGATAACAGTAACAATTTGTATGTTGTGTGTCATTGAGTTGTACATGTACATTTACTATACATGTATTGGTTACATTATTTAGTTACACGTCACACATGTACAGTATCAGTTATTCCATGTGCCAAGTCACCGCAGATTCCAGAGAATATTGTTGCTGTGATGTTGATACACAACGCACACAGGTCTATATGAATTTCGAATATACTTGGAATAATATCATGTTATTTAGATATCATATGTTCAATATCAGTGTGCCCAATATGAGAATCATCATTATTTCTTCTTGATGATAATAGTTACATATATCTGGCTGTGGTCATATCAATGCGTATCAAACACTCACCTGACACATCATACATCTGTAACCCACGGTCTGTAGCCACCACCAGACGGTGACCGTGGAGAGCCAGACTGTTCACCCACTCGCCTCCTGTCTCAATGAGCTTGTCCCCTCCCGTCCCGTCACACAGCCACACGGACCTGTCCACGCACCCGACCCACACACGGCCGGACGGGGCCGCGCACACCGCTCTGGGGTTCTCCAGGCCGGCAGGGTAACGGACGGTGGTGAGGTGTGACCCGTCTGTGCCGCGGTACTTCTTCACACCCTTCGGTTCACAGACGAGGATGTCACCGCTCGCTGACACGGACAGGCGGCCTGGGGGCGGGAACGACCCAGAGAGGGAGACAGAGGCAGATACACGCTGCTCCCAGACCTGGCCGGGGTCTGACACACCTCTGTACAGCCGAAGGAAATACCCGTTGTGCTGGTAATAATAATAATAATAATAATAATAATAATAATAATAATAATAATATATGATGGTTATAATTATTGGCGTGTGATTGTACTGAGTCTGTACACGTACGTGTATGTAGTAGACAGTCAGGTTAACCAATGTTGGAATGTATTGGAAGTAATGAAATTGACATGATTCGGCAAGGAAATAATTCTACATTAAAATATAAAATAAATTCTATAATACTAACAAAAATATTTAATATGCACATCACACTCACCTTTTCCACTATCACAGCCAGACGGCCCTGTGGTGTGACGCGGACTGAGAGAGGATCCCCGTCCACTGGGTTGTTGCTGTGTCGACGGTAGACCCCCGGGGCCTCGCGGTGGTATGCTGTCCACGAGTCCTGCGACATATAGTCTGTCTGTATTGGTACACCTTTAAGACTTTATAATCTTAATTTTACATCTTTATAATCTGACTGTATTGGTGGTAACAGATTGATACTTACAAAGTCCGCCACCACCGCCCACTCCCCGTCACCGGTACACGACACGAACATTGGCGTGAACATGCGTGTGGTGTCCAGTGACAGAGGGAGCGGCTCTCCCGTCACCGACACCCGTCTGACAGAGTGCAGTGTCGTGTAGAGGAGAGCCGCGTCCTCTCCCTCACTCTCCCAGCACACGTCCAGTACAGGCTGCCCCTCCTCACGGCTCCACACACGGACAGGGACCTGCGGAATACAAGTGTCATCACCACATCATACAGTCTGTTGAATAATGATCAAGAATGATTTTGTTTGTGTGATGGGGGTAGAATTGTTGGTGTAGTAAATGCTTTTAGCAGGTTTTATTTTAGTTTTATTTCATTTAGTATCTCATTGCACCTCAGTTTACCTCACTGTGCTACCAGTCATATACAACATCACAGGAATATTCATCTGATATATATTATTTTGGAATAATCTTAAAATTATCAAAATATTGTAACGGTTTTGGGGCGTACCCAAAGGTTTCCCCTAGGTATTATTGTAGTGTTTTGTGATATTATGGTTAAATAACCGTTTATTAGGGTGTATATGTGTTTAAAGGTTCATACGGTTCCGTATTGTTAATGTTTTAAAGGTTTTCCGTCTCGCAACTTAGTAATTTATGATGTTGGTAACGCCGGAGACGGATCCGGAGACGGAGACGGAACCGGACACGGAGCCGGAACAATGGAGTACAAAAACGTAATGACGTTATTTCCGGAAGGTCATGTGATCAGCCTCGTTTTCGGTTTAAAAGGTGACGTGTCAGCCACTGATTGGTTCTAGAGTGTTTTTAGAAATCCGGAAAATATCAGTGTTTTGGCGGACTATGACGTCACAATAGGTTGGTCACGTGACGTGGGTCTCAGGTCTATAAAAGCCCCCGCTTCACAGCGGACGGCGGAGTTGGTGTCCTGACGTCGACCTGTGCAGACCCCTTCTCCCATAGCAGAGTACTCCCTTGTTCCGGATAGAGTCATCCAGATGATAGCAGTTAAGTCTTCCGACTGTGAACTTGGAAAATAAACATGAAAACTTCAACCGAGTTGTTTTTCCGTGTTCGTTAGGGAACTGGAAGTTATAATAAAGTTAGTTTCCCGGAAAAGACAGTTATACGGAGTAAAGGGAGATAAGACTACAGTCGGTTAAGACCAAGTTGTAACGACGTCTTAGGGTGATCTAAGAACCCAGATCACCGAGGAAGGAGTCGGAGACGGAGACGGAGGTGGAAATCAACGGAGCAACTACGGAGGCGGTATCGGACGGAGCAGTTGCAGAGACGGGAACGACGAAGCAGTTGCAGAGGCGGTACCGGACGACGGAGTTGCAGAGGCAGTACCTGACGGAGCGGTTGCGGTAACCGGAAGTAGGAACACTTCCGAGATACTCCATTTCAGGTGCAGTCGCAGGTTGCGGTGAGGCGGAGCCAACCGGAGCAGATTGCAGTGCGGCGGAACCTGGCAGAGCGGTTGCAGTATTCGGAAACGGCAACGTTTCCGGATTCTTTATTCCAGGCGCAGTCGCAGTTTGCAGTAAGACGGAAAACGACGGAGCTGTTGCAGTAAAGCGGTTTCCCGACGGAGCAGTTGCAGTACCCGGAGACGGAAACGCCTCCGGATCCTTACTTTACAGGTGCAGTTGCAGATTAGCAGTCGGGCAACGGTTAAGAGGTCCATTCCAGACCACGCTACCAACCTTAGAGACTTCTAGCCGGAGTTCAACCGTACAACAGTAGCAGTTTCCCGGAGTTTTACCGTTTCAGCTCCGGTTAAACAACCACTCACCCACCTCCCTAGAAAATCGGTTCATCAAGACGTCACAGAAGGGTTCAAACCCGTTACAACTTTTTGGTGGCAGCGGTGGGATCATCTGCAGTATGACTACTAGACGGGGCAAATTGGCGGAACAGCAGCTGAAGGCAGCCGTGTCGGACACGGAGCAGCCTGTAGGAGCAGTAGGAGCTGAGCCGTTGCAGATGCCGGTTGCGGAAAAGGAAGCGGTTCGTCCTGCCGAGCGGAAGCTGTTGCAGCCGGAAATGCAGAAAGCAGTTGCAGACGAGCCCCTCCGGGTTCCTCAAGGAGAACAGCCTGCAGAGCAGTTAGCAGAGGCGGAAGTTAACTTTCCGGACCAGGCTGGCGATCGGGAACCGGATGCGGACCCGGAAGGCGGAGAGAACTTAGTCGACAACCTGACCAGATTATTGGCGACCCAAATGGAGGTGTTTCAGCAGCACCTGGCAGTAACCGGAAAGCAGCAGCAGGCAGAAGCAGTACAACAGCCAGCACCAAGGGCAGGAGTAGCCAGATTAATGACATACGACGGAACTGATCCGTGGCCGGAATATGAGGCTCACCTCCTTGAATACGCTCGGTACTACCGTTGGACAGCAGAGGAAAAGGCGCTGAACTTATGTGTCAGTTTGAGGGGTAACGCCCGCAGCATACTACTGGATCTGTCCGCGGAGCAGAGACGCAGCTTTGATACGGTTGTGGCGGCATTAAAACAGCAGTTTTGTCCGGGGGAGAAAACATTTGTTTTCCAGGCAGAATTGCAGACACGGAAATTGCAGCCGGAGGAGGAGCTGTCCGAGCTGGCCAGAGACATACGGAGCAAGACGCGGCTAGCTTACCCAAAAGCAGATCCGGCAACAACAGAAGTGCTCATGAAGATGCATTTCTGCAACAGCCTGACTAACCGAGATATGCGGTTGTCGGTATTGAAAAGCCACCCGGAAACGCTGTCGCAGGCCCTGGCTTTCGCTACCGAGTATGAGAGTATCATGAAAACGGACAACAGCAGACCAGCGGAGCGACACCGGACGAGGCAGCTGAACACGGAGCCGGAGTGGAGCCAGCAGGTGAACGAATTGCGGAAGCAAGCCGAGCAGACTCAGCAGCAGATGGCGGATCTGATGACTCAGGTCAAGGAAGCGGTTAGCCGACAGCAGCAGCAGCGCAGTTCCCGAGCGGATTTAGAATGTTTCAACTGTGGCCGGAAAGGGCATTTTGCCCGAGACTGTAGGCAGCCGAAGCAGCAGCAGCAGCGGCGTCAACCACAACAGCAGCAGTCGCCGCGACAACAGCAGCAGCAGCAGCAGCCGCAGCAGCAGCAGCAGCAGCAACAATTGCAGCAGCCACGACAGCAGCAGCAGCAGCCGGAAAACTAGAGCGGGTCGCGGAAAAGGGGAAATCCGGGACCCGGAAGAGAGGACACCCCCATAACAGGCAGGTGGTTCACGGACCCGGTCCCAGGGGCGAGGTGGGCATGTGTGTGACAGCCAGAGTATGCGGAGAGCCAGTAACGCTGATAATCGACACCGGCAGCACTGTCACAATGCTCAACCTACAAACCTGGGAACGGATCCGGAAACCCGGAATGAAGCTGAAGCGGTCGCCGATTCGTCTTTCAATGGTTGACGGAAGTAACATACGGACACATGGCCGGAAAGAACTTCCACTCAACATCGCAGGAGTAGCTGAGACCGTGACGTTCGAGATTGCAGACTGTGAAGACGAAGGAATACTGGGGATGGATTTCATCCGTTCCCGAGTATCCGGCATAAACTTCGACCGGATGACCATGCAGATGGGCAGCCAGGAGGTGTTCCTCACCATGTTCGAGCAGACCAGGGAGCCGTTTCCGATCAACGCTGTAGCAGATTACCAAATTCCGCCGGAAACGGAACAGCTGATTATAGGACAAGCAGAGAGTGTCCGTGAAGCAGAAGGAGTACTAGAAATGCCGCAGGAGCCTACGGAGAAAAGACCTTGGCTGATCGGGAGAACTTTATCCCGGATAAAGCAAGGAACAGTCCCGGTTCGAGTGATCAACGTGATGGCAGAGCCGGTAATCATCAAGAAAGGAGCGCAGTTGGCGACGATGACCACCTTAGCAGCCGGTTGCAGTGTTGTGCCGTTGGCGGAACGGAGCCGGAAGGTGCAGATTTCCACGGAGTCGGAGGCCGGGCGGAATTGGAGCGGGTACGAGAAGCTGCGGCAGTTAGCAGAGCAGACCCAGGATGCAGTGCCGAGTCATTTCCGCGAGAGAGTAACCGACCTCCTATTTCGGAATAAGCTGACCTTCAGTAATGATGCCGGAGAACTGGGGCAGACCAACGAGGTACAACATCAGATAAACACGGGCAGTCACCGGCCGATTAAGCAGCCAACCAGACGAATTCCGCCAGACAAGAGAGAGCTGGTGAGCAGTCTGATTCAGGAGATGAAAGACAAGAACGTCATTGAAGAAAGTAGCAGTCCGTGGGCTGCACCGATTGTCCTTGTGAAGAAAAAGGATGGGACCACCCGGTTCTGCGTCGATTACCGGCGGTTAAATGCAGTCACGGAGAAAGATGCTTATCCGTTGCCGAGAATAGACGACACCATAGCAGCCTGTGCAGACGCTAAATGGTTCTCCACTCTCGACCTGACCAGTGGCTACTGGCAGGTCGGGATGGATGAAGACGCCCGGAAAAAGTCGGCCTTCTGTGTTCCTGGCGGCCTTTACCAGTTCAAAGTGATGAGTTTCGGCTTGTGCAATGCTCCGGGTACGTTCGAGCGGTTGATGGAGAAGGTGCTAGGCGGTTTGTCCTGGAAGACCTGCCTCATATATCTGGACGACATCATAGTCTACAGCAAGACCCTGGAGGATCACATCCGTGATCTTCAGGAGGTGTTCAGCAAGCTGAGAGAGGCAGACCTAAAAGTCAAACCGTCAAAATGCAAGTTCTTCCAGCCGGAGGTGTCTTTCCTAGGTCACATAGTCGGCAGAGACGGTATCCGCACCGACCCGGCAAAAACGGAGGCAGTACGGAAGTGGCGGACACCCACCAACCTGACGGAGCTGCGCAGTTTTCTGGGACTTTGCTCCTATTACCGGAAGTTCGTGCCGAAGTTCTCCGAGATTGCAGCGCCGCTGAATCACTTGACGGAAAAAGGGGTGCCGTTCCGGTGGCAGACGGAGCAAGAACAGGCATTTGCAGAGCTGAAGAACCGCCTAGTATCGGCACCGATACTCGGGTACCCAAGGGAGCAAGGCCGATATATCCTGGACACGGACGCCAGTGACACCGGGCTGGGAGCAGTACTGTCACAGAAGCAGGGCAACCAGGAGCGGGTGATAACCTACTTGAGCCGCAGCCTAACCAAAGAAGAACGGAGATACTGTGTCACCCGGAAGGAGCTCCTGGCGGTTGTGTTTGCGGTACAGAAGAATAAGCAGTACTTGCTGGGACGACACTTCCTTCTTCGCACGGATCATGGCAGTCTGACCTGGCTTATGAATTTCAAGGAGCCCCAGGGGCAGGTAGCCCGGTGGATTGAGCTCCTGAGTGAGTTTCATTTCGACATCGAACATCGTCCGGGGCGAATCCATAATAATGCGGACGCCTTGTCCAGATCCCCATGCAGCCAATGCGGAAAAATCGACTGGAAACAAGCCAAGATAGATGCCTGGAACTACGGAGAAAGAATCCGGCAGACACGAAGTGAAGAAACTCCTCAGCCCAAGCCAAAGAAGGGGGGACGCCGGAAGCGGTCAAGGAGATCGGGCGGAGAAGCAGAACTGACGGAGGAAGCAGTCCCAAGGAAGGCGGTTGCAGTAGCGGAGAAAGCAGCGTCCCGGAAGCCGGTTGCGGTTGCGGTGACAGAGGAAGCAGTCCCAAGGAAGACGGTTACAGTAGCGGAGAAAGCAGCGTCCCGGAAGCCGGTTGCGGTTGCGGTGACAGAGGAAGCAGTCCCAAGGAAGGCGGTTGCAGTAGCGGAGAAAGCAGCGTCCCGGAAGCCGGTTGCGGTTGCGGTGACGGAGAAAGCAGCGTCCCGGAAGCCGGTTGCGGTTGCGGTGACGGAGAAAGCAGTGTCCCGGAAGCCGGTTGCGGTTGCGGTGACGGAGAAGGCAGTTCCAGGAGAAGCGGATGCGGTTGCAGAGCAGATTAGGCTGGCGGAAAATGCGGACCAGGATACTGTGCTGGGGCAGAAATATCGACCAGATGATTTGCAGAGAATGCAGCAAGCAGAACCTTGGTACTCACTGGTGACGTCGCTGATCGACGGGAGCGGTACAGCTGGCGGTGTAGACTTTTCCAGCATGAGCAGCGAGGAGAAAGTGCTGTACGGGATGCGGAAGACCTTGCTGAAAGTCGACGGAGTAGTCTACCGGAAATGGAGAACGGCAGAAGGAACCAGCCGAATGCAGTTAATAACCCCGAAGGAGCTGAGACAGGAGATTTTCCGTCTGGCCCACCAGAGCCGGACGGGAGGACACCTCGGAAGCAGAAGGATGGCGGCTAGCATTCGGAGGCGGTATTTCTGGCCGGCTATGATGCGGGACATAAAGCAGTGGGTGCTGAGCTGTGACGAATGTGCGTCAAGAAGTATGCAGAACTTGAAACGATCTCCGATGCAGAAATACCGGGTTGGAGCGCCCATGGAGAGGGTGGCAATGGACGTGATGGGTCCGTTACCTAAATCCACCCGGGGGAACCGGTACATCTTAGTAATCGGCGATTACTTCACCAAGTGGGTAGAGGCTTACCCGATGCCGAATCAGGAAGCGGTGACGGTTGCGGACATATTCGTCAACCAGTTTGCAGCGCGGTACGGTATCCCGATGGAGATACACACCGACCAAGGCAGAAATTTCGAGTCCGACTTGCTGAGAAATGTTTGCAGAATCCTGGGGATTCACAAGACACGGACAACCGCTTTCCGACCTCAGTCGGACGGTTTCATCGAGCGATTCAACCGGACGCTGCAGCAGATCTTGAGCCTGTACGTAAGCGAGCGGCAGACCAACTGGGATCAGCTAGTTCCGTTGGCGATGGCAGCTTACCGGAGTACCCCGCAGGAGACAACCGGGCAGAGTCCCAACTTGCTGATGCTGGGCAGAGAAGTCAACACTCCGGTAGAGTTACTGATTGGCAGACCGCCGGGAGAATCAACGGCAGAAGTAACAGAGTATGGCAGTCAGCTCCGGGAGCGACTAGAGGCGGTATACAAGGCGGTTCGAGCGAAATCTGGCAGAGAAATGGAACGGCAGAAGAAGCTGTACGACCGGAGGAAGGTCAACAATCAGTTCCAGCCAGGAGACCGAGTGTGGATGGCGGTCAAAACACGGAAGAAGGGCAAAGCTCCCAAGTTGCAGAGGAAGTGGAGCGGTCCAAAGCTAGTGCTGAGCAGATTTACCGACGTGACCTACGAGATTGCAGAGAGTGAAACTCGACAGAAGGTGGTTCACTTCGATTTGCTGAAACCGTATAATGGCGTCAAGCATCCGAGATGGATGAAGCGGAGAATGGCAGATTCCTGGAGGCAGACGGAGCCGCCGAAGCAGAGTAGTGTTCCGGAGACGGAACCGACGGTCTCTGAGTCGGATACGGACTCGGAGTAAAGCCGCAGAGGACGCAGAAATATTAGAAGACGGAGTGAGCTGTAGAGCAGGAGAAGGAGATAGCTGAGACCCTGGTAAAACGTTGAGTTCCGGCAGAGAGCGACCGCAAGAAGTCGAAGCAGCGAGCAAGTGCTGGTTCCGGAAACAGGGCGGAGAAAGGAAGCAGAGCGGAAAGCGGTGCAGAGACCGGATAGAGACATCCTTGAGGTTCTGACTGGTTGGAGCGCATAGTCAACCAGTCCAGGGTAGCGGCCAGGGGTCCAGAAGAACCTGGGTTAGCGGTCTAGTATCTCCAGAGAAGCAGCTACACGTCTTCCGTATTCAGAGAATTAAGACGGAAAAGTTTTCCGGCTGTAGACATCCAACCGGAGTTTCCACTTAGCAGAGACAGCAAACCGGCTGCAGATCGACAGAAGCGGTGAAACATCATTCCAGATAGGAAGGGCCCTCCTTCTGGACAAGAATGTATGCAGTTTCCAGTGTCGACAAGCAGTAATACCAGTGAGCAGATATGCAGTTGACGAAGCAGTACAGATGGCGGAAACGCCCAGCTTGCAGTCTAGATGTTCGTCTGAGAGGCAGATTCAACTGGCTGAGACTCTATTCAACCCTCCTGATGGCAGAGATACTTCAAAATTGCAGATACTTCGCTCGGAGAAGCAGTTGAAAGGGAGCCGGAAAAACCCGGAGAAGCCGGTTGAGCCGGAGACGGACACCTCTCGGTTAACGGTTGAGTTTTTGCATAATTGTGACGTCACTCCTGAGGCAGCCAATCAGCATGGAGCTTTTCAAATCACGTGAGCAGAAAGGGTATATAAGGGCCTTGAAATCGGGCTCTGACAGCAGTTGGAGAGCAGACCTCGAGCTGTGCACATCGCAGACAAAGTTTGGCGGAATCGAATCAAGTCCAGCATTTTCCGGTAGCAACAGATTTTGCAGTGAAAAACGACTAAGTGTTTCCCGGAAGACCACCAGTCCGGAGAAGCGGTGCAGAGGCGGCGCAGAAGCGGTGCAGTAAAAGCGGTGCAGTAGATCGACAATTTCAGTTTCCCGGTCTTCCGGAATGGCCTACTCGGCGTTCCTTGATAGACAAGATCGCGGCCGGAGCAGAGATTGGGCAACCCCGCAGCCACCGGATTATAGCCGGCTGCCACTGGATTATAGCCGGCTGTGTAAGCGGTGTGACCGGATGTTTGAGAGTGCGAGGGACCGGAGACGGCATGTGTGCCCAGCCCAGAGATTTCATTGCTGTTTGTGTGCCTTCTATGCCAACCGGGCGAACGACCTTAGGAGGCATCTCCGGGAGATGCACGGGTGGAAGTACCCTTCCGGGAACCGTCCTCCTCAGGACGAGGCCACCCTCAACCATGTGGGAACCTTTGATTCGGCCTGGCGGGGAACAGCAACGCAGTCCCGGCATAAGCGTTTCCGGCGATACTGCACCCGGTCACCAAGGGAGAATACAGTTCCGGGAACTTATGCGGACCAGCTTCCGTTTGGCCCTGACTGGGATGCCGGAGCAGCCGCCCCCATCGGACAACCGGAGCAGTTAGATCTCCCGGAATGGGTTCCGGATCCACAAGGCTGTCTCCGGGCCGCCGACGACGCTCCTCCGGAAAGCTGGGATCAGGAGATGGAGCTGATTGCAGAGGCGGTCAGAGCAGTTATGCCGGATCAAGCAGAGAAACCCGAAGAAGAAGATCAGCCGGTGGAAGACTGGGAGGCAGAGATCCGGGTGTGGGAATATCGACCACCTTCTCCCACTTCGAAGCCGGAGACGGATGAGTCGGAGTATGAGACGGCAGAGGAGGACTCCTGGACGGAAGCGAAGGCAGTGTGAAAAGTAGACGGAGGCGGTTGGCAGTATAGCGGTTGACGGAGGCGGTTGGCAGTTTGGCGGAGACGGAAGAAGCGGTGGCAGTTAGCAGCAACAACACGGAAAAAAAAAAAAAAAAAAAAAAAAAAAAAAAAAAAAAAAAAAAAAAAAAATTATTTATCCAAGAAGACCACCAGGAGGAGTTGCAGTTTGCTGAGCAGCCAATCATCAAGCAGATAAGCCGGTCACGTGACTTCCAGAGACTATAAAAGGGGCAGTTAGCTGTTACCGGATGCAGAAGGCAGTTTGCTGTAGCTGAGTCAACATCGACACAAAGCAGAGAATCAGAATGCCGAAAGTAAAGACAACACCCCGCAAGCCCCGCCCTCACCGGTGTGGAGACTGCAACCTAGAGTTCAAGAGCAAGCACACGTTGCTCCGGCATGTCACGGAGCAGCACACAAGTGAAGTCACCGTCTTCGCCTGTCCGCAGTGTGACCATTGGAGCAGGCGGAAAGAAGGAACACAGAAGCATCTGCAGTCCCGGCACGCAATGGACGCAAACCCGATTCGACTGAGGGTGGGCAGAGAGCAGTTTGAGGAGAAAAGCCTCCGGTCCAAGATGACCCCACGGAAAAGCAAGAAGCCGGTAACACGGCATGACCAGTTGTCGGATACGGAGTCGGAGTCGGGAGGTTCGGTTTCGTCCCGGACCCGGTACCGTTCCGGTACCCAGTCGGTGGCCGCACTAGCAGCCGACGTTTCGTCCACGGAGGCGGAGAGCAGTTCGGAAGAGGAAGCGGAGCTGAAAATCATGGCAAGTGAAGACGAGTTGCAGGAACCAGGAGACCCGAAGCCGGTTAAGCCGCCTGTGACCCGGAGTTCTTCCCGGAACACCTCCCGGAAAAACAGCCCTGACTCATCTCGAGGTACCGGAGCAGATCGAGACCGCGGAAAGAAGCGGAGTCGCAGCCGTTCGCCGGATAATTCCGGACGCCATCAACGCCGAGAATATAGGAAGGAGAGCCCGGAGCGAGCCAAGGACCGAAGCGGAGAACGTGGTCGAGAGGAGAAACGACACACCCCACCCAAGTCTTCCGGAGGCAGCGTCAAAGGAAAAGGGAAGGGGGTGTATGACTACAAGTTCCGGCTGTTGGAGGAAGGTTCCGGCGGAGCAACGGCAGAAGTGGGAGTGGCAGACATTGCGGAAATGCAGAGCCGAGACGATGAGGAAGACCTTTTCCGGAGTCCACCTCCGAGAACAACTAGCAGTGGCAGAGCAGTGAGCAGTGTGATTGTCCGGCCCGGAGGCGGAGCAGAAATCAGATCCAGCGGCCGAGCCGATAGCAGAGCAGATAGCCGAGTCGATAGCAGAGCAGATAGAGCAGATAGCAGAGCAGATAGCCGAGCGGACAGCAGACCCATTGGCAGATCGGGAGGCAGACCGGAGACCAAAACGGAAGGCGGAAACCGGAGCAGAGCTGGCAGTGAGACGGAGACCCGAGGATCCACGGAGCGAACTTTGCCGGCAACCATTCAAGCAGTAGCAGGAAGCAGAACCAGTTCAGCGGCTAGAGATGACGGAATGGAGTCTTCCGCGTCCGAACGAAGCCATGCGGACGTGCAGAGAGCCCGGAGGAGTATCCTGGTAGACCAAGCCAGAGCTACACCCGGAATCCTGTCTCCGGTGGAAACCCGACCTCGACAGTCTTCCAGTGAGCGGTCCGGAAGGAGCCAAGTCCGAGCACCAACCCAGAGTCCACCCTACACCTTCTACCCGTTTGGCGGTCCTTCAACTCAACCGTGTCCGTCCCATTGTTTCCCGGTGAATATTGGGGGACGGAGCGCTTCCGTCTTTGCACCCGCAGTCCCGGAGCACGCCAGATACTATGCAGTACGTTGGGGACCGGAGCAGTGGGGGCCAGCCGAGATGAGAGACTCCGGCGTCTACGTGGAGATCATGGAGCAGAGAGAGTCACCGTTTGGTCTCGTCCCGACCCGTCAGATCGTCCGGATTCCAGATTGGTCCATCCGAGACGAACGCCTCAGGAATGGGTTCTACGTCCCGCCTCAGTGGAGCCTCCATGATCCGGATCTTCTCCCGGTTGATGCCAGAGGGACAAGCTTCGGACGACCGTTGGTACCACAGACCTTTCCACCGCGTCCGCCGTCGGGGAGCAGTTCGCGCCGTGATACTGGTGGGCAGTAGTCGTCGCAAGTCGTCGCAAGTCGTCGCAAGTCAAGTCGGCGCAAGGAGAAGAAAGAAGAACCGTTTCCCGGATTCTAGTATAATTAAGAGTTAAAAAGTGGGAAACGGAACAAGCAAGATATCCGGGTACAGTGACGGTAAACTAGTTAAGAGATACCAGTACCCGGATCACGGAGACAAGTTGTGTTTGATTTTACGGACAGTTTAACGGTTGACAATTTGTATATATGTGATATCGTTCTGTTCGGGACGAACAGAGTCTAAGGAAGGGGGAGTGTAACGGTTTTGGGGCGTACCCAAAGGTTTCCCCTAGGTATTATTGTAGTGTTTTGTGATATTATGGTTAAATAACCGTTTATTAGGGTGTATATGTGTTTAAAGGTTCATACGGTTCCGTATTGTTAATGTTTTAAAGGTTTTCCGTCTCGCAACTTAGTAATTTATGATGTTGGTAACGCCGGAGACGGATCCGGAGACGGAGACGGAACCGGACACGGAGCCGGAACAATGGAGTACAAAAACGTAATGACGTTATTTCCGGAAGGTCATGTGATCAGCCTCGTTTTCGGTTTAAAAGGTGACGTGTCAGCCACTGATTGGTTCTAGAGTGTTTTTAGAAATCCGGAAAATATCAGTGTTTTGGCGGACTATGACGTCACAATAGGTTGGTCACGTGACGTGGGTCTCAGGTCTATAAAAGCCCCCGCTTCACAGCGGACGGCGGAGTTGGTGTCCTGACGTCGACCTGTGCAGACCCCTTCTCCCATAGCAGAGTACTCCCTTGTTCCGGATAGAGTCATCCAGATGATAGCAGTTAAGTCTTCCGACTGTGAACTTGGAAAATAAACATGAAAACTTCAACCGAGTTGTTTTTCCGTGTTCGTTAGGGAACTGGAAGTTATAATAAAGTTAGTTTCCCGGAAAAGACAGTTATACGGAGTAAAGGGAGATAAGACTACAGTCGGTTAAGACCAAGTTGTAACGACGTCTTAGGGTGATCTAAGAACCCAGATCACCGAGGAAGGAGTCGGAGACGGAGACGGAGGTGGAAATCAACGGAGCAACTACGGAGGCGGTATCGGACGGAGCAGTTGCAGAGACGGGAACGACGAAGCAGTTGCAGAGGCGGTACCGGACGACGGAGTTGCAGAGGCAGTACCTGACGGAGCGGTTGCGGTAACCGGAAGTAGGAACACTTCCGAGATACTCCATTTCAGGTGCAGTCGCAGGTTGCGGTGAGGCGGAGCCAACCGGAGCAGATTGCAGTGCGGCGGAACCTGGCAGAGCGGTTGCAGTATTCGGAAACGGCAACGTTTCCGGATTCTTTATTCCAGGCGCAGTCGCAGTTTGCAGTAAGACGGAAAACGACGGAGCTGTTGCAGTAAAGCGGTTTCCCGACGGAGCAGTTGCAGTACCCGGAGACGGAAACGCCTCCGGATCCTTACTTTACAGGTGCAGTTGCAGATTAGCAGTCGGGCAACGGTTAAGAGGTCCATTCCAGACCACGCTACCAACCTTAGAGACTTCTAGCCGGAGTTCAACCGTACAACAGTAGCAGTTTCCCGGAGTTTTACCGTTTCAGCTCCGGTTAAACAACCACTCACCCACCTCCCTAGAAAATCGGTTCATCAAGACGTCACAGAAGGGTTCAAACCCGTTACAATATGCATGATTCCGGTATATTATATGTTTATTGATACATGCTTTATTCATTAAGGACATTTGTCCATATACATACACAGCTATAACAACATGTTAGAAACTTGGGTGCATTATGATCCATGGTGAAGTCGAATACAGACAGCCTGATGTAAATTCGTTCAATGTCTATATTACTGTTCACCTTCTTGTGATTATTTCGATGTTTGGAATATTAAAGACAATTGGTACTATATCGGCCGAAAAAAAATCATTGATAGATTTCTTTCAAACTTTGCCGTACCTCATATCAACATGTGTGGAGTCCGAATATAGAACAAATTAGGGGTCACCGACTTAGTTTCTGAGATAAACGCTTGTTTTATTTTGTTGGGTATTTTAACGCAGCCGAACTTGCTAAAAGTGCACGTAATTTCGACCCTGTGTGACATGCATGTCAATATTGGAACGGGGAAGTGAAACTATTTGGAATAACGTATGCAGATAATCACAGACTGATGTTATTAGTGTAGTAATGATCATTTCATTTGGAGTAAAATGACTGATAAGTTAAGCAACTGTGGCACATAATGTCCCAGGGCCAAATAACGAGGGGCCAAAATGAACGGGCCAAATAACGCTTATTTCCGCTTCATTGTTGTTTTGATGGTGACCAATATTTTTCAAACAAAGTCGATTTTTCTATTTTTACTTATGGAGATTTAACATGGGAGGGTCATAGCCATGTTCAGACCTGCACTGGGACGGAGCCGACTGACCGGCACAGCACATTTTGATAGGAGCCATCTCAAAATGCCCAAAACACCATAACGCGTGTGACAATTGTATACGTTGTGATCAGTCTTTGTAATGTTTGTGATCCCTAATATATTCATTCATTCATTCACATGCGAACACTAGTGACATTATGTAGAATGTATTTTTTTAATTGCACATCGAACATTTTTAAATAGTTTTTGGTGACATTCATGATAAGGTCCCCAAGCCCCTATAGCTCATGACAGTTGACCATGATGTTAATAGCTCATGACCGGAGAGACATAGCAAATACACAGTCCGACAATAATTTGGTGATGTATGTGGTTAAGGTATATATCAACGGAAGGCATTGAAGTCTGTGGAACGAAAGAGTATAGTCTTTCCGGTATTACAAATTCTGTCACATAGCATGGAAAAGTCACATGGGTGTTGCTATGGGCAGAGAGCTCTTTCCTATGGGTCGTGAGTCTAGCCAGACCTCCCGAAATGACCAATCACGACAAACCTCATTCAGTACATGTAACGGCTGTTCGTTCATGTGCAGTCAACCACCCAGCGGCCCAAAACATGGCTATGGTCCTCCCATGTTAAATCTCCATAAGAAAATAGAAAAATCGACTTTGTTTAAAAAATATTGGTCACAAATTAATTCAGCCTGCAAAATCAGTTTGGTTTTGGTCCCGTTTTCACTTTAAATTTCACCGGAGAGGACAACGTGTTCAATTCTTTTCGGTGTATTCCAATATGTTGGCGAATATACTAAATGAACGGACATTAGTACCAGAGAGTGTAGAACAGAGAGGTTTCACTCTGCAAGTTTCTATTGTCTATCATTTTGTCTAGAGAGTGTAGAAAAGAGAGGTGTCACTCCGCTGGCACCATTTTGTATTTTGAACTGGTGGCACTCCTGGCGGATGGATGTGGTTTATGAATGAATTTGTTTACTACTATTACTACGACATGGATTTATGAATGAAAAAATATGTTAAAAAACGAAATGACGTAATTCACATTTGTCTCTGTGGACGACAAACTACAACACCCCCTCCAGCCGCCAGGATTACAGGGCTCCATGAGACAAAATGGTAGACAATGGAAATTTGCAGAGTGACACCTCTCTATTCTACACTCTCTGTTTTGTCTCATGGAGCCCTGCAATCCTGGTGGCTGGATGCGGTGTTGTTGTCTGTCGTCCTCAGGGACGATTGTGAATTACGTCATTTCGTTTTTTAACATATTTTTTTCATTCATAAATCCATGTCGTAGTAATAGTAGTAAACAAATTTATTCATAAAGCACATCCATCTGCCAGGAGTGCCACCAGTTCAAAATACAAAATGGTACCGGTTGAGTGAAACCTCTCTGTTAGTATCAATTATCTTTAAAAGTTACCATAACGATCAAACTGCTTCAAACTTTTACTTCAAACAAAGATTTTCCATGCCAAGATACACGGTCCTATACGTCTACGGCTATGTTCGTCAAAAACATGCGTCGTGCCTCCCATGCACCATGCATGTTTTCAGAAAAATAGCAGAGGTGCGATCAAAACAAACATTTTCAACCCAAAAGGAAGACTGTCGAGTTCTATTTTATAGCTATTAACCTAGTAGATATGTTATTCTATTAAGCCCCGCCAGCTTTCAGGCTGCACTGTGTGCCATTTCCACACAACATCGACAAGCCTATCACTTGCTGATTATTTTGCAAAAGCAAGTGAGCGAAAATTAGTCAATATAGTGACAATTACTCACATATTTGTCTGACAATCACTTATTGAACAAAGAGAACTCATTCCGCGACCTACTTATGTCACAATCACAAAGTTATCATAGAACAAAGTACAGCGAAACGCAAATACCAGCTGAATACTGGGATTGTGAAAATCTGCACGGCGCCAAAGGCCATGTTTTTGCGATGGCACCATGCATGCTCATCGCTACACGTATATAGAGATCTACATGTACATTCAGCCGTGAATGGTTCAAACCCAGCCCTTCAGGTCTGGACATTAACATTATGTAACAAAACCATGCAACTGCCGCGCTGAAACGTTCGTTAGGAACGGTCACGTGATCTACAAAGTCCACTTGCGAAGACACCGTTCGCGGAAGCATCGTTAGCGGAAGAACCGTTCGCGGAAGCACGATTGCGGAAGCATCATCAGCGGAAGCATCAGTCGCGGAAACACCGTTCGCGGAAGAGGAGCCTTCGCGGAAGAACCGTTCGCGGACGCAGTCTTCACCACGTGGAGAAGAGTGCGGAAGATACGTTCGCGGACGAAGATGCGCGCGCAGCCACCCTGGCTATATAAGGGAGAGCGGACGGCCGCTCTGAGAGCACTGCAACAGCGACATCGACCGTGGGGAGATCGTCACCGCCACAGCCAAGGGACTCGACGAACTCCATGCGGACGACTCCTTCTTCAGGGCCTTAGAGTCAACCGGGATTAGACCGACTACCTGGAGAAACCATTCGACTAAACGGGACGGGAAACTTCAACGGGAAGGGACACCGCCGGCTAAGAACTCTTTTTAGTTGTGCCCTCGTGCACTATTTATTTTTGAAATGTGATCATACAGTGCTCCATGTCTGAACTTCATATTTGTACGTCACGTGGGTGACCAGCCATACAATTGTAAGTTGATTTGATGTATATAAATCTTCAATTTATTTACATCTGAGTTGCTTCTTGCCTAAGTGAAGCCGGTAGGCTACGGAGTGATGATACACCAGCGTTGGGGAACGCCAGATTAGTGACGGCTCTCGAATCACAACGAGCGGGAGTTACAAAAGTCTATACGATCAGAGAAACCAGGTTTTTTGGGCCACACCGAAAACAAGTCATTACCAAACGTCACAACTTGGTGCCGTGACCAGGATTCGAACCTGGGTTTTCTCGGCATGCCCCAACCCTGTGGTCCGAGATCCAGACAAACAAATGCTAGCTGTCACGCGGGCTATGGCTACGAGAGGACGCCGGAATCCGATGGATGGAGCCCCGGAGACCGAGGTCCTGAATGGTTATTCCCAGGAGGACCTAGTGACCCTTCAACGAGCTGACCCTGAAGTTGGAGGCATCCTCGGGTGGAAGAATATTTTCACTGAGAGACCTGCATGGCCCGAAGTCAGAACAAAAAGTCAGCAAATGAAGACTCTGTGGCAACAGTGGGACCAGCTGGAGCTACGTGATGGGCTTCTGTACCGGCGGTACCAAGCGGCTTGCCAGAACGCACCAATCCATCAACTGGTCGTTCCACAGGTCCTGAGACGCGCCGTCATGAAGGAGGTCCACACCGGCAAGCTGATGAGCCACCAGGGAGTCACCAAAACAGTCCACCGACTAAAAGCGAGAATGTACTGGCCGGGTATGACGAAGGACGTGGAGCGTTGGTGCCGGGAGTGCCTGAAGTGTAGTGGGAGAAAGCCGCGACTGGGGCCCAAGTACCACCCCATGGGAAATCTACCGGTAGGCGATCGGCTAGAAAGGGTGGCCATGGACATTTTGGAGCCTGGAACGATCACCAATTCTGGGAACCGGTATATACTGGTCGTTGGTGATTATTTCACCAAGTGGACTGAGGCCTACGCTCTACCCAACCATGAGGCTCAGGCGGTGGCGGACGTCTTTGTGACTGAGTTCGTGTGCCGCCTGGGAATGCCAGCCAAGATACATACCGACCAGGGACGAGAGTTCGAGAGTAAGCTTTTCCTTGAGATGATCAAGATCCTAGGAGGGGAGAAGACTCGGACGACCCCTTATCACGCCAAATCAGACGGGATGGTCGAGCGATTCAACCAGACCCTGCTGAACCTTCTGGCCGTGGTCGTGGACGAGAACCATGACGACTGGGACGACCATCTGCCCTACGTGATGGCGACTTATAGAACATCAGTACACGAAAGCACCGGGTGTACACCATTTCGAATGATGATGGGATGGGAGGCAACCACCCCATTGGACCTGAGGTACCGGACGAAACCGGACGATTTGGGAGGACCAGTCCCCGAGTGTGCGTCCGAATACGTCGAATGGGTGAAGGAAGCCACCATACAAGCTCATGAGACTGCCCGAGAGTGCCTGAAAACGGCTACGGTGCGACAAAAGCGCCATCATGACGTGAAATCAGCCGCTCGACATTTTCCGGTGGGCACCTGGGTGATGTATTGGTACCCTCCAAAGGCTAGACCAAAACTAGGACTAGGGTGGACGGGACCTTATCTCGTTGTGAAGTCTCATCTCGGATGGAAGGTGTCCATACAAGATCGACCCGGTGGCAAGATTAAAGATGTCCACATTGACAATATAAAAAGGTGCCGGTTTACCCCTGAAACCGACGCCTGGATACCCAATCCGGACGATGTGACCCCAGTCCGGACCCCCAGTGATGACGAGGGACGAGTGGAAAACAGCGGGAATGCAGTCCAAACGATGTAAACGACGACGGGAGCGTTCGCGGAAGCAGCGTTCGCGGAAGCGGCGTTCGCGGAAGCAGCGTTCGCGGAAGTACCGTTCGCGGAAGCACGTTCGCGGAAGCAGCGTTCGCGGAGGAACTGTTCGCGGAAGCAAGCGAAAACGTTATTTCGTTCCACGACAATGCTTTTTCCCCCAGATCCCTGGTCCGCGCCTTTTCTATATAAGCAGGCCGGCCTACGATTCTGTCATCACTTCAACCATGAACACACCAACTCTGCAGATCATTGAGATACCCGCATTTGCAGACGAAGATTTCGGGGACGTTCCAGATTTCGACTTGGCTGACTTTCTGCCCCTTGAAGTCGACAAGATGAGCGACCCACCTACCAAGATAGACAAGCCTGACCGGAAGCGGGAGCACTCGAGGAGCCGGGAGCGTCGTGAGGAGCCCCGAGGAGGTCGACGGTCCCCTGCCCGGAAGTTGTCTACCGAGAGAGGGCGACGCTGGTGCAGCCCCTGCCGGATCCACGTGACGGCATCCAACTTTAGCCGACACGTGGCGACCAAACACACGCAGAAGGAGGGGCGGCACCTCTGCAAGATGTGCAGCCAGCGATTCGCCCGCCGAGCCGACAGAGACCGGCATGAGACGTCGCATGCCAGCGGCAACACCCTCAAGCCAGGGCGATGGAGGACGACGACCGACACGCCCGTGTCTGACCCCCGAGATGGTCCGGCTACTGTGTCTGCCCCTGAGCTGAAGACTGTCAGCTTTGCGGCCGGCGGGACGACCAGCTCCACGCCATCAAGCCCCCGGGAGGACGCCCCCAGGTCAGCAGACGCCCCAGACCCCGAGGACGACCCCCCGAATAGCGAAGAGGAACCGGAGTCTCAGCAGGAGCGGAGAGAGGCGGAATCCCCGGAGGCCCCCACCCCGGAGGACGACGGACCCCCCGTTCCCAGAGACTCGGCCCCTACCTACAAGCCCCTAGACCTGAGTTGGTACCTCAAGCCCGTTCCGGAGGAGGAGGACCAACTGCGACCGTATGTGGAGGGCCTGGGCAGAGCGGTCACTGCCGGAGAGAAGGCCCTGGAGGACCTGGCGTCCACGATAGCCATGGGACGACGCCACCTCACCCAAGCGGATGCTCGGCTCCAAGCCAAGGAGGAGCGGAGACAGCTCGAGGCCGAGGTGCTGCAGCTGCGAGGGGAGGCCTCTCAACGAGAGAAGAGCCACCGGAAGGAGCTGCGAGCCCACGTCCGAGAGACCAAGCTGCTCCGGGAACAGCTCCGAGCATACACAGACACTCGGGACAGGCTGGCGAAGACGTCCGAAAGCGAGGTGGATCGCCAGTGAAGTGGAGGGAGAGAGCCCTGTAAACAACAGACAGGCAGGAAAAGACGAAGAAGGAGGAAGAAGAGAAAAGAAGAGAGAGAAAGGATCAACGGGGACGTTGATCTCCAGAAAGGGTGGAGTTGTAACAAAACCATGCAACTGCCGCGCTGAAACGTTCGTTAGGAACGGTCACGTGATCTACAAAGTCCACTTGCGAAGACACCGTTCGCGGAAGAACCGTTCGCGGAAGCACGATTGCGGAAGCATCATCAGCGGAAGCATCGTTAGCGGAAGAACCGTTCGCGGAAGCACGATTGCGGAAGCATCATCAGCGGAAGCATCAGTCGCGGAAGCACCGTTCGCGGAAGAGGAGCCTTCGCGGAAGAACCGTTCGCGGACGCAGTCTTCACCACGTGGAGAAGAGTGCGGAAGATACGTTCGCGGACGAAGATGCGCGCGCAGCCACCCTGGCTATATAAGGGAGAGCGGACGGCCGCTCTGAGAGCACTGCAACAGCGACATCGACCGTGGGGAGATCGTCACCGCCACAGCCAAGGGACTCGACGAACTCCGTGCGGACGACTCCTTCTTCAGGGCCTTAGAGTCAACCGGGATTAGACCGACTACCTGGAGAAACCATTCGACTAAACGGGACGGGAAACTTCAACGGGAAGGGACAGAGAGACGCCGCCGGCTAAGAACTCTTTTTAGTTGTGCCCTCGTGCACTATTTATTTTTGAAATGTGATCATACAGTGCTCCATGTCTGAACTTCATATTTGTACGTCACGTGGGTGACCAGCCATACAATTGTAAGTTGATTTGATGTATATAAATCTTCAATTTATTTACATCTGAGTTGCTTCTTGCCTAAGTGAAGCCGGTAGGCTACGGAGTGATGATACACCAGCGTTGGGGAACGCCAGATTAGTGACGGCTCTCGAATCACAACGAGCGGGAGTTACAAAAGTCTATACGATCAGAGAAACCAGGTTTTTTGGGCCACACCGAAAACAAGTCATTACCAAACGTCACAATTATAATCAGGATTAACAGGAAGCAAAACCAGAAAGTTAATATTTTATCGAGATATTACGTATATTAGGCCTAATCGACGGCACGTGCGCGCCCCGGATCTCAAAAAGAGTCCCCGGATCTAACCCCGCAGTGGCTACCCACCTAGAAATCGGCGGTGGGCGGTTGGGAGTCCTGAACATTTATATTTACCTGCACAAATACAACATTATACAAATATTGACTTTTGCTGAGGTTGACACGTGATTATCTTCACTTGTTG
Organism: Terebella lapidaria; assembly: GCA_949152475.1. NCBI lineage: Eukaryota > Metazoa > Annelida > Polychaeta > Terebellida > Terebellidae > Terebella > Terebella lapidaria. Next base: position 34,247,849 of record OX424569.1, on the reverse strand, counting down.
GAAAGTTGTATTCACCGAGCTTGCGAGGTGAATACAACTTTCCAACAAGTGAAGATAATCACGTATCAACCGAAAGCTAAAATGTCAATATTTGTTTTATTATTAACTGTGTGGACAATTCAGTCCACACAGACTGAACTACTGCTGTAAGAACACATCGACCAAGACCACACATGGAAATAGCTACTCTCCAAGCGATTGATCGGGCGATGCGCGCCATCTGGCGAGGTCAGAAAAGGATCAACCAAAACTTATATTTACCTCTGACTAGGAAATATCACTTTCTCCAGAACATCTCTGACATGATATTGTAGTATCATTTTAGTCACGTGGCCCCATTTCAACCAATCACAAACAGGAATCTCATACAGTTAATAATAAATATTAAGATCGTCAATTATATTCTGATACATGGTAACTACAATGTGTAAATTTATAGGCACAAACAAACTTGTTGTTTTCTTCATCCTGTGATAATATGTAGCCCTACTTAGCCCTAGTAATTTAAAAACCGAACTTTGGTTATGTAATGGTTATGTTTGGTTATGTGAAATGTTCTTTGCCCTCTCTGAGAGCAAAAAACAGAAGTGGCCGTGGCGCAACGCACTAAGTCGTTCGCACGCTGCTGAAGGGAATTCAATGTTCGTCGTTGGCTGGTTCGAGCCCCGCTCTCGGCGATCAAAATTCACTCAGCGGATCAAGGGTTACCCTCACTTTTCAGTCCGTCGCGGACATTAATATGGTGACCAGGTGATACATTGTAGACTGCTGCACTCGGTGTATCGGCGGTTGTGAAGGGGCAGAAACGTAGTTCACTAGGCGTACCCGGATATGTCATGGGCCGCGCTACAAGTACCCATCAATGCAGCACACCAGAAAATCCCGTTCATACACTACATACATACACGGGAACCAAAAATATGCCAGGCGCTGCACTGCGGCGACGCGCCACCAATATATCGCGGACCAAAGTTGGTCGGATGGTGGTAAGGCAAGTTCCCTTACAGGGTTACGTCAGTATAATCTATCTAATCTATCTATCTATCTATTTGAATATTATTAAACATATCGGAACTATATGTTTACAAGTACAGAATTTTGGGTAAATGTATATTTAAAATATCCTCAAAATGCCATTTTCACAGGGGACAAAAACGATATCTATATGTATGTCTAGATAATAATAGCAGAATAATAGAACATACTGCCAAAACCGAAAGTATCTGCACTTATATATGTATATATATATACAAAATCGTTATAGTTTTGATATTGATCTACGTAGTCACACTTTTGAAAGAAATAAATGATTGCAGACTCGGAGCAAACTGATATTTTTATTTATGGCATACACCCCCGGGGCCGGTATTCCTTATTCTCCAGTAAACTCTCCACCTATAATAGTAAACGTAAGCCTACGTGTACCATCAGGGAATAATTTTTAAAATAATCAGAAAAATAAAACTGCTTTCTCGGGGTGAAAAATCGGGTTCGTCTCTTATACACTGCTTGTCCAGCTGTATACTATGGTATATAGGACGAACCGGTTCAGGAGAAGAAACTTGCGCATCTAATGAGCATGCGTGGTGCCACCGCGTGGTTGGTGCGGAGCATGGTAGGTGCCAAACACACATTTTTCAATAGGCTAATTCTCTCTCAATATTGCAGCAACAGCAATGAAATATTAACAGGCCATTAGTTATATTCTTATTCCGTTCATCGTACAATCAATATTCGCTCGACAAGTGAATATTTGATCAAATTGATAATTTTTTCAGTGGACTGAATCACTTTTCTCGAACAGTGCCCTGCTTCTTGTCGATGTTTTGAAATATTTACAGCACCTATGTGCATTGTAAACATGTATACCGACCAAGTAGATTCCATTTGAGATTAATATCTATATCACAATACAACACTGCATATTTAAACTATTGGAAACAACAATTTCCACCACACCGTTCACATCGCCGCCGTTTGTTGTTATTATTGACGAACATAGCCGTAGACGTATAGGACCGTGAGATAGCCAACTCACGTTATAACGTATTGCGACATAATGACGTAAACGCCATCTAGCGGGGTCTCTGTAACGGACACTGAATGGAATCTAAATTGATATCTCATTATCCAACAATATGTGTACGTATGAGCATCTGAACTATTTTATTTCCCTATATGTGTTTTTTGACATTAGAGCGTTGGGGGCGAAGCCCCCAACCCTCTACATGTCTATGTGCTGACTTTTTCATGGAGGTTTCATGCCAACCTATCGACGCACGTTTTGACATGTAAACGTTTAGATACCTACTTCAAGTGAGGATTTTCTTTGTCCTTGACATAAAATCTCTCGAATTGATGGGAAACTTTGACAATTCCACAGATATATGAGGCATGAATCGATGTGCTAGGTTTGAGAAAATAACGTAAATGTTCAAATTATCTAGAAACGTCCCAAAATGGCGGAGCCGATGGAAATTGACGTTCCCAGAATGCAAAGCAAATTTTACCACAATGATGCGTATTTTGAAACACAATTTCTGTTCAGCAGTTCGTGTATGCATACATGCATGTGTTTATTGTGGGCATCTGCGTGTGGACTTTTTTGGCGTTATGAAGTAAACACAGCGATTCGTCTGCGATGCCACGGCTACATTTACCGTAATTTGACGTATTTTATAACATGACAATTAAGCTGGTGTTCTGTGCTGGATTGCGAAGTCTTTTTATTCTTAACTGGTATTTTAATTTGCCCAGTAAAGGCATGTGTTAGGCTATATCTGATGTTATCAGATGCAGATATTCCTCATAGTTTCCAATGTTTTGAGGATATTTTAATGAGGTTCCATATCATTTTAGCAGGCATATCTGTTCCATTGATCGATTTTAAAATAAATGTTTACTTATTAGTAATATGAATGAAGTAGGCCATGTTTTTCATCCTAGTATACGGAAATGAATTGGAATCACATAGGGGATGAAATTATGGCTTCTTTTTTTTTTTGGGGGGGGGGGGGGGGGGTAGGCCTAACGTTGTGTAAGATATATTCAGCTGTCGTGGTGCTGATGATGTGCTCGAGCTCTAATGTCGTCTTCCGCAGTTTGCTGCATTTTCTTGTTTCGACTATCTGTGTTTTGTCGGTTTCACGATCAGGCGAATATCACGGAAAATAGCAATAGAACCTGACGCTACACTTGAGAATTGTCCTTATAATACTAGCAGATATGTATATAGTCAATGCTCTGCTTGTTCAGGCCTAATGTTATCACCTAGTGTAGGCTTCTTGCAATAAATAAAACATGGCAAAATTGTCTGCAACCGCTGGTTCACTTCCGATATCAAATGGGAACTCTGAAGTTATGTTCAATGTGCCTATACATAGACTGCAACTGCTATAAAATGACACTCTGAAATATTTACCTAATCAATATCTGGTATCGGAACGATAACTTCGTATTATCAAATGCAGTTATGACACCTTTCTTTTTGGATATTCGCATTTTTCTGAGAATGGCGGCCATTTCTAACGAAAAATGGCCAATTTTGGTCTTTGGCGGCCATTTTTTCAAAAACTGTCTGATCAGTTTTGAGATTTTTGTTTTGAAAGATTCCCCTTATTTTCCTCTATGGTCTGTCACTTCTTTTTTCACTTCTTTTGGTGACCTTGAACTTGACCTCAGATGACATTGAGTGATATATCTCAGTGTCACATCCAACAAGAAATGTGTAAATTTCGTCTATAGACGAAAGACTTGTAGATAGACCTTGTATTTGTATTTTGAACATACATGAATACAAGGTTATATGCTGCACACTTAATGATGACATTGAAATTCACGAAGATGACCTAGATTGGTCATATCTCACCTGTCATGTTTCAACTAAAATTGTCCGGTAACCTATCTTAGCTCTTGGGCTAATTTTTAAAATACCAGTAGGCCTAGGCCTATATATGTGTAAAGAAGTGAATTGCATGTTAAAACAATTCAACTTAATGAACCTAATGATTTTAATAGAATTATCATAGCTGTGAAAACATGGAACGGGATATATCATGACTGTACATCACTTGAACACGTTCATCCATTCATATAGTAGGCCTACCATTCGACATAACTGAATTCAAGCCAGATTCCAGGCTATATATTACTTATAAATACGGGTGTCGCACTGAATATATCTTTTGGTTAGCACATGTGCGCGCTCCTATTTATTCAAGCACGCACATGCACTTAAAAATATGAATAAAATAATGTTGTATCATTGAATTTGCATTCATACATTATAGGACTATGTTGTCTCTATATTCATTTAGCCAGTCGGTATGCTACTCAGTAGGCCTATATTCAAACCATATTCAAGGAGCGAATAGCCTTCCGAGTGCGGCTTTCATTTATGTAATGATGCAGTTTTAGGTTGGCAAATATGCGTGCAAAAGACGACTTTTGTCCTGAAAGTTCAGGGGAAACAACTGCAGGGATGCTGTCACTATTCCAGATTAACTCACAGGAAGGTTTTTTTTCATGATAGGCTTACGCTCGCCTTGCTCGATTCGCTCATTTACGTTTCCGAATGTGCTTTCCATCAATCCATGTGTTCAGTCAAAGCCAGGACAGATTAACTCAAAACCTTTCTTGAAGACATCGTACTGTTTGTTATCAATGGACAAAAATTTATCAGCGTTTCCAGTTGTCACTGATCTAGTGTGCGCTGAGTTGCATGCTTCATAGTTGGATGATTCACAGTTCGACGATGCTGTGATTTTCCTTGCCAAGTATCCATGCAGCGGCATAGAAGATATAGTTCTGCGTATTATCACTAAATTCAGCCATGGACTGAATGCCAGCAAGGTCAGAGTCTTCTCGTCTGATAGTAGTGGGCTGTTGAGGAGTAAGCTATCCCTGTATCCCCGTGTACACGTCACCGACTTTCAAAACGAACTTGTCAACATCTTGGACGCAGTTCGTGTTTGTCCGATGCGAAAAGGGGCGTCGACTAACTTGACCGACGATCTGGACGCGGCACAAACTGCTTTGCAATATATATATATTACGATTTTATCTAAATGTTGATTTGTTATTCTAGGCACTTTGAGTGGTAGTTTTATAATAAAAAAAAACAACAGAAAGCCGCCGTGGATCTTGAAGAAATGTTGGGAATTTTCTTCCTTCGCCACCCCAACACAATACAATAGTACTTCAAGATAAACGAAAACTTAGTACCCGTCTAGGATAACAGTAGCACCGCCATATCAGCATCACATGAAAACCTACAATATCCGAATCCACCCGTGTGCTAATCTATATTTTTTGTTGCCATACATTGTATCAAAATCTTTGATAGTATTGAGCACGTGTACCATCCTACAATTTGTCAGAAATATATCTACAAGTTTCAGGCACAAGATACTGAATACCAACGAAATAATGATGTTTCACTTCTGACTTCCGATATAAGAACAACAGTTATTCACCACATTTATAATCCATAGAATTATTAATATTTCGTAAATTGTTATTTATTCTCATCGTTGTTAAGAAAATCAAATAAACAGTGGGGGTCGTCGTGTTGGTTTTGTCACAATCATGGACTGAAACACGAACGCTCGGGCATCGGTTTCATAGTTTTTCGTTGACATTGCCGCGACATTTTGGAACGAAGTCTCACGATGAGAGGGCACACACACATGTTTGCAACACGCCCATTCCTGGACGAACTGACTTGAAAATTTGCTAGCATATTCAGGAGAGTAGACAGATCACACTGTTATAATAAAATATATGATTAAGTTGAACAATTCTGTACAACCCATGCCCTCACATGGTCGCTCTTCCATCACGTTGGATTTATCATGCAATAATCGTATAATATTCCCAGATGGTTGATGAATTATCACCCACAGGTAGAAATGTGTTCATCAGATTTCTTTCCAAATTTGTCTGATTGTCACGTGATATGTGTAGATTGAAACCGTTGATTAGAAAATAAGGGTCATCGCGTTGGATTCGTTGCAAAACACTTCTGAACGAAATTCAGCTAGCCTTCGAAATCCGCAATATTATTCATTTCAAAATGAATTAACAGCCCCAGAAAAAATTTCATACGGGAGAAACTTTCAAAATTTAGTCTACATGTCTAATGAATTGTACACATGGAATAAATGAAATAAAATATGGGGGTCACTGCGGTAGAATTTTCGCAATCAGCATTTCAATGCTGCATGTCGGGCTGAAATCGTGCGCCCATTTGCCGCCAAAACATCGTTTTACAGAGACCCCGTCGTGTGGCGCCACTGTTCAATTGGTCGCACGTAATGACGTGAGTTGGCTATCTTGGTATGGACACAGACATAGAAGAGGGTCTATGGTATGGAAAATCTTTGCTTCAAACTACAGTGTCAACTCGATTAGCGGTCCGAAAAATGGCGATATTCCACAATAAATGCTCTGTAGAACAGCAGTGGTTGATGCTATGAGCACCAGAATTTGTAGTTATACTGACATCATGATTGTTATGTGACAGGAAAATAATAAGAAACTAATACTAATATACTAATAATACTAATAATATTTACAGTCCTATTGATGTTCAAAGTACACAAGAAATATCAAATCTGGGACTGATCTTTTCTCGATAGGCGGACCGCTTTATTGTATTACATATGAAACGTCATAATGTTTTTGAACATAGCAATTCATATGCGGTCACCTGCGAGAGTCATCCGTGGGGGTAATACCTCATCGATATCGATATTTCCATTCATACCTGTTCATAAATCACATCATGGGTGCGCCGTGTATGAAAGGTTCTGAAAAATCCCATACGAGTGAGTTTGCCCAAATTATTCAGGGTTGTATTGGCATTTGGGCTCACCAACTCAGTTACGTAGTTACATACAAGATACATGTATGTTTGGTTTTGGACCCGCCACCCAAGCAGTTACCCAAACTGTGTACGGTGCATTCAGTATGTTTTAAAAAATTAATGCTTGAAAATCATTACAATATTTCATGTGATTACTGACAGGACTGAGAATCAAAGCGATGGTTAAAATAAAAATATGCGTGATCATGAAAGGATATCACTCTTATAAATAAAGACCGCGCTTCGTGGGAGAACTGACGTACGTTGAGCCCGAAGAAAATATCCGATGATAAAATATAATTCTTCGTGGTCTTCTAATCATGTCTTCTTCGTGTCGTGGGACATGTCCCAGTAAACCTGTGACACGGACGTGGGGGCACGGAACGACTGCTTATGTTTGTCGCTTTTGTGCTTTTATAACATAACTAAAAATTGATGTACAACAGGATCATCGATCAGTTTATTTGTGTGTTTATATCAAATTTATATCGATAAAGATGATTCATTTATTCTAGAGAGGTTATGTACTGTACATGTAATATTACTACAAATTATGTTCGTCTGTTTATTTGGTTGGACGGATTATTGAGACGCATCTGAGTATTGCATGTCTGTCACCAGGCCTACACTTTACGACTGGCTCTGTATGCCAACATTATTGCAGAGTTATTAAGCAGATTTTGATCTTTCCTCGGACCTTGACCTTGTTCAATATTGAGCTGTAAAATTTCACAGTATTGTTTCTATCATCCAGGCACATCTCTTGAACGAAAATGGGTCTAAACGATTGAAAACTAGCTTCACAATATATGACCTTGAGTCTCAGAACACTCAAAAGTCGTAAAATCGTTACCCCTAATTTTTCGACATAGGGTGATAATGGAGAATGTTTTGTCTTAATATGATAGAGAATTGGCCAAAGTAAAATACAAGAATAGTTGGAAAAATTAATATCAAGTAGAACCGGAGTTATAGCCAATTATGTGATTTTCACTTTTTCCGTTGCCATGACAACCATTTTTATTCGGTTTTGACAAAATTTGAAGGAGACCAAGTCAGATCGATAAGACCTTTTGTCTTTGAGTTATTAACGCAGACATTTGCACTGAAAAGTCACTGGCAAAAAATAACTGAAATCGTGAACCCGCAATTTTTAAACATCGGGCGATAATGAAGAATTTTCGTTGAAGGACCATCAGCTATACGCCATACAATCCGGAATTGGCCAAAGAAAAATACAAAAACAGTTTGAAAAAATAATATCAAGTAGAACCGAAGTTATAGACAATTATGTGATTTTCACTTTTTCATCCGTATGAATTTCACATCGATCAGACCAATTGTTTCCAAGCGCTAAAGAATGGTTGGAAAAATTACAATGTAATATCAAGTAGAACCGGAGTTATAGCCAATTATGTGATTTTCACTTTTCCCATTGCCTTGACAACCATTTTTATTCGGTTTTGACAAAATTTGAAGGAGACCGAGTCATCACCATAACGCTTCACTCCTATGAATTTCAGATCGATAAGACCTTTTGTTTTTGAGTTATCAGCGCAGACATTTGCACTGAAAAGGCGATGGCAAAAAATAACTGAAATCGTGAACCCCCAATTTTTCAACATCGGGTGATAATGGAGAATTTTCGTTGAAGGACCATCGGCTATACACCATACAATCCGGAATTGGCCAAAGAAAAATACAAAAACAGTTTGAAAAAATAATATCAAGTAGAACCGGAGTTATAGACAATTTTGTGATTTTCACTTGTTCATCCGTATAAATTTCACATCGATCAGACCAATTGTTTCCGAGTTATGAGCGCGGAGAGACAGACAGACAGACAAACAAAAAGGGAGACAGACCCAAACGCAATACCCACGCTCCCCTACGGGGGCGAGTGTAATTAATTTGTGATCTGAGGAAAGCATCACGTGCAATAAGGGACCAAGTGTCACTTGAGTACCTGTATTCCACACAAGCTTACTACTCCCCACTAAAAGCGAATGCAAAGTGGAAAATATGCCATGTGTATGTCTTATCCAGACAGTTCTGAGAAGACCTACAATCTGTCATTGAGTTAGCGCGAGAGGACAGAAGAGTTTGACGCATTCTTGATGCCCTCGCCAATGATGAAGCTCATGCATCACTTCCTCTAATTCTACCAACTGTATGGTAGACAATATTTTGCGATAAATTCGGGTATCCTGACAATCCTGTCACATAAATTTATTAGGGCATTTCGGCCCGAAATGCCCTTATGGTTTTGTCTGTTTTTTTTTGTTTTTTGTTTTTTTTACTTCTTTTTTTTTTCACTTTCCGCCGTTTTGGTTTCCGATCAATAACTCGGAAACGCCTCAACGGATCTTGTCCAAATTTACACCACTGGTCAGAAATATTACATGGAAGACCCCTATTGTTTTGGAGGCGGCTCCGGGGTCCGTGAGGCCCGTGAGGATGAAATCAAGGTTGATTTTGAGACTTGGTTTCCGAGCGATAACTCAAAAAGTATTCTATGCACGGGAGTTCATATACCACCAGGGAAGAACCCTATTGATTTTGGGATCAATCCGTCGAACGACCTCTGACCTAGAGCTCGGAAGAATTTTTGCTGATTCATCCTGGAGGCTTTCATGCATATCTCGGAAACGGTGCGTCGTAGAGCGAAACGGAGCTCAATTTCGGCCTCCTGGCACTAGACAAACTAGTCTAGGGGGTATTTTGGGTCGAGACGACCCCTGGTGTCAATTTTTTTTTCGCCGACTCACTAGACAAACCAGTCTAGGGGGTATCTTGGGTCGATACGACCCCTAGTGTTGAATTTTTTTTTACCGACTCGGCACTTCCTGTTTGGCCGTATCTCGGAAACGGTGTGTCGTAGAGCGAAACGGAGCTCAATTTCGGCCTCCTGGCACTAGACAAAGTAGTCTAGTGGGTATTTTGGGTCGAGACGACCCCTGGTGTCGAATTTATTTTCACCGACTCGGCACTTCCTGTTAGGCTGTATCTCGGAAATGGTGCGTCATAGAGCGAAACGGAGCTCAATTCCAGCCTCCTGGCACTAGACAAACTAGGCTTATGGGTATTTTGGGTCGAGATGACCCCTGGTGTCAAATTTATTTTTCGCTGAATCGGCACTTCCTGTTTGACCGTATCTCGGAAACGGTGCATCATACAGGGAAACGGAGCTCAATTCCGGGCTTCGGGCACTAGACAAACTAGTCTAGTGGGTATCCTGGGTCGAAACGACCCCTGGTATCGATTTTTTTTTTGCCGACTCGGCACTCCCTGTTTGACCGTATCTCGGAAACGGTGTGTCGTAGAGCGAAACGGAGTTCAATTTCGGCCTCCTGGCACTAGACAAACTAGTCTAGATGGTATCTTGGGTCGAGACGACCCCTGGTGTCGAATTCTTTTTCGCTGACTCGGCACTTCCTGTTTGGCCGTATCTTGGAAACGGTGCGTCATAGAGCGAAACAGAGCTCAACTCCGGCCTTCTGGTACTAGACAAACTAGTCTAGGGGTGTTTTGGGTCAAAACGACCCCTGGTGTCGAATTTATTTTTGCCGACTCGGCACGTCCTGTTTGGCCGTGTCTCGGAAATGATGCGTCGTAGAGCGAAACGGACCTCAATTCCGGCCTTCTGGCACTAGACAAACTAGTCTGGAGGGAATTTTGGGTCGAGACGACCCCTGGTGTTGAATTTATTTTCGCCGACTCGGCACTTCCTGTTTGACCGTATCTCGGAAACGGTGCATTGTAGAGCGAAACAGAGCTCAAAATTGGCCTCCTGGCACTAGACAAACTAGGCTTAGGGGTATTTTGGGTCGAGACGACCCCTGTTGTCAAACTTTTTTTCTGCCGACTCGGCACTTCCTGTTTGGCCGTATCTCGGAAACGATGAGTCGTAGAGCGAAACGGAGCTCAATTCCGGCCTTCTGGTACTAGACAAACTAGTCAAGGGAGTATCTTGGGCCGAGATGTCTTCTGGTGTCAAATTTTTTTTTCACCGACTCGGCACTTCCTGTTTGGCTGTATCTCGGAAACGGTGCGTCGTACAGCAAAACGGAGCTTAATTTCGGCCTCCTGGCACTAGACTAACTGGTCTAGAGGGTATCTTGGGTCGAGACAACTTCTGGTGTCGAATTTTTTTTCACCGACTCAGCACTTCCTGTTTGCCGTATCTCGGAAACGGTGCGTCGTAGAGCGAAACGCGAAGATGCCTAAGGGCGGGGTATGTCACTTAAACTTTGACCATAGACAGTTTCAGAGTCATCATGGTTCTAGACACGGTCTCCTAGGTATATGTTAGCTAGGAATAGAACTCACACGAAATGCCCCAAGTCTTCAGGCCTTGACGTCTAGTTGTATTGTTTTTTTTTTCAATTGCCATCTTCTCTGGGCATTGAGCGTGTTCCACGAGAAAAAGTGTAATTTTCAACCTATGTCTAACATTATCTTCAAAGGCTTAAGAGATATCAACTTCTTGAGTGATATATCCCGATGTGCCAAAGAATCAAAATGTGACACGTTACTGCTTTTGATTGTACAGTATTAGGCCGTGTTTTTTTTCCTTTGTTTCGCGTCAGCGGGCGGGTGAAAACAGCAATTACTTTGAGAAAAAACACAAACGGTCTTCTTTCCCCTCAAAAATGATGTTTTTCCAGCCCCAAAAACACAGAATTTCGTGAAGGATAGTAAATGGTTTCCATTTTGCTGTTTGCCTCTCTGTTATTATCGATAAAGTATTTAATACCTCAGCAAACGGTCGAATGCCATTTATTTTACATTTTTGGCATGAGTTACTTTGAAGAAAGATGGTATTGTCATGATAAACGTCTGGTTGACGGGAAACAAAAAAAAAAAACACAACATGGCCTTATGTGGCATCAACACACCGTACAACATTCAGATCAAATGTGATTCGGGTTTAGTATTGTAACGGATTTGGGGTGTTCCCAACCATTCCCCAAGGTATTTCGTACATTATTTCATGATACTATGGTTGGATAACAGATCATTAAAATGTAAATGTGTTTAAAAGTTCATACAGTTTCATATTGATGGTATTAGAGAGGTGTTCCGGCTTAGAACTTGGAATAATTTTTAGACGGTTGAGACGGAACCGCCGGACACCCTCACCGTTGAGCTGGAGACCCCGGAGTACAAAAACGTCAAACTACATAATTTTCGAAAGGTCATGTGATCAGCTTCATTTTCGGTTTCAGTGTTTTGTCGGTCTGTGACGTCACAATCGATTGGTCACGTGACACCAGGTCTGAGGTCTATAAAAGCCCTTGCTCCGGCGAGGAACACTGGAGTTGGTGTCCTGACGTCGACCTGTTCAGACGCTTCTCCCAGAGCAGAGTACTCCCGGGCTCCGGCTTAGGTCATGCAGATGATTACAATTTATGTCTTCCGACTGTACATTTAGGAAATAAACTTGAAAACATCATCAGGATTATTTTCCCGTGTTCCTGAAGAAATTTGAAGAATGATAAAGTAATGGTAATCGGTAAGATATACAAGTTAACAGTCGGTTAAGATAAAGCTGATAACGTCTGAGGGTGATCCAGAACCCAGATCATCCAAGAAGAAGACAGAGACGGAATCAATGGCACAGTTGAAGAGACGGAATCAACGGAGCAGTTGCAGAGACGGTACCTGATGGAGCAGTTGCAGTGAAGGAAACGACGGAGCAGTTGCAGAGACGGTACCTGAAGAAGCAGTTGCAGAGACAGAATTAACGGGGCAGTTGCAGAGACGCAAATGACAAAGCAGTTGCAGAGACGATACCTGACGGAGCAGTTGCAGTACGGAAGCTGAAACGCAACCGGAGTCTAAATTTCAGGTGCAGTTGCAGATTGCAGTCCGAAACGGTTGGAGGTCCATTCCAGATCACGCTACCAACCCTCAGAGACTTCTAGCCGTATTAACCGTGTAGCAGTAGTCCCGAATTTTCCGTCAACTCCGGTTGACCCCCAGATCTGTTACAGACGTAATAATCAACTTTTTGGTGGCAGCGGTGGGATTGTCTGCAGTATGATTACTAGGCGGGGCAGATTGGCGGAACAGCAGCTGAAGGCAGCCGTGTTGGACACAGAGCAGCCGGTGGGAGCAGTAGGAGCTGAGCAGTTGCAGTTGCCGGTTGCGGATAAAGAAGCAGTTCGACCTGCAGAGCAGAGGCTGATGCAGCCGGAAGAGCTTCCCCGAGAGCAGAAAGTGGTTGCAGAGGAGCCTCCACATGTCCTCCGACTGGTGCAGCCTGCGGAGCAGATTGCGGAAGTGGAAATTAATTCTCCAGATGAGGCAGGTGACCGTGAGCAGGAAGCAGAGCCGGAGGGGGTTGAAAATCTGGTCGATAACCTGACCAGACTCCTTGCAACACAAATGGAGGTATTCCAGCAGAATTTAGCGGTGATGGAAAAGCAGAGTCAAGCGTAGACATTACAGAGATTGGCGCCAAGAGCAGGAGTGGCTAGGCTGATGACCTACGACGGGTCCGATCCTTGGCCGGAGTACGAGGCACATCTCTTGGAGTATGCCTATTAGTAGCCTGAGTTAGCCTGAGGGGTAACACACGCAGTATTTGCAGCGCTGAAGCAGCAGTTCTGTCCGGGAGGAAAGACCTTTGATTTCCAGGCGGAGTTGCAGACCCGGAAGCTATTGCCAGAGGAGGAGCTGTCGGAGCTGGCTAGGGATATCCGCAGTAAAATTCGATTGGCATACCCCAAGGTAGATCCGGTGACGATGGAAGTGCTGATGAAGATGCACTTCTGTAACATCCTCACCAATAAGGACATGCGGTTGTCAGTGCTTAAGAGTCACCCGGAGATGCTGACGCAAGCCTTAGTGTTTGCGACGGAGTATGAAAGCATAATGAAGACAGACAGTAGCAGAACGGCAGAGCGGCATCAGGCGAGGCAGTTAAAAGCGGAACCAGAATGGGGTCAGCCGCTGGGAGAGCTGAAAAAGCAAGCAGAGAAGACGCAGCAGCAGCCAATGGACCTGATGGCTCAGGTCAAAGAGGCAGTCAGCAAGCAGAAACAGCAGCACGGACCCAGAGCAGATTTGGAGTGCTTCAACTGCGGCAGGAAGGGCCACTTTTGCCCGGGATTGCAGACTCCTGAGACAGCAGCAGCAACGGCAGCAGCCACAGCAGCAGCAGCAGCAGCAGGAAAACTAGTACGGGTACAGGAAGAATATGCGGAGAGCCAGTAACGCTGATAATCGACACCAGCAGCACAGTCACCATGCTTAACCATCGAACCTGGGAACGGATCTGTAAACTGGGAATGAAGATGAAGTGGTCTCCGATTTGCCTTTCCATGGTGGATGGTAGCAGTATCTGGACTTATGGCCGGAAAGAACTCCCACTCAACATCACTGGGGTAGCGGAAAACGTGACGATCGAGATAGTTGACTGTGAAAATGAGGAATACTAAGAATGGATTTTATCCATTCCCAAGTATCCGGAATCAACTTTGACCTGATGACCATGCAGATGGGCAGTCAGGAGGTGTTCCTCACTATGTTTGAGCAGTTGAGAGAGCCGTTTCCGATCAACGCTGTAGCAGACTATCAAAACTCCACAGCCCAAGCCAAGGAAGGGGGGTCGTCGGAGGCGGTCATGGAAATCTGCTGGTGAAGCAGACTTGGCAGAGACGACGGAGTCCTCCGTAAGGGTAGAGCGGAAGGAGGCCGGAAAATGCGATTGCAGTTGCAGGGAAAGCTGATGAGGGGAAGGCTGTTGCAGAGCAGAGTAAGCCGGCGGGTAATGCAGAAGCAGATACAGTGCTGGGGCAGAAGTATTACCCGGCCGACCTCCGGAAGATGCAGCAAGCAGAACCTTGGTACCCGATGGTAGCAGCCCTGATCGACGGAAGGGGTATGACTGATAACGTAGACTTCTCTAGTCTGAGCCCCGAAGAGAAAGTGCTGTTCAGAAGGCGGAAAACCTTGCTGAAAGCAGATGGAGTAGTCTACAGGAAGTAGAAAACAGCAGAAGGAACAAGTCGCATACAGTTGATTACACCAAAGGAGCTGAGGCAGGAGATCTTCCATCTGGCCCATCAGAGCCGGACGGGAGGACATTTTGGAAGCAGGCGGATGGCGGGCAGCATCCGGAGGCGGTATTTCTGGCCAGGGATGATGCGGGACATAAAGCAGTGGGTCCTGAGCTGCGACGAGTGTGCGTCAAGAAGCATGCAGAATTTAAGAAAGTCTCCGATGCAGGAGTACCTGGTAAGAGCACCGATGAAGCGGGTTGCTATGGACATTATGGGTCCGTTACCTAAATCTACCCGGGGGAACCGGTATATCCTGGTAGTGGGTGATTACTTTACCAAGTGGGTAGAGGCGTACCCCATGCCGAATCAGGAAGTGGTTACGGTTGCAGACATTTTCATCAACCAGTTTGCAGCACCATATGGCATTCCGATGGAGATCCATACTGACCAAGGCGGAAATGTCGAGTTGGACTTGCTGAAAAACGTTTGCAGAATCCTGGGGATGGCTTCATTGAGAGATTCAACCGGACGCTGCAGCAGATCCTGAGCCTGTATGTGAGTGAGCGGCAGACCAACTGGGATCAGCAAGTTCCGTTGGCAATGGCAGCTTACAGAAGTACCCCGCAGGAGACAACCGGACAGAGTCCCAATTTTCTGATGCTGGGCAGAGAAGTCAACATTCCAGTGGAGTTGCTGATTGACCGGCCTCTGGGCGAATCGACAGCAGAAGTAACAGAGTATGGCAGTCAGCTCTGGGAGCGACTGGAAGCAGTCTACAAGGCGGTTCGAGCGAAATCCGGCAGAGAGATGGAACGGTAGAAGAAGCTGTATGACCGGCGGAAGGTTGACAGTCAGTTCCAGCCGGGAAACCGAGTGTGGATGGCAGTTAAAACACGAAGGAAAGGAAAGGCACCCAAGTTGCAGAGGAAGTGGAGCGGTCCAAAGCTGGTGCTGAGCAGATTCACCGACGTGACCTAAGAGATTGCAGAGAGTGAAACTCGGCAGGAGGTGGTTCAGTTTGACTTGCTGAAACCTTATCACGGTGTCAAACATCCGAGATGAATGAAGCAGAGAATGGTGGTTTCCTGGAGGCAGGCGGAGTCGTCAAAGCAGAGAATTATTCCGGAAACGGAAATGACGGTCTCCGAGTCGGACACAGACTCGGAGTAAAGCCGCAGAAGACGGAGATATGCGGAGAGGCCGTGTGAGCTGCAGAGCAGAGGGTGGAGATAGCTGAGACCCTAGTAAAACGTTGAGTTCCGGCAGAATGCGACCGCTAGAGGATAGAACAGAATGCAGTGCTGATTCCGGAAGCGGAAAGCATGCAGAGCGGAATGCGGTGCAGAGACTGGATAGAAGACATCCTAGAGGTTCTGACTGGGTTGAGCTCATTGTCAACCAGTCAAGAATAGCGGCCAGGAGTCCAGAAGAACCTGGGTTAGCAGTCTAGTATCTTCAGAAAAGCAGGTACACGTCTCCCGTATCAAGAAAATTTAAACGGAAAAGTCTTCCGCCTGAGAACCTTCAGCAGGAGTTTCCACTAGCAGAGACAGCAAACCGGCTGCAGATTGACAGAAGCGGCGAAACATCACTCCAGATAGGAAGAGCCCTCCTTCTGGATGAGAATGTATGCAGTTTCCAGAGTCGGCAAGCAGTTATACCATTGAGCAGATATGCAGTTGGCAGAGCAGTGGTGATGGCGGAAACGCCCAACTTGCAGTCAAGATTTTCGCCTGGCAGGCAGATTCATCCGGTTGAGCCGGCAGAATTTGCCGATTGAGCCGGAGCCGGACACCTCCCGGTTAATGGTTGAGTTTTTGACTACTTGTGACGTCACTCCTGTAGCAGCCAATCAGCATAGAGCTTTCCCAGTCACGTGACTAGAAAGAGTGTAAAAGGGCCTTGAAAACGGGCTCTGGCAGCAGTTGGAGAGCAGACCTCGAGCTGTGCACATCAGTGTTGAAGTTTGACGAAATCGAATCAACTAGCAGACTTTTCCGGCAGAGCAGATTAGCAGAGAAAAATGCAAGTGTCACCCGGAATTGTGGAAACGGTTTAAACAAAACCACGACTTCTGTTCTCCGGCCTTCCGGATGGCAAACCAATTGCAATTAGGTGGCGGCCCTAACAGGACCGGTTTGGGCACCCGGAAGATAGAGCCATGGCGGTATTGCAGAAAGTGTGACCGAACCTTTGCGGATGAAGGGAGTAAGTGGCAGCATGCCTGTCCGGCGCAGAAGTACTACTACTGTCTTTGCGCCATGTATTTCAACCGGGCCTGTGATTTGCGGCGACACCTCCAGGAGGCTCACGGATGGTCCTACCCTTTAGAAAACCGTCCTCCTCAGGACGAATGGACACTTAGCCAAGTCGGAACGTTCGACTCCGCCAGGAGGGGAGCGGCTACCAAGGGCCATCAGGCTCGTGTCGACTGGTACAAGGACCTCCCTCCAAGACGACCTCCATCTCCTGTCCCGACGATCAGGCAGCTCGAGTACGGAACGGACTGGGATATCAGAGCAGGCGTTCCCAGTAGGCAGCCGGAGCCGTTTGAGATTCCTGAGTGGGTTCTGGACCGTAGGGGATGTCTACGGGCAGCAGCAGTTTCCCCTGCTGCTGCCCGGAGATTTTAGTGGAGCAGTGCGGTCCGATGCAGTTAAAGAACCAGGAAGACTGGGACACGAAAATTCTCGTCCGGGAATATCGTCCTCCGACTCCCACCCTTTCTTCGGATCTCTTGGACATGGAATCGGAGGCGACCGACTTTTGGACAGCTGACGAGGGCGAACCGTGAGAAGGCAGATGCAGTTGGCAGGGACGGACAGTGGTGGCAGTGACGGAGGCGGAATGGCAGTAGCAGAAAGCAGTGGCGGACAACAGTAGCGAAATAGCGGATAGCAGTAGCAGATAGCAGTGGCGGAAATATGTTATTCAAGACCTTGGTGTTTTCTGGGAAAGCGGACTTTGCAGGCGATCGCCACCAGAAGGAGTAGTGGTTTGCTGAGCAGCCAATCATCATGCAGAGAAGTACGTCACGTGACAATTTTGAACTATAAAAAGGGCCGACAGCAGTCTCCTCTTACCAGAAAGCAGTTTGCTGTGGCTGAGTCAACATCGACCCGGAGCAGAGAAACACTATGCCGAAAGTGAAGAAAACACCCCGCAAGCCCTGCTCGCACCAGTGTCTGGATTGCAATCAAAAATTCAAGAACAAGCACACGCTGCTCCGTCACATCACGGAGCAACATACGAGTGAAGTCACCATCTCTTCCTGTCCGCAGTGTGACCAGTGGAGCAGACGAAAGGAGGGGATTCAAAATCCACAGGCCCGTCACGGAATTGAAGCAAGTCCAATACGTCTCCGGGTTGGCAGTTCGAGGAGAAAGCCTCGAGGTCCAAAACGACTCCGCGGAAAATGAAGAAGACGCCAACTATGAGGTACGCGCAGCTGTCGGACACGGAATCGGAGTGAGGAGGTTCCGTTTCGTCCCAGACCCAGTACCGTTCTGGTACTCAGTCGGTTGCCACACTGGCAGCCGATGTTCCACAGAGGCGGGCAGCAGTTCGGACGAGGAGCCGGAGCTGAAATTCTTAGCAGATGAAGAAGACATGCAGGTACTGGAAGATACAGAGCCGGTAGGACCACCAGTCACCAGGAGCTCTTCCCGGACTTCCCGGAGTCCGGATTCATCCCGCAGAACCGGAGCAGACCATGATCGAAGCAGGAAGCAGTGCCACAGCCGTTCAGAGGAGCGTTCCGACCGACATCAACGCCGTGAGCACAAAAAGGAGAGTCCGGAGCACACGAAGGACCGTGGCGGAGAGCGGAGCCGAGCAAAGAAGCGGCATTCACCCCCAAAGTCTTCCGAGAACAGCGGCAAGGGGGAGAGCAAGGGAGTGTATGACTACAAGTTCCAGTTGTTGGAAGAGGGTTCCAGAAGAGCAACACCGGAGGTCAGAGTGACAAATATTGTGGAAATGCAGGGCAGAGATGGAGAAGGCAGCTTTCGGAGTCCGGTTCTGAAAACAAATAGCAGTGGCAGAGCTGTGAGCAGTGTAATCGTCAGACCCTGAGGCGGAGCGAAAAGCAGAGCCGGTAGCAGAGCAGGAGGCGGAGCAGAAAGCAGAGCTGGTAGCAGAGCAGGTAGCGGCATGGAGAGCAGAGCTGGCAGTGAGGCGGAGACCCGAGGATCTACGGAGAGGATGTTGCCGTCAACCATCCAAGCAGTGGCCGGAGGCAGAACAAGTACCGTGGTCCGTGATGACGGAATGGAGTTCTCCGCTTCCACGTCCGACCGAAGTCATGCGGATGTGCAGAGAACCCAGAGAAGCATCCTGATGGACCAAGCCAGGGCTACTCCGGAATCCTTTCCCTGGTGGAGACCCGCCCCGTCAGTCCTCCAGTGAGCGTTCCGGAAGGAGCCAGACAAGAGCCTCGACTCAGAGTCCACCCTACACCTTCTACCCGTTTGGCGGTCTTTCAACTCAACCTTGGCCGTCACACTGCTTTCCAGTGAACATCGGAGGAAGAAGTGCATCTGTCTTTGCACCTGAAGTCCCGGAGCATGCCAGGTACTAAGCTCTACGCATCTACGTAGAGGTCATGGAGCAGAGAGAGTCACCATTCGGTCTCTTCCCTGCGTGTCAAATCATCCGGATACAAGACTGGTCCATCCGGGACGAGTGGCTCCGGAACGGATTGATGCTCGCGGAACAAGCTACGGACGACCATTGGTTCCGCATACGATTCCGCCTCGTCTGCCGACAGGGAGCAGTTCGCGCCGTGATTCTGGTGGGCAGTAGTCGTCGCAAGTCGTCGCAAGTCATCGCAAGATGAAGAAAGAAGAACCGTTTCCCAGTGATCCTAGTATAGTTAAGAGTTATAAAAGGGAAACGGAGCAAGCAAGATATCCGGGTACAGTGACAGTAAAAATAGTTAAGAGATACAGAGTTTAAGGAAGGGGGAGTGTAACGGATTTGGGGTGTTCCCAACCGTTTCCCAAGGTATTTGGTACATTATTTCATGATATTACGGTTGAATAACAGATCATTAAAATGTTAATGTGTTCAACAGTTCATACGGTTTCATATTGATGGTATTAGAGAGGTGTTCCGGCTTAGAACTTGGAATAATTTTTAGACTGTTGGGACGGATACGCTGGACACCCTCACGGTTGTGCTGGAGACCCCGGAGTACAAAAACGTCAAACTACGTAATTTCCGAAAGGTCATGTGATCAGCCTCATTTTCGGTTTAAAAGGTGACGTGGCAGCCACTGATTGGTTCTAACATGTTTTTGGGAATTCCGGAAAAATCAGTGTTTTGTCGGTCTGTGACGTCACAATCGGTTGGTTACGTGACACCGGGTCTGAGATCTATAAAAGCCCTCGCTCCGGCGAGGATAACTGGAGTTGATGTCCTGACGTCGACCTGTTCAAACCCTTCTCCCAGAGCAGAGTACTCCCGGGCTCCGGCTTAGGTCATGCAGATGATTACAATTTATGTCTTCCGACTGTACACTCAGAAAATAAACTTGAAAACATCATCCGGATTATTTTTCCGTGTTCCTGAAGAAATTTGAAGAATGATAAAGTGATGGTAATCGGTAAAGAAAGAATTTTGGAGAACAGATATACAAGTTAACAGTCGGTTAAGATAAAGCTGATAACGTCTGAGGGTGATCCAGAACCCAGATCATCCGAGAAGAAGACGGAGACAGAATCAACGGCACAGTTGAAGAGATGGAATCAACGGAGCAGTAGCAGAGACGGTACCTGACGGAGCAGTTGCGGTGAAGGAAACGACGGAGCAGTTGCAGAGTTGCAGAGATGGAAATAACGGGGCAGTTGCAGAGACGGAAACGACAGAGCAGTTGCAGTACCGGAAGCGGAATCGCAACCGGAATCTAAATTTCAGTTGCAGTTGCAGATTGCAGTCGGAAACGATTGGAGGT
The DNA here is from genome assembly GCA_949152475.1 of Terebella lapidaria. Lineage (NCBI taxonomy): Eukaryota > Metazoa > Annelida > Polychaeta > Terebellida > Terebellidae > Terebella > Terebella lapidaria. The sequence continues at coordinate 34,227,022 of OX424569.1, read as the reverse complement.
CCATTCCAGACCACGCTACCAACCCTCAAATTTTCCGTCAACTCTGGTTGACCCCCAAACCCGTTACAGTATAGAACGTTTGTGAAAACAGTAGTATATCACAAGATGTAGTACAGTGATTGGTAAATATTGATCAGCGATAGACGTGGAATCAATACCCAGTATTAAGTATTCCGAGCAAACAAAACAGGGTCCGTTATCCAATCTCATAGTCCGAGGACAGAAAGTCATATCAGGCATACGAAGTGAGAGAAAACACAAAAATGACAGGGAAACTCATGAACCCCCCAAAATGGCCATTAGGAGGTGAAATCAGGTGTTCCGGAAAGAGTGAACATTTTCTGCCCCACTAGTGGCACCCGTCATGAATTCCCCAAAATTAACATGAAAATAGATCTAGTTGCATGGCAGATATGGATTTGCTGTATTTATCGACCAGATCATGATGACGTCCATAGAATTTCTTAAACGCAGCTATGAGTCTTGGTAAAACATATCCTTGTCGCAGCAGTTTAGAGACTAGCTGGGCACTTCGATAGACAAAGTCCTCATATTTGCAACTAGCTCTGGAATAGCGCATAAGTTGAGAAACAAACACACCATATGCCGGTGACATAGGAATGTTGCTGCTTAGAAAAGGGAAATTGATTATGGAAAATTTGAAATCATAACGTTTGTCATATAATCTAGTTGACAGGTCACAATCATTATCAATCTCCAACCTCAAGTCGAGATAGTTGGAAAAATTTGCGGAGTCTGTTGTATCCTTAATTTCAAGCTCCTTAGGATATATGACATCCAAATAATCACCAAACTTGGGATTATTTAGCGACAATACATCATCTATGTATCGTAAAATGAAATTAAAATTACATGTTAGTTTCTTAGAACCCTCTCGTTGTAAATGTTGGATAAAATCTGATTCATATGAGTATAAAACATGTCTGCCAATAATAGTGCACAGTTTGTACCCATGGTAATACCAATAGTTTGTTGAAATATTCGACCACCAAATTCCACAAAAATATTATCAATCAGAAAATTAACCATATTTACCACATCGATTTCCATGATTTCAGTAAAGTTGTATGGGGCATCAGTATGGGGCATCAGAAGTATACATTATACATACCTGCCTGATCTCAGCGACTTGCTTCCTGGAAGAATCATTATGAAAGTGATATATATTAATTACACATACATGAACAACTTTTCGATGAATTGATAAACAACTAAACGTCAAGGCCTAAAGATGCCTTGGAGGCATTTCGGTGTAGAGACTAACCCATAATATTTATGATATGCTTGCCACCGAGATCCCAAAGGAACAAACAAAATGACAACTCACAAAAAACATAGAGCAGTAGGGCTCTTCACTTGCAGGACCCAAGACAGTTATACATGTATGTAAGCTGAAGGCAATGTCCTGAAGCCATGATAATAATTGAACATCATTCACTCCTAAAACTTGTTCTAATTAAATCGATCGTGTTAGGGCCTAATATACAATGATATGAAACTAGAATGGAACTGACTAGTACTGTCAAAGATATTCTTTGCTTTCTTATCGGTTTCAGTTTATTGAGGTCAAAGGTCAAATTCAAGCACAAGAATATTCAGCATATATCATCTCCTATATAAGCAAGATATTAGCGATTTTGTGCTCTGACCTTGAAAATGAGGTCAAAGGTCAAGTTCATCGACATATTCAGCATACATCATTTCATATATGTTCACAATTGATTCCTAACCTGTAAAGTAGATGATAAATGAGATATTAGCCATTTTGTGCTCTGACCTTGAGAATGAGGTCAAAGGTCAAATTCAAGGTCAATGAAATATTCGACATACATCATTTCCTATATGTTTTAAATTGATTCCTAACCTGTAAAGTAGATAATGAATGCGATATTAGCCATTTTGTGCTCTGACCTTGAAAACGAGGTCAAAGGTCAAATTCATGGTCATCAGAATATTCGGCATACATCATTCCTATATGTCCACAATGGATTCCTAAGCTGTTAAGTTGATAATAAGCGAGATATTACCCATTTTGTGCTCTGACCTTGAGAATAAGGTCAAAGGTTAAGTTCAAGGTCATGAGAATATTCAACATATATCATTTTCTATGAGTCATCAATTGATTCATAAGCTGTGAAGTCGATAATAAGCGAGATATTAGCCATTTTGTGCTGTGACCTCAAAAATTGGGTCGAAGGTCAAATTCAAGGTCACGAGAGTAATCGGCATATATAATTTATGTAATCTGTCCCCGAGGATACCATCAACTCAGTAGCCTTCTGATTTTTGTTTCTATTGCAAAATATTGTACTTTACGTTTGTTATTGGCATCATCAAAATCTACTGTATTTGTGGTAATAGATTGATACTTACATTCCTATATAATATGTGCATAATTGATTCCTAATGTCAAACCCAATATTAAGTGAGATATTAGGAGAAATTTGTCCCCATTATAAAGCATAGGCTAATTTAACATGGAAAAGTCCTATCTGGGACCGGTTGAAAAAATCAAAATGGCTGCCACACACAGACCGACGATTCAAGGGCAACGAAACTTATACACATCAGGGGGAATCTTTTGAAACAAAAATCTCAAATCTGATCAACAGTTTTTGAGAAAATGGCCGCCAAATTTAAAAATTGGCCATTTTTCGACAAAATGGTCCCGCTATGGGTCCATAGAACATATTTTGTGAATTACAGCAATGTAAGTATCAATTATTATCAATTATCAATCATCAATTATCAATTATACAGCAATGTGAGTGTCAATTAACAGCAATATTCATCGATCAGATTTTTCTCAGCGTTTGACAACGCCGACACCGACGGATAGACGCCGGACACAACCATGGGTCCGTTAAGCTAAAAATTCAGGTCAAGGTCTGTATGATGCACATACAGACCTTATCATACAGACAGACATAAAGTCAAAGTTCATCCCTATGATCTCTATGATGCACTGTTTCCGAGATATTGATGAAAGCAAAAAGTGCCGACTCACTGAAAAAAAATAAAGTCAAGGTCAAAGGTCATCCCTAACACCCCTCAGACATGTTTGCCTATGGCGACGAGTCCGAAAATAATGTCCGTTCCACTCTGCGACACACTGTTTCCGAGATATCGACGAAGGGCGACGAGTCCGAAAATATCGTCTGCTTCGCTCTACGATGCACCATTTCCAAGATATCGGCGAATACGAAAAATGCCGAGTCAGCAAAAAAAAATTAAGTTAAAGGTCGAACGTCATCCCTAATACCTGGTAGACATGTTTGTCTAGAATGACAAGTCCGAAAATAACATCCGTTTCGCTCTATGGCGTACCGATTTCGAGGTATGCAGGAAGCCTCAAGGATGAATTAGCAAAAAATTATTTTGACCTCTAGGTCAAAGGTCGTTTGACGAATCGATCCCAAAATCAAAAGCGTTCTTTCCTGGTGGTATATGCAACTCCATGCAGAAGTCTGCAACTATTGCCTGAATACTTTTCAAGTTATAGTCTGGAAACCAAGTCTCAAAATCAGCCCTGATTTCATCCTCACGGACCTCACGGACCTCCGAGCTGGATCAAAAAGAGAAAGATTTCTTCCACATATCATTTCTGACTAATGGTGAAAATTTGGCAAGGATCCATTGAGGCAATCTGAAGTTATCGTCCGGAGACTAAAACGGCGGAAGAAGGAGAAAAAAAAAGAAAAAAAAATCTCCTAAAACCGTAAAGGTTTTCTGTCGAAATGCCTTAATTACTTCCACAAAATTACAAGTCGTGTATTTCAATTCACCCACTCCTTTACGAGCAGTGATTTTGCTGATTCATGTTAATATTTACTTACAGTTTGCCATGTGGATACAGATCGATGTTCATTCGGTCAGCGAGATCCTTGTCCAGATTGTCCTCCCGCAGGATGTCAACTCTGTGTATGCCCCGTGATGCCACTGCTATCATATGTTTTGTGAGCCTAGCTCGAACATCCTGTTGTGGCATTGGACTAGATTTGGGCATAATGAATACTATGACCTTTGATTCAAGACCACTGAAGTTCTTGAGCAGATCCACAATCATGCCCTCAACAGGATAGACTTCCGCACTTTGGATTTTGCTTCCAGGCTGGAATTGCTCAAACACATCCTTGAACATCGACACCTCCTCCAGACCTTGAGAGTCGTCCACCAACACAGCAATATCACTGTAGGAGCACTGCCACTGGCTGGTACTGAACGGCTGGGAAATCAAGTCTCTGATGTGTGTCAGAAGACTGTTATCTGGGCCGCGCTCCCTCAGCTTCGTGATATGCTTGACGTGAATGTCATTTCCCTCTATGTCACTGACACACTTGAGGTTATCATCTTCCTGTAGGTTTTTAACCTGAGCCTTCAGAAAGGATCCCACTATTTGTGAGTTCCGTTGGATCTCTTTCATGGTTGTTATCATGTAGTTGCTGTAGTTGCTGATGAGGTGTCTCACGAATTGTGATGATTCTTGAAGCTGATAATTCTGGAACCTGGAATCCTGGAAAACATAAAGATATTTGCCTGCAGTTGTGATTTGCCGACAGATTTCTGCAATGGTCTGACCGCTGTGTTGGTAGCAGTGGTTGTCGTCTATCACTATGTGAACCCTTCCCTTTATTTCTCCTCTCAGTAAGCTGAGAATATCCACACTCTCACTCGCAAGAAAGGCTTCCACTTTCCCTGAAGCTTGGACACGCTTGTTCAATGCCACTGATGCACTGATATAAGCAGATTTCCCCTTCCCCCTGTTCTCACATACGTGTTGAGCCAGCATAGTCTTGCCGCATCCGGGCGGACCCTCGATCACATTCAGGCGTGTTCCGGCAATGGCCAACAACGTGGATGTCTGCTCTGTAGATAGTGATGTGGCTGCTGCATGATGTACAGCATCACAGAAATGTGTCTGTACTTTGGTCAGAACCCTCCCTAATGCTGAAATAAGCCCAGCGGGTTCGAAAGTGTTTTTGAGCCATTTGTCATAGAAAGCAGGACTGACGTTGTGGTATTTACCGCTACTTAAGTCCAAAAACAGACAACAAAAATCAAGTGATGGAACTTTGTCAGTTAAGGTCAGATTTTGAAGAATTCTCTGCTTCATAACTCTCCCTAGGACCATGCCATATGCAATGAGAGCACGCTTGTTGGAACTGAAGCTGGCACATATGATGAACAGAACAGCTTTGGCAGTAGCTGTGAGTGTAAACAGATCCAAGGTGTGCTCTTGCGGTTTGAGGGGTGTAAGGCTGTGTTCAATACAGTTGTACAGACTTCTGTCAGCAATCCCAAACCCTTTTTGGTGTCCCAGTTCCGTGTTCACTTGGTTCATTACGAGAGTGTTGGTCAATTTCTCAATGTCCTCAGCTGGAGGTGTACAATGCAGTGGTCGTGTCATGTCGAACATTGTGTTTTTCCTCAGATGATGATCTGAGTACTCGGGTATGAATCCATGTAGCTCAGCATGTGAACTGTGTTCTCTGAAGGATATTTGCATCTCGTCTTCAAATATACTGGAAGCCTGTTCACTTGTTCCTGAGGAGCTCAAGGCTTGTGCAGCTGCCGTTTTGACTGTGGACGTTATGGGTTTGTCAGACAGTAGTGGCTGAAGTGGTAATGCACTCGATGCTGCAATCTGGTGTTTCTCTCGCCACTCGCTGAACTCGTACATGTGAACATCACCATCATCAGTGACCGTGAAGGATTCGGGTGGCCTCTCATACACACCCCCATGCACCTGTGCAACACGGATACATATCAGACACCGTCTTTTCCTGTGAGGACATGATTTACAGGGAGGACGGCAGTGATATGGTGGTGATCCTAGATGCAGGATGTCACAGGCCCAGTGAGTACCCTCGGATGGAACAACTGAGGGATTTCCCCAAACGCGCTTTGTGCCATTGGCGTCTTCTTCCAGAAGCTTGGCCAACTTTTCCTCGAAGTCAGCTTCCTCTGAGACATCAAGTTCTTGACCGACAATGATGTTCCCATGTCCAGAAGGATGCTCTTTAATTCCGAGTACGATCTCACCCCCTCCGCTCACATTCGCCATTCCCAGCAGTGTCTTCAATGTCCTTGGTTCTCCAAGCCTTTCTATCAATTTGTCTACAGTGTTGCAGGTATAAGACTTAAATTCCAGATTGTTGCTCTCTATCACAGGACATCTATTATTGTAGGTGTACCTGGTGTTCTGAGGGAATATTGTTGGAATACCTCCATCAACTCTCTGACTGACCACAGCCGAGATGTCACGCCAATGACCAACATAATTTGTGCTGGATTCAGCCCCTCTCGTGTGCATGTATGATTCTGTTGTGATGAAAACTGTTGATTTCCTAATCAGCATGAATAGATCGCCACTTTTCTCACTGAGTGATATACATTGATTGTAAATATGTTCTGGCATGAACTTGAGTATCTGATCTTTAAGACGATTTTGCCACTTGTCATACTGTTTACTGTCCAGTGGCATGCCTGGATCTATCTTGATGACGCCGCCGCTGGTGTTCAGTAGAGCTGATATCAGCTGATGGAGGTGCCTCCTCCCAGTGTCATCTGCTGCTCTGATGCGGAAGGTGTATTCCGGGTACTCTAGCTCATCAGCGGGTACTAGGTACCTGGTCAGGCCTGGTACGGGTGTTGTAGATGTGGCCATCTTCTGTGGTACAATCCCTGAATAGTAATATGAAAAATAAAACTTTAAATAGTAGATTTGTTGTTATAAATATGCTCAATTTTCGCCGAGACTTGGTTAATCTGTTTCATTTGAATGGGCACCTGCATAACTGACACACTGTACATGCTACAAACATTTTTCAGTTTCACTGGACAATATCTTACTTGTCAGTTGACAAGGGACTTATGGGGCTCGCAACATTTCCTAAAATGTTCTACGCTTGATGTTGGACATTGAGATTGAACATTGAACTTAGTTTTCATTTCCTGGAATACACTATATTTGTATATCATTAGATTCTCAGTATTTTTTGTTCAAAGGATCGGACATATTTTACGATGAACTTGTGGATAGATGGATTAACGGCATGCTGATGAGATATTAAAATCAACGGGCTGTGGAACCATAGATACGGTGATCTAAATATCACTGCCAAAATATTATGGAGAGTACTGGTTGAGAAGATATTAGATGGCTCTGATCTTTATATGAGTCGTTAATGGGGGTTATATAGATCAATAACGTGTGTTATATGGGTCAAAATTGTGAGTTATAAGATCAATAACGTGGGTTTCATGTGCCAAATATTATGAACATATTTTATTTTTGATGACAATAAGTGAGTTGTTGTATTGTGTTATGAAGGCTGAGACATATTAAACTATCTCAGAGATATTCCCTGGCGTCAAACATGTTTTAAAGACCTTCCGAATTGCCGTTTGTTATTCAGGTCACGTGGAATACGAATCACAAGAACACATAAGACTATTCAGTATCCTGTATAATAATATACATCAAAGGCAATCACCGATCTTTGTATACAATACTTTGCTCAGCTGATTGTAAAATGATCTATACATATATAGTGATGAAAATATTGTTCCCATGGGAATTAGTGACTAGTGGTGTAAAACACATGGAAAGTACAAACAAGATGTGCAGCTACGGTGAATGATGACACATTGGGCAACACCTTATACAAATTGACGAGCATGTCTGAATCATCACACAAGGGAAACATAGGTAACCCTGACACAATGGGTAAACGCTGAGATATAGGAGGACATATTATGTAAACGCCAAGACACCGAAAGACATGTTATGTAAACACCGACTCACTACAGGACACCTTGTGTAAACGCCAACACACTGGAGGACAATTTATGTAAACACCGTCACACTGAAAGACATATTATGTAAAAGCCGACACACTGGAGCACACCTTGTTTAAAGTGTGACATACTGGAGGACACCTTGTGTAAAGGGTGACACACTGAAGGACACCTTGTGTAAAGTGTGACATACTGAAGGACACCTTGTGTAAAGGGTGACATACTGGAGGACACTTTGTGTAAACACCGACACACTGGAGGACACCTTGTGTAAAGGGTGACACACTGAAGGACACCTTGTGAAAAGTGTGACATACTGGAGGACGCCTTGTTTAAAGTGTGACATACTGGAGGACACCTTGTGTAAAGCGTGACACACTGGAGGACACCTTGTGTAAAGTGTGACATACTGGAGGACGCCTTGTTTAAAGTGTGACATACTGGAGGACACCTTGTGTAAAGGGTGACACACTGGAGGACACCTTGTGCAAACGCCGACACTAGAGGACACCTTGTGTAAACACCAACACACTGGAAGACAACTTGTGCGAACGCCAACAAACTGAAGGACACCTTGTGTAAACGCCGACTCACTGGAAGACACCTTGTGTAAACGTCGACACACTGGAAGACATCTTGTGTAAACACCGACACACTGGAAGACACCTTGTGTAAACACCGACACACTGGAAGACACCTTGTGTAAACACCGACACACTGGAAGACACCTTGTGTAAACGTCGACACACTGGAAGACATCTTGTGTAAACACCGACACACTGGAAGACACCTTGTGTAAACACCGACACACTGGAAGACACCTTGTGTAAACACCGACACACTGGAAGACACCTTGTGTAAACGTCGACACACTGGAAGACACCTTGTGTAAATGCCGACACACTGGAGGACACCTTGTGTAAACACCAACACACTGGAAGACACCTTGTGTAAACGTCGACACACTGGAAGACACCTGGTGTAAACACCAACACACTGGAAGACACCTTGTGTAAACGTCGACACACTGGAAGACACCTTGTGTAAAGACCAACACACTGGAAGACACCTTGTGTAAACGCCAACAAACTGGAGGACACCTTGTGTAAACGCCGACACACTGGAAGACACCTTGTGTAAACGCCAACAAACTGGAGGACACCTTGTGTAAACGCCGACACACTGGAAGACACCTTGTGTAAACACCGACACACTGGAAGACACCTTGTGTAAACGCCAACAAACTGGAGGACACCTTGTGTAAACGCCGACACACTGGAAGACACCTTGTGTAAACACCAACACACTGGAGGACACCTTGTGTAAACGACGACACACTGGAATACACCTTGTGCGCGAGGACAAAAAAAATAACGCAAAACTTGTAGGCGATAAATTGTATGTGAAGGGCCGCCTCCAGCGCCAGTATCTTCCGCCATCCCTACCCACCCCAGACAGCTGTGATGAACGTGTTACTGAGATATCCCAATGCGACCGAACGGTAGAGGCCTCCGGTAGTATCTTCAGGGGCTATGCGGCGACAGTCAACACCTTGAAAGACATCAGCAATGTCTTAGCAGATGTGACGGCGGATCCAGTAGCCGCAGGTGCAACACACTTAATCTATGCGTTCCGTACAAGCTCAGGCCATGAAAACTTTGAGTCGGATGGGGATTTCGGGATCGGGTGGGAGCTCCTTCAAGAGATGCGAAGTCGCAAAATACTGAATGCCATCTGGATAGCGACCCGACACTGCGCACCTGATTTCCAACACATCGGGAACGACCGTTTCGACCACTCCGTTACTGTTTGCTCTCAAGCATATGAACAGCTATGAACATTAGATTGTTTGTGATTCCACGTAACCGTATAGACCTCATATTTGTCATGTCTCGGTACAAGACCTGTACTCCTTTACGTTTCTTTTTTGGCACAGTGTCTAACAAAAAGGAGCTAATCAAACCACGAGTGTGTTTTTCCACCGCGCACACCTGGTGCACGTAAAGCCTTAGCACAACGCACCCAAAGTCTTGGCACTAAGCACTGTCTTGTTGAACACACTATGAACATTGAAGAATGCGAAACTATAACGAATGAGAATACATTGAAGAATGAATGCGTATATTATGAAGTTGAAGAACTCTCTGGTGTGGAATTGAATAGAGGCTATAGTTTATGTGTACTCCACATAAACATTCATAGCATCCCGGCCAAACATGACGCTCTTAAAACTCTGCTTGCACGTCTCATTGCAGCAAACATGAAAGTTCATTTCATCTTATTGTGTGAAACCTTTCTGAAAAATGAAAATGCACACATGTACAATCTTGATGGCTATAATATGGTGTACAGAAATCGGAACGCAAACTCACGCGGAGGTGTTGCAATCTATATATGTAGCGATTTCAATTATCGTGAAATAGACGGAAATTCGTATAATTGGGATGCTGAATTCGAAAGTATCTTCGTAGACGTGAAAACACCGAGTATGAAGCTTATAATTGGTGAGGTGTATCGGGTCCCCAATACAAACGAGAAGATCTCGATTAGTAGGTACGAACACGTGGTCAGCTCCATAAAGAGCAGATATCCACACCATGACTTCATACTAGGAACGGACCAGAACTTTGATTTTGTCAAACTGAACGATCAGAGAAACACATCTGACTTGCTTGACATGTTTTATTCAGAAGGTTTATTTCCCACAATTGATAAACCGACCCATATAACTCACTCCACTGCAACTTGCATAGATAATATCTACGCAAAAATCAATGCCAATACACTGGGAAACTCGTTGTCAGGAATAATCATGAATGATATCTCAGACTCACACCTGCCTATCTTCTTATTGTTCGGAAATCCTACGCGACCTAGCAAACAAACTAAAGCCCCATTAACGTTCAATTGCCGAAAATTTGATTCGGTCACTATTGCTAATATACAAAATGATCTAACATATACGGATTGGAACGATCTCCGTACGCTATCAGTAAATGAAGCATATGATCTTTTCATACAGCGGTTGTGGAATACGATCAATCTATACGCACCAGAGAAGCAAGTTCGGATCCCCCAGAAACGAATATTGAGAGAACCCTGGTTAACTCCGGGTATACTCAAGTCTGCACGGAAGCGTGATAAATTATATAAGGAAAGTCTAGCCGCCAATAATGTTCAATCGCAAGAAAGGTATATTCGATACTGAAATACATGCAACAAAATGAAAAGGGGTGCAAAAGACATTTTCTACCAGGGCGAAATAGAAAAACATAAATCTGATATTAAAAAAACCTGGCATGTGTTGAATACCATAATTGGTCGCTCGTCCAATAAACTAGGTGTATCAGACACGTTCAAAATCGACAGGAAAGACTGCTCATAGCGGACGGGTTTTGTGACTTTTTCTCGAATATTGGTCCTGAGTATGCCTCGAAAATACCAGATACAGATGCCATGTATGACAAGTTTCTTATCAAGACTTCCGTTCAATCCTCCATATTTCTTGCTCCCTGTGATGAGGAGGAAATCAGTAAGACAATCGACAATTTTCAACCAAAAAAAAGTGCCGGGCATGATAACCTCAGTTTCGATCTTTCAAAAAAGTTAAAAACAAGCATATGTTTACCCATTTCCATTATCATCAATTCATCAATGGAAACGGGAACTGTTCCCCAAAATATGAAAATTGCGAAAGTAATTCCTATTTACAAGTCAAAAAGCAAAGAGCTATTCAACAATTATCGCCCCATTTCTCTGTTGCCCAATATTTCCAAAATACTAGAGAAAATCATCCACAAACGTACATATTTCTTCCTCCAGAGTCATGATATACTTCATGATTCCCAGTTTGGTTTCCGCCCAAAGCACAGCACCTTACATGCTGCGGCTCAATTCATACATCACACATTAACCCAATTTGAAAAAAAGACCCCGACTCTTGGAGTGTTCCTAGACCTGTCGAAGGCGTTCGACACTATTAATTACAACATACTTTTCAAGAAATTAGAACATTACGGAATAACGGGTTGTTCTTAACTGGTATAAAAATTATTTTTGTGACCGAACACAATTTGTGTCGTATAAATCTATGAACTCAAAGTTAAATGATTTAACATGCGGTGTCCCACAAGGTTCCATATTGGGACCTTTATTGTTCATAATATATTGCAATGATTTGCCATCCGCATTGACTAATTCCAAATGTATTTTGTACGCCGACGACGCGACTATTTACTACTCATCACAGAACATACATGAACTATATGGGGTATTGAACGAAGATTTAAAGACATTATCCAAGTGGTATATGGCAAACAAGCTCTCGTTGAATGCAAGTAAATCCTTTTATGTATTATTTTCGAAAAACTCTTTGGCATTTGACCGACGACTAAGCATTTCAATTGACAATGTAGAGGTAACTCGTGTATATAGTGTGAAATTCCTAGGAATTATGATAGACAGCAAATTGGACTGGAAAGACCACATATTATATTGCAAGAAGAAAACATCGAGCGGATTGTATGCTTTAAATGCCGCAAAAAACATACTGACGAAAACAAATTTACGTCTCCTGTACAATAGTCTGATCCATCCATACATAGCTTATGGAATCTTGCTGTGGGGATCGACATTTAAAAGCTATCTTCATCCCCTTGAAATCATTCAAAAGAAAGCAATTCGCATAATTACGCATTCAAAATACAATGAACACACTACCCCTCTCTTTTACCAAATGAAAATTCTCAAATTGCACGATCTGCACACTGTAGAATTAGCCAAATTTATGTACATGTACTCCAGATTAGAGCTGCCCCGAAACCTGACCAGCATATTTACTGCTAATCGTGACATTCACTCACACAACACCCGGCATTCCAATGACCCACACATGCCCAAAAGTAGGACCCACAATTTCACCAACAGCTTCATTTGCAAAGGCCCAAAAAACTGGCTGGATCTTGACGTCAGCATAAAAAACGCACCTAGCATTCATTCTTTCAAATGTAAAATGAAGAAATTATTATTTGCTGATTATGTCAATTAGGACAGTAAATCTTGTTCTAACAGACACATTATTATTTTGTTTGGCACATGGATCTTATCATTTCAACCCACTCACCATCGCTTCCATGGTTTTATTACAATAATTACTTTCGTGCTTTGTATGAATAATAACTTATTTGGATCTCATGGTTAGCCCCAACCCCACTCGCGGGGTCTACAGATATAAATCTCGGGGCTATCCACGTGTTTGTACATATAAAACTTGGTATAACAATTGCTGCAATATAACATGAAATCCATCATATGTACAAACTCGAAATAAAATACTACTACTACTACTACTTGTGTAAACACCGACACACTGGAGGACACCTTGTGTAAACGCCAACAAACTGGAGGACACCTTGTGTAAACGCCGACACACTGGAAGACACCTTGTGTAAACACCGACACACTGGAAGACACCTTGTGTAAACGCTAACACACTGGAGGACACCTTGTGTAAACACCGACACACTGGAAGACACCTTGTGTAAACGCTAACACACTGGAAGACACCTTGTGTAAACACCGACACACTGGAAGACACCTTGTGTAAACGCTAACACACTGGAGGACACCTTGTGTAAACACCGACACACTGGAAGACACTTTGTGTAAACGCTAACACACTGGAAGACACCTTGTGTAAACACCGACACACTGGAAGACACCTTGTGTAAACGCTAACACACTGGAGGACACCTTGTGTAAACACCAACACACTGGAAGACACCTGGTGTAAACGTCGACACACTGGAGGACACCTTGTGTAAATGCCGACACACTGAAGGACACCTTGTGCAAACGCCAACACACTGAAGGACACCTTGTGTAAACCCCGAGACACTGCAGGACACCTTGTGTAAACGCCAACACACTGCAGGGCACTTTATGTAAACACCCGACACACTGGAGGGCACCTTGTGTAAATGCCAACAAACTGCAGGACACCTTGTGTAAACGCCGTCACACTTTAGGACACCTTGTGTAGACGCCAACACACTGGAAGACACCTGGTGTAAACGCCGACACACTGGAGGGCACTTTGTGTAAACGCCAACACACTGGAGTACACATTGTGTAAACGCCGACACATTAGAGGACACCTTGTGTAAACACCGACAAACTGGAAGTGATATTGTGTAAACAACGACACACTGGAGGACACCTTGTGTAAACGCCGACGCACTGGAGGACACTTTGTGTAAACACTGACAAACTGGAAGTAATATTGTGTAAACACCGACACACTGGAGGACACCTTTTTGCAAACACTGACACACTGGGGGACAGCTTGTGTAAACGCTGACACATTGGTAGCCACCTGATGTAAACGTCGACACACAAAAAGAACACTTTGTGTGAACAACGACACACTAGAGGATACCTTGTGTAACACACTAGAGGACGCCTTGTGTAACACACTAGAGGACACCTTGTGTAACACACTAGAGGACACCTTGTGTAACACACTAGAGGACGCCTTGTGTAACACACTAGAGGACAGTAACACACTAGAGGACACCTTGTGTAACACACTAGAGGACACCTTGTGTAACACACTAGAGGATACCTTGTGTAACACACTAGAGGACACCTTGTGTAACACACTAGAGGACGCCTTGTGTAACACACTAGAGGACGCCTTGTGTAACACACTAGAGGACGCCTTGTGTAACACACTAGAGGACGCCTTGTGTAACACACTAGAGGACGCCTTGTGTAACACACTAGAGGACGCCTTGTGTAACACACTAGAGGACGCCTTGTGTAACACACTAGAGGACACCTTGTGTAACACACTAGAGGATACCTTGTGTAACACACTAGAGGACACCTTGTGTAACACACTAGAGGACGCCTTGTGTAACACACTAGAGGACGCCTTGTGTAACACACTAGAGGACACCTTGTGTAACACACTAGAGGACACCTTGTGTAACACACTAGAGGACGCCTTGTGTAACACACTAGAGGACGCCTTGTGTAACACACTAGAGGATACCTTGTGTAACACACTAGAGGATACCTTGTGTAACACACTAGAGGACACCTTGTGTAACACACTAGAGGACACCTTGTGTAACACACTAGAGGACACCTTGTGTAACACACTAGAGGACACCTTGTGTAACACACTAGAGGACACCTTGTGTAACACACTAGAGGATACCTTGTGTAACACACTAGAGGAGACCTTGTGTAACACACTAGAGGACGCCTTGTGTAACACACTAGAGGAGACCTTGTGTAACACACTAGAGGACAGTAACACACTAGAGGACACCTTGTGTAACACACTAGAGGATACCTTGTGTAACACACTAGAGGACACCTTGTGTAACACACTAGAGGATACCTTGTGTAACACGCTAGAGGATACCTTGTGTAACACACTAGAGGACACCTTGTGTAACACACTAGAGGACGCCTTGTGTAACACACTAGAGGACGCCTTGTGTAACACACTAGAGGACACCTTGTGTAACACACTAGAGGACACCTTGTGTAACACACTAGAGAACACCTTGTGTAACACACTAGAGGACACCTTGTGTAACACACTAGAGGACAGTAACACACTAGAGGTCACCTTGTGTAACACACTAGAGGAGACCTTGTGTAACACACTAGAGGACACCTTGTGTAACACACTAGAGGACGCCTTGTGTAACACACTAGAGGACGCCTTGTGTAACACACTAGAGGAGACCTTGTGTAACACACTAGAGGACGCCTTGTGTAACACACTAGAGGACACCTTGTGTAACACACTAGAGGACACCTTGTGTAACACACTAGAGGATACCTTGTGTAACACACTAGAGGGCACCTTGTGTAACACACTAGAGGACGCCTTGTGTAACACACTAGAGGACACCTTGTGTAACACACTAGAGGATACCTTGTGTAACACACTAGAGGATATCTTGTGTAACACACTAGAGGACGCCTTGTGTAACACACTAGAGGACACCTTGTGTAACACACTAGAGGACGCCTTGTGTAACACACTAGAGGATACCTTGTGTAACACACTAGAGGACACCTTGTGTAACACACTAGAGGACAGTAACACACTAGAGGAGACCTTGTGTAACACACTAGAGGACGCCTTGTGTAACACACTAGAGGACACCTTGTGTAACACACTAGAGGACACCTTGTGTAACACACTAGAGGACAGTAACACACTAGAGGAGACCTTGTGTAACACACTAGAGGACGCCTTGTGTAACACACTAGAGGATACCTTGTGTAACACACTAGAGGACACCTTGTGTAACACACTAGAGGACACCTTGTGTAACACACTAGAGGACGCCTTGTGTAACACACTAGAGGAGACCTTGTGTAACACACTAGAGGACACCTTGTGTAACACACTAGAGGACAGTAACACACTAGAGGAGACCTTGTGTAACACACTAGAGGATACCTTGTGTAACACACTAGAGGACACCTTGTGTAACACACTAGAGGACAGTAACACACTAGAGGACACCTTGTGTAACACACTAGAGGACAGTAACACACTAGAGGACGCCTTGTGTAACACACTAGAGGACACCTTGTGTAACACACTAGAGGACGCCTTGTGTAACACACTAGAGGACAGTAACACACTAGAGGACGCCTTGTGTAACACACTAGAGGACACCTTGTGTAACACACTAGAGGACACCTTGTGTAACACACTAGAGGACAGTAACACACTAGAGGACACCTTGTGTAACACACTAGAGGACACCTTGTGTAACACACTAGAGGACACCTTGTGTAACACACTAGAGGACGCCTTGTGTAACACACTAGAGGACACCTTGTGTAACACACTAGAGGACACCTTGTGTAACACACTAGAGGACACCTTGTGTAACACACTAGAGGACGCCTTGTGTAACACACTAGAGGAGACCTTGTGTAACACACTAGAGGATACCTTGTGTAACACACTAGAGGACACCTTGTGTAACACACTAGAGGACAGTAACACACTAGAGGACGCCTTGTGTAACACACTAGAGGACACCTTGTGTAACACACTAGAGGACAGTAACACACTAGAGGATACCTTGTGTAACACACTAGAGGACACCTTGTGTAACACACTAGAGGACACCTTGTGTAACACACTAGAGGATACCTTGTGTAACACACTAGAGGACACCTTGTAACACACTAGAGGACACCTTGTGTAACACACTAGAGGACGCCTTGTGTAACACACTAGAGGACACCTTGTGTAACACACTAGAGGACACCTTGTGTAACACACTAGAGGACACCTTGTGTAACACACTAGAGGAGACCTTGTGTAACACACTAGAGGACAGTAACACACTAGAGGACGCCTTGTGTAACACACTAGAGGATACCTTGTGTAACACACTAGAGGACAGTAACACACTAGAGGACGCCTTGTGTAACACACTAGAGGACAGTAACACACTAGAGGACGCCTTGTGTAACACACTAGAGGACAGTAACACACTAGAGGACGCCTTGTGTAACACACTAGAGGACACCTTGTGTAACACACTAGAGGACGCCTTGTGTAACACACTAGAGGACACCTTGTGTAACACACTAGAGGACACCTTGTGTAACACACTAGAGGACGCCTTGTGTAACACACTAGAGGACAGTAACACACTAGAGGACGCCTTGTGTAACACACTAGAGGATACCTTGTGTAACACACTAGAGGACAGTAACACACTAGAGGACGCCTTGTGTAACACACTAGAGGACACCTTGTGTAACACACTAGAGGACGCCTTGTGTAACACACTAGAGGACGCCTTGTGTAACACACTAGAGGAGACCTTGTGTAACACACTAGAGGACGCCTTGTGTAACACACTAGAGGACACCTTGTGTAACACACTAGAGGACGCCTTGTGTAACACACTAGAGGACGCCTTGTGTAACACACTAGAGGACGCCTTGTGTAACACACTAGAGGACGCCTTGTGTAACACACTAGAGGAGACCTTGTGTAACACACTAGAGGACACCTTGTGTAACACACTAGAGGAGACCTTGTGTAACACACTAGAGGACACCTTGTGTAACACTAGAGGACACCTTGTGTAACACACTAGAGGACGCCTTGTGTAACACACTAGAGGAGACCTTGTGTAACACACTAGAGGATACCTTGTGTAACACACTAGAGGACGCCTTGTGTAACACACTAGAGGACACCTTGTGTAACACACTAGAGGACACCTTGTGTAACACACTAGAGGACACCTTGTGTAACACACTAGAGGACACCTTGTGTAACACACTAGAGGACAGTAACACACTAGAGGATACCTTGTGTAACACACTAGAGGACAGTAACACACTAGAGGACGCCTTGTGTAACACACTAGAGGAGACCTTGTGTAACACACTAGAGGACACCTTGTGTAACACACTAGAGGACGCCTTGTGTAACACACTAGAGGACACCTTGTGTAACACACTAGAGGACACCTTGTGTAACACACTAGAGGACACCTTGTGTAACACACTAGAGGACACCTTGTGTAACACACTAGAGGACACCTTGTGTAACACACTAGAGGACAGTAACACACTAGAGGACGCCTTGTGTAACACACTAGAGGACAGTAACACACTAGAGGAGACCTTGTGTAACACACTAGAGGACACCTTGTGTAACACACTAGAGGACACCTTGTGTAACACACTAGAGGACACCTTGTGTAACACACTAGAGGATACCTTGTGTAACACACTAGAGGATACCTTGTGTAACACACTAGAGGACACCTTGTGTAACACACTAGAGGACACCTTGTGTAACACACTAGAGGACAGTAACACACTAGAGGACGCCTTGTGTAACACACTAGAGGACGCCTTGTGTAACACACTAGAGGACACCTTGTGTAACACACTAGAGGACACCTTGTGTAACACACTAGAGGACGCCTTGTGTAACACACTAGAGGACACCTTGTGTAACACACTAGAGGATACCTTGTGTAACACACTAGAGGATACCTTGTGTAACACACTAGAGGACACCTTGTGTAACACACTAGAGGATACCTTGTGTAACACACTAGAGGACGCCTTGTGTAACACACTAGAGGATACCTTGTGTAACACACTAGAGGACGCCTTGTGTAACACACTAGAGGAGACCTTGTGTAACACACTAGAGGACGCCTTGTGTAACACACTAGAGGACACCTTGTGTAACACACTAGAGGACAGTAACACACTAGAGGAGACCTTGTGTAACACACTAGAGGACACCTTGTGTAACACACTAGAGGACAGTAACACACTAGAGGACGCCTTGTGTAACACACTAGAGGACGCCTTGTGTAACACACTAGAGGAGACCTTGTGTAACACACTAGAGGACACCTTGTGTAACACACTAGAGGACAGTAACACACTAGAGGACACCTTGTGTAACACACTAGAGGACGCCTTGTGTAACACACTAGAGGATACCTTGTGTAACACACTAGAGGACGCCTTGTGTAACACACTAGAGGAGACCTTGTGTAACACACTAGAGGACGCCTTGTGTAACACACTAGAGGACGCCTTGTGTAACACACTAGAGGATACCTTGTGTAACACACTAGAGGATACCTTGTGTAACACACTAGAGGACGCCTTGTGTAACACACTAGAGGACGCCTTGTGTAACACACTAGAGGACACCTTGTGTAACACACTAGAGGACACCTTGTGTAACACACTAGAGGATACCTTGTGTAACACACTAGAGGACGCCTTGTGTAACACACTAGAGGATACCTTGTGTAACACACTAGAGGACGCCTTGTGTAACACACTAGAGGAGACCTTGTGTAACACACTAGAGGACGCCTTGTGTAACACACTAGAGGACACCTTGTGTAACACACTAGAGGATACCTTGTGTAACACACTAGAGGACACCTTGTGTAACACACTAGAGGACGCCTTGTGTAACACACTAGAGGACACCTTGTGTAACACACTAGAGGACACCTTGTGTAACACACTAGAGGATACCTTGTGTAACACACTAGAGGAGACCTTGTGTAACACACTAGAGGACACCTTGTGTAACACACTAGAGGATACCTTGTGTAACACACTAGAGGACACCTTGTGTAACACACTAGAGGACGCCTTGTGTAACACACTAGAGGACGCCTTGTGTAACACACTAGAGGATACCTTGTGTAACACACTAGAGGATACCTTGTGTAACACACTAGAGGAGACCTTGTGTAACACACTAGAGGATACCTTGTGTAACACACTAGAGGATACCTTGTGTAACACACTAGAGGACACCTTGTGTAACACACTAGAGGATACCTTGTGTAACACACTAGAGGAGACCTTGTGTAACACACTAGAGGATACCTTGTGTAACACACTAGAGGATACCTTGTGTAACACACTAGAGGATACCTTGTGTAACACACTAGAGGATACCTTGTGTAACACACTAGAGGATACCTTGTGTAACACACTAGAGGACACCTTGTGTAACACACTAGAGGATACCTTGTGTAACACACTAGAGGAGACCTTGTGTAACACACTAGAGGATACCTTGTGTAACACACTAGAGGACAGTAACACACTAGAGGACGCCTTGTGTAACACACTAGAGGACGCCTTGTGTTACACACTAGAGGATACCTTGTGTAACACACTAGAGGACGCCTTGTGTAACACACTAGAGGACACCTTGTGTAACACACTAGAGGACACCTTGTGTAACACACTAGAGGACACCTTGTGTAACACACTAGAGGACACCTTGTGTAACACACTAGAGGACACCTTGTGTAACACACTAGAGGACACCTTGTGTAACACACTAGAGGAGACCTTGTGTAACACACTAGAGGAGACCTTGTGTAACACACTAGAGGACACCTTGTGTAACACACTAGAGGAGACCTTGTGTAACACACTAGAGGATACCTTGTGTAACACACTAGAGGAGACCTTGTGTAACACACTAGAGGACAGTAACACACTAGAGGACGCCTTGTGTAACACACTAGAGGACGCCTTGTGTTACACACTAGAGGATACCTTGTGTAACACACTAGAGGACGCCTTGTGTAACACACTAGAGGACACCTTGTGTAACACACTAGAGGACACCTTGTGTAACACACTAGAGGACACCTTGTGTAACACACTAGAGGACACCTTGTGTAACACACTAGAGGACACCTTGTGTAACACACTAGAGGACACCTTGTGTAACACACTAGAGGACACCTTGTGTAACACACTAGAGGACACCTTGTGTAACACACTAGAGGACACCTTGTGTAACACACTAGAGGACACCTTGTGTAACACACTAGAGGACGCCTTGTGTAACACACTAGAGGACGCCTTGTGTAACACACTAGAGGAGACCTTGTGTAACACACTAGAGGAGACCTTGTGTAACACACTAGAGGACACCTTGTGTAACACACTAGAGGACAGTAACACACTAGAGGACGCCTTGTGTAACACACTAGAGGACGCCTTGTGTAACACACTAGAGGACGCCTTGTGTAACACACTAGAGGACACCTTGTGTAACACACTAGAGGAGACCTTGTGTAACACACTAGAGGACACCTTGTGTAACACACTAGAGGACACCTTGTGTAACACACTAGAGGACACCTTGTGTAACACACTAGAGGACGCCTTGTGTAACACACTAGAGGAGACCTTGTGTAACACACTAGAGGACGCCTTGTGTAACACACTAGAGGACACCTTGTGTAACACACTAGAGGACACCTTGTGTAACACACTAGAGGACACCTTGTGTAACACACTAGAGGACGCCTTGTGTAACACACTAGAGGATACCTTGTGTAACACTAGAGGAGACCTTGTGTAACACACTAGAGGACACCTTGTGTAACACACTAGAGGACACCTTGTGTAACACACTAGAGGACGCCTTGTGTAACACACTAGAGGACACCTTGTGTAACACACTAGAGGAGACCTTGTGTAACACACTAGAGGACGCCTTGTGTAACACACTAGAGGACACCTTGTGTAACACACTAGAGGACACCTTGTGTAACACACTAGAGGATACCTTGTGTAACACACTAGAGGATACCTTGTGTAACACACTAGAGGACACCTTGTGTAACACACTAGAGGATACCTTGTGTAACACACTAGAGGACGCCTTGTGTAACACACTAGAGGACGCCTTGTGTAACACACTAGAGGACGCCTTGTGTAACACACTAGAGGACACCTTGTGTAACACACTAGAGGATACCTTGTGTAACACACTAGAGGACGCCTTGTGTAACACACTAGAGGACAGTAACACACTAGAGGACACCTTGTGTAACACACTAGAGGAGACCTTGTGTAACACACTAGAGGACACCTTGTGTAACACACTAGAGGACGCCTTGTGTAACACACTAGAGGACACCTTGTGTAACACACTAGAGGACACCTTGTGTAACACACTAGAGGACACCTTGTGTAACACACTAGAGGACACCTTGTGTAACACACTAGAGGATACCTTGTGTAACACACTAGAGGACGCCTTGTGTAACACACTAGAGGACAGTAACACACTAGAGGACACCTTGTGTAACACACTAGAGGAGACCTTGTGTAACACACTAGAGGACGCCTTGTGTAACACACTAGAGGACGCCTTGTGTAACACACTAGAGGACGCCTTGTGTAACACTAGAGGACACCTTGTGTAACACACTAGAGGACGCCTTGTGTAACACACTAGAGGACGCCTTGTGTAACACACTAGAGGACAGTAACACACTAGAGGACGCCTTGTGTAACACACTAGAGGAGACCTTGTGTAACACACTAGAGGACACCTTGTGTAACACACTAGAGGACGCCTTGTGTAACACACTAGAGGACAGTAACACACTAGAGGACACCTTGTGTAACACACTAGAGGAGACCTTGTGTAACACACTAGAGGACACCTTGTGTAACACACTAGAGGACGCCTTGTGTAACACACTAGAGGACACCTTGTGTAACACACTAGAGGACACCTTGTGTAACACACTAGAGGACACCTTGTGTAACACACTAGAGGACACCTTGTGTAACACACTAGAGGATACCTTGTGTAACACACTAGAGGACGCCTTGTGTAACACACTAGAGGACAGTAACACACTAGAGGACGCCTTGTGTAACACACTAGAGGACGCCTTGTGTAACACACTAGAGGACGCCTTGTGTAACACACTAGAGGACGCCTTGTGTAACACACTAGAGGATACCTTGTGTAACACACTAGAGGACACCTTGTGTAACACACTAGAGGACGCCTTGTGTAACACACTAGAGGAGACCTTGTGTAACACACTAGAGGACACCTTGTGTAACACACTAGAGGATACCTTGTGTAACACACTAGAGGATACCTTGTGTAACACACTAGAGGACACCTTGTGTAACACACTAGAGGACAGTAACACACTAGAGGACGCCTTGTGTAACACACTAGAGGACACCTTGTGTAACACACTAGAGGATACCTTGTGTAACACACTAGAGGACAGTAACACACTAGAGGACACCTTGTGTAACACACTAGAGGACGCCTTGTGTAACACACTAGAGGACACCTTGTGTAACACACTAGAGGACGCCTTGTGTAACACACTAGAGGATACCTTGTGTAACACACTAGAGGACACCTTGTGTAACACACTAGAGGATACCTTGTGTAACACACTAGAGGACACCTTGTGTAACACACTAGAGGATACCTTGTGTAACACACTAGAGGACACCTTGTGTAACACACTAGAGGACGCCTTGTGTAACACACTAGAGGACACCTTGTGTAACACACTAGAGGATACCTTGTGTAACACACTAGAGGACACCTTGTGTAACACACTAGAGGATACCTTGTGTAACACACTAGAGGACACCTTGTGTAACACACTAGAGGACGCCTTGTGTAACACACTAGAGGACACCTTGTGTAACACACTAGAGGACAGTAACACACTAGAGGACACCTTGTGTAACACACTAGAGGACACCTTGTGTAACACACTAGAGGACGCCTTGTGTAACACACTAGAGGATACCTTGTGTAACACACTAGAGGACACCTTGTGTAACACACTAGAGGACACCTTGTGTAACACACTAGAGGACACCTTGTGTAACACACTAGAGGACGCCTTGTGTAACACACTAGAGGACACCTTGTGTAACACACTAGAGGACGCCTTGTGTAACACACTAGAGGATACCTTGTGTAACACACTAGAGGACACCTTGTGTAACACACTAGAGGACACCTTGTGTAACACACTAGAGGACACCTTGTGTAACACACTAGAGGACACCTTGTGTAACACACTAGAGGACGCCTTGTGTAACACACTAGAGGATACCTTGTGTAACACACTAGAGGATACCTTGTGTAACACACTAGAGGACGCCTTGTGTAACACACTAGAGGACGCCTTGTGTAACACACTAGAGGACGCCTTGTGTAACACACTAGAGGACGCCTTGTGTAACACACTAGAGGACACCTTGTGTAACACACTAGAGGACACCTTGTGTAACACACTAGAGGACACCTTGTGTAACACACTAGAGGATACCTTGTGTAACACACTAGAGGACGCCTTGTGTAACACACTAGAGGACAGTAACACACTAGAGGACACCTTGTGTAACACACTAGAGGACACCTTGTGTAACACACTAGAGGACACCTTGTGTAACACACTAGAGGACAGTAACACACTAGAGGACACCTTGTGTAACACACTAGAGGACACCTTGTGTAACACACTAGAGGACGCCTTGTGTAACACACTAGAGGAGGCCTTGTGTAACACACTAGAGGACACCTTGTGTAACACACTAGAGGAGGCCTTGTGTAACACACTAGAGGACGCCTTGTGTAACACACTAGAGGATACCTTGTGTAACACACTAGAGGATACCTTGTGTAACACACTAGAGGACACCTTGTGTAACACACTAGAGGACGCCTTGTGTAACACACTAGAGGACGCCTTGTGTAACACACTAGAGGACACCTTGTGTAACACACTAGAGGACACCTTGTGTAACACACTAGAGGACGCCTTGTGTAACACACTAGAGGAGACCTTGTGTAACACACTAGAGGACACCTTGTGTAACACACTAGAGGACACCTTGTGTAACACACTAGAGGACACCTTGTGTAACACACTAGAGGACACCTTGTGTAACACACTAGAGGACACCTTGTGTAACACACTAGAGGACACCTTGTGTAACACACTAGAGGACACCTTGTGTAACACACTAGAGGATACCTTGTGTAACACACTAGAGGACACCTTGTGTAACACACTAGAGGACACCTTGTGTAACACACTAGAGGATACCTTGTGTAACACACTAGAGGACACCTTGTGTAACACACTAGAGGACGCCTTGTGTAACACACTAGAGGACACCTTGTGTAACACACTAGAGGAGAGTAACACACTAGAGGACACCTTGTGTAACACACTAGAGGACGCCTTGTGTAACACACTAGAGGAGACCTTGTGTAACACACTAGAGGATACCTTGTGTAACACACTAGAGGACACCTTGTGTAACACACTAGAGGATACCTTGTGTAACACACTAGAGGACACCTTGTGTAACACACTAGAGGACACCTTGTGTAACACACTAGAGGACACCTTGTGTAACACACTAGAGGACGCCTTGTGTAACACACTAGAGGACGCCTTGTGTAACACACTAGAGGAGACCTTGTGTAACACACTAGAGGACGCCTTGTGTAACACACTAGAGGATACCTTGTGTAACACACTAGAGGACACCTTGTGTAACACACTAGAGGATACCTTGTGTAACACACTAGAGGAGACCTTGTGTAACACACTAGAGGACACCTTGTGTAACACACTAGAGGATACCTTGTGTAACACTAGAGGAGACCTTGTGTAACACACTAGAGGACGCCTTGTGTAACACACTAGAGGACGCCTTGTGTAACACACTAGAGGATACCTTGTGTAACACACTAGAGGACAGTAACACACTAGAGGAGACCTTGTGTAACACACTAGAGGACACCTTGTGTAACACACTAGAGGATACCTTGTGTAACACACTAGAGGACGCCTTGTGTAACACACTAGAGGACAGTAACACACTAGAGGAGACCTTGTGTAACACACTAGAGGACACCTTGTGTAACACACTAGAGGACAGTAACACACTAGAGGACACCTTGTGTAACACACTAGAGGAGACCTTGTGTAACACACTAGAGGATACCTTGTGTAACACACTAGAGGACGCCTTGTGTAACACACTAGAGGATACCTTGTGTAACACACTAGAGGACACCTTGTGTAACACACTAGAGGACGCCTTGTGTAACACACTAGAGGACACCTTGTGTAACACACTAGAGGAGACCTTGTGTAACACACTAGAGGAGAGTAACACACTAGAGGACACCTTGTGTAACACACTAGAGGACGCCTTGTGTAACACACTAGAGGAGACCTTGTGTAACACACTAGAGGATACCTTGTGTAACACACTAGAGGACGCCTTGTGTAACACACTAGAGGACGCCTTGTGTAACACACTAGAGGACACCTTGTGTAACACACTAGAGGACACCTTGTGTAACACACTAGAGGACACCTTGTGTAACACACTAGAGGACACCTTGTGTAACACACTAGAGGACACCTTGTGTAACACACTAGAGGAGAGTAACACACTAGAGGACACCTTGTGTAACACACTAGAGGACGCCTTGTGTAACACACTAGAGGATATCTTGTGTAACACACTAGAGGACACCTTGTGTAACACACTAGAGGACACCTTGTGTAACACACTAGAGGACACCTTGTGTAACACACTAGAGGACACCTTGTGTAACACACTAGAGGACACCTTGTGTAACACACTAGAGGATACCTTGTGTAACACACTAGAGGACGCCTTGTGTAACACACTAGAGGACACCTTGTGTAACACACTAGAGGATACCTTGTGTAACACACTAGAGGACACCTTGTGTAACACACTAGAGGAGAGTAACACACTAGAGGACACCTTGTGTAACACACTAGAGGACGCCTTGTGTAACACACTAGAGGACACCTTGTGTAACACACTAGAGGACACCTTGTGTAACACACTAGAGGACACCTTGTGTAACACACTAGAGGACACCTTGTGTAACACACTAGAGGACACCTTGTGTAACACACTAGAGGACACCTTGTGTAACACACTAGAGGACACCTTGTGTAACACACTAGAGGACACCTTGTGTAACACACTAGAGGATACCTTGTGTAACACACTAGAGGACGCCTTGTGTAACACACTAGAGGACACCTTGTGTAACACACTAGAGGATACCTTGTGTAACACACTAGAGGACACCTTGTGTAACACACTAGAGGAGAGTAACACACTAGAGGACACCTTGTGTAACACACTAGAGGACGCCTTGTGTAACACACTAGAGGACACCTTGTGTAACACACTAGAGGACACCTTGTGTAACACACTAGAGGACACCTTGTGTAACACACTAGAGGACACCTTGTGTAACACACTAGAGGTCACCTTGTGTAACACACTAGAGGAGACCTTGTGTAACACACTAGAGGACACCTTGTGTAACACACTAGAGGACGCCTTGTGTAACACACTAGAGGAGACCTTGTGTAACACACTAGAGGACACCTTGTGTAACACACTAGAGGACGCCTTGTGTAACACACTAGAGGACACCTTGTGTAACACACTAGAGGACACCTTGTGTAACACACTAGAGGACGCCTTGTGTAACACACTAGAGGATACCTTGTGTAACACACTAGAGGACAGTAACACACTAGAGGACACCTTGTGTAACACACTAGAGGACACCTTGTGTAACACACTAGAGGACGCCTTGTGTAACACACTAGAGGACAGTAACACACTAGAGGAGACCTTGTGTAACACACTAGAGGATACCTTGTGTAACACACTAGAGGACGCCTTGTGTAACACACTAGAGGACGCCTTGTGTAACACACTAGAGGATACCTTGTGTAACACACTAGAGGACACCTTGTGTAACACACTAGAGGACACCTTGTGTAACACACTAGAGGACACCTTGTGTAACACACTAGAGGACACCTTGTGTAACACACTAGAGGACGCCTTGTGTAACACACTAGAGGACACCTTGTGTAACACACTAGAGGACGCCTTGTGTAACACACTAGAGGAGACCTTGTGTAACACACTAGAGGACACCTTGTGTAACACACTAGAGGACACCTTGTGTAACACACTAGAGGACACCTTGTGTAACACACTAGAGGACGCCTTGTGTAACACACTAGAGGACACCTTGTGTAACACACTAGAGGACACCTTGTGTAACACACTAGAGGACACCTTGTGTAACACACTAGAGGACACCTTGTGTAACACACTAGAGGAG